>OU898279.1:87610789-88099663 GCA_918026665.1 Diabrotica balteata
TAAGCGTATCTTGTTCGTGCAGATGGAATCAGCCATGTTTTAAACGTGTGCTGTTCAGTGATATTTTGTCTGGTGTGCAACTATAGACATAATATGCACTATTTTATACGTTGTTTTAGTTGAAGGATAAATTAAATTATTTCAAATGTACTATTTAAATTATTAATCTTTAAAAATTTAAATTACAGTTCTGTCGTAGCTTGTCATAAATTTCTCAATTTGAGTGTGTTTCCGTTTAAAATATGGCGATCGCGTGCTGACAAACTTCAAAGGCGGCATCTGAGACTGGGCATTCTGATTGTTATTTATTTTGTGCTTTAGATGTTTAAGATAGATTAAAAAATTGGTGTGTGACATTGATATATGACATCTGGCAGGTATAAAAAACATAGGTGGTTTGGTCGTATCTGAAATATCTGCCGTGGTGCATTTAAAAACAACTTAATTTATTAATTACTATTTATAACTGGGAATAAGCCACAATTAAAGATAAAAATACGTTTATTGACGTTTCAATTTCCACTTCGGAAATCGTTCTCAAAATACAAACAGTAAATTAAACAAATTTTGTTTTTTGTTACATAGTGAAAAAATTCTTCTAATAATTTAATTTTATCTGACTCATTTATATTGACAATTCAGACATACATTATGCATTTTAAAGTAGACGACTTTAAAATGATATTGCCAATATTGTTGAGTTGCGCTCCTGGGACGACTTTACTTATAAGATAGTTCATTCGATTACATGAAATCAACTTTAACTTGAGAATATCCGTCAGAAAAAAATCATAGCATGTAATTCGTCTTTAAAAAGACAAACACATGACATGATGACAGTAAAATTCTCCTGTTAGTGATTCCATAGTAAATTATGAGGGAAAAACCAGGAAAAAAACCTCATAATACTATCCCGACATTGTAAGTATTTGTTCGTGAATTTAGTTTACCTTCAACAAACATCAAAATTCTGATTTTATATGTTACGTTATTTAAAAAACATAAATGATGTATCCTCTATATGTTACTGACTTACTAATACTGGTATTTTCTTATTAATAACTTCCTCTTTCAATATTGGTAACCAGATCCTACTACATTCTGCCGAGGAATTTGCGACACAATTGGCCTCATTTAGCATAATTAGAGCCGCTTCTTTATTTTTCTTTTTTTACCATCCGTTTCTTTATACGCAGATAATGAACATAGGTTCAATGAATAATTCAAATTAGTCCTAAAGAAACGATGGTAAAAAAAGAAAAATCAAAGAAGCGGCTCTAATTATGCTAAATGAGGCCAATTGTGTCGCAAATTCCTCGGCAGAATGTAGTAGGATCTGGTTACCAATATTGAAAGAGGAAGTTATTAATAAGAAAATACCAGTATTAGTAAGTCAGTAACATATAGAGGATACATCATTTATGTTTTTTAAATAACGTAACATATAAAATCAGAATTTTGATGTTTGTTGAAGGTAAACTAAATTCACGAACAAATACTTACAATGTCGGGATAGTATTATGAGGTTTTTTTCCTGGTTTTTCCCTCATAATTTACTATGGAATCACTAACAGGAGAATTTTACTGTCATCATGTCATGTGTTTGTCTTTTTAAAGACGAATTACATGCTATGATTTTTTTCTGACGGATATTCTCAAGTTAAAGTTGATTTCATGTAATCGAATGAACTATCTTATAAGTAAAGTCGTCCCAGGAGCGCAACTCAACAATATTGGCAATATCATTTTAAAGTCGTCTACTTTAAAATGCATAATGTATGTCTGAATTGTCAATATAAATGAGTCAGATAAAATTAAATTATTAGAAGAATTTTTCACTATGTAACAAAAAACAAAATTTGTTTAATTTACTGTTTGTATTTTGAGAACGATTTCCGAAGTGGAAATTGAAACGTCAATAAACGTATTTTTATTTTTAATTGTGGCTTATTCCCAGTTATAAATAGTAATTAATTTACAATGCCACAAGTAAATAGCTTCAGACCAATATTAATTTATTGTGTGTGTTGTGTGTGTTTTTATTGGCACTGGTTTTGACAACCAACTGGCCAGTCAATTTGTTTTAAGTTCTCTCTTTACAAAAGATATTGTTAGTATTTACATTTAGAACTATTGTATTGTATTGACAGTTAAAACATGGAATGTTAGAAACTTATTTACTAGATTACTCTGATTTTGCTGTTTTGTTTTTTGTATCTTTTTTTTTTATTTTTTATTTTTTTTTTTATTTTTTTATTTTTTTTTATTTATTTTTTTTTATTTTTTTTTATTTATTTTTTTTATTTATTTTTTTTATTACTACGCTAAGACATAAACCCGATTCGACACCTCGGAGGTTTAGATCTTCTTAGTATTTTTTTTTATTTTGTTCTTCATTTTTTTTATTCTTTTTTATTTTTTTTTATCAGAGCTTTAATTTTAAACAATTAATATGACTATATAAAATTTTATATACATCTAGATTTTTTGACTCTAAAAGATGTGTTAGATTAAAAGGTAATTGAACATTAACTTGAACTAGCTTGGTAAAAAAATTTGATATTTCAATAAAATGTAAAGGACATTCTAACAGCATATGTTGTAGATCAGCTAGCTCTCCACATATACATTCATTATTATTTGCCAGTCCCATTTTTCTTTTATAGACTGGAGTCATACAATGATTGCTTCTTATTCTACAAATAGTTTTGATGAAGCCTCTGTTGGAAACTTGTTTAAACCATGTCTTGACGGAAATTTTGGGTTGGATTATTTTATAAAATTTGCCTTTGTCCGAATTGTTGTAGTGTCCCTGCCATTTGGTCCGTTTAAGAGACCTGATTACAGATATTAAATCTCCCATAGGAAGTTGATAGGTTTGAAGAGTGGATTCTTTCATTGTTGCTTTTTTTGCCAGATCATCTACTATTTCGTTGTTTTTTATACCAATATGTGCTTTTATCCAGCACAATATGATATTTTTGCCCGATTTCAAAGCTTCACTGTTCAGTGCTATAATGTCACTGATGATATAATTGTCTACAAAAGTATGAAAATTATATTTCAGTTTATGTACAATGCTTTGGCAGTCTGTAAATATAACATAGTTTAGTTCTTTTTGATTCATACATATTTTGTAGGCTTCTTTGACTGCTATGAGTTCAGCTGTGAAAGTTGTCATTTTGTCGGGTAATCTGTTGTTTATCTTTATACTTTTTTGGGGGTAGAATATAGCATATCCAACTTTGCCGTCCATTTTTGAACCATCTGTATATAATTTTTGATAACTTCCCCAATGACTTTGTACATACTGAAGGTGATCTATTTTAGTAAGAAAATCTGTGGCAAGAATATTACTTAAATGGCAGTTAAATGGAGATAAATAATCTTCATAGTTTAATTTTCGAGATGAGGGTTGTTCCATTTTGCATATGTCGTCAATATAACAAGAAACGTTGAGAAAACTTTCCACAACTAAAAGCTGCTTCTTTTTTTCCCAGTAATGATGAGTTAGGTATGTAGTGGTTAATTGTACAATTTTATTTAACAACAGTTTATTGTTAACTGCCACTTTAACTATAAATTTTTCACTTAAGAATTCTCTGCGTAATGAAAGTGGAGGTTCATTAAGCTCACATTCCATGACCAATATGGGAGTACTACGAAGATAACCAGTGCTTAATCTAAGTGCCTTATTTTTTATACTTTCGATTTTTTGGAGTACAGCGTTTGATGCTGAGCCATAAAATATAGATCCGTAATCTAGGATCGATCTCATTAAATTTCTGTATAGTAATATTGAGATGTTTGGATCAGCTCCCCAGTTACTGACATTTACAGTCTTGATGATATTCATTGCGTTTTCCGTTCTTCTTAATATATAATTCGTGTGTTCTTTCCAATTCAATTTTGAGTCTAAGAACACGCCAAGGAATTTTATTGAAGTTTTATAATTAATTTTATAATTATCAAATTGTAGGTGGTTTGGGGGAGAATAACGTTTTCTGGTAAAAGTAACAATGGTTGATTTACTCTCCGAGATTGTTAAATTCTTATCCGCCGCCCATTTTTTTATAATATTCAATCCTGATTTAAGGTTTTCATTACATTTATCTATTGACTTATTTTCTACATAGATTGCAACATCATCAGCATACTGTAAGATTTTTATGTGTCGAGGAAGTTTATTTTCTAAATCAGCAGTATACAGAATATATAATAGAGGACTCAAGATGCTACCTTGTGGTAGTCCTAAAGATGTGTACCGTGTGTTAGATTTATCACCATTTAATCTAACGTGTACTGATCGATTAATATACAAATTAATGATATTCCATGTTACAGTTTCAGGTATTCCTATTTCCAACATTTTCGCATATAGAATGTGAAGATTAACATTGTCATAAGCCCCTTTTATATCTAAAAACAAAGCACTAACTGCTTTCTTACAAGTAAATGAACTATAAATGTCTATCAATAAGTGACTCAGGCTTTCTTGTGTGGATTTACCTTTTCTAAAACCAAACTGAGTTTTTGGTAATAGGTCGTTCTTTTCTAACCAAAATTCCAGACGGTTTTTAATAAGTCTTTCATATGTTTTAAGTATACATGACGCCAGCCCTATTGGACGGTAAGAATCCCAATTATTTAACGATTTTCCGGGTTTCAAGATCGGAAGAATAGTATAAACGTGCCAATCGTCAGGAATCTTTATGCGCCGTGACCAAATTTCATTGTATATATTCAGAAGCACAGTCTTACCAATTTTTGAAAGATTTGATAGCATCGAGTAATGGATTTCATCAGCACCTGGTGCTGAATTTGAATTTTTCTTTAACGAAAAGTAAAGTTCAGTGTCAGAAAATGGTTTGATTAAGAAGCGGATTTGTTCTGGATAATCGTATTGCGCATTCAGTTGTAGATCAGGAATTACTAATTCTGCAGACAGTGGAGTGATATTTTGGTGGAACTCGTCTATCCATGAAGCTTCCGACAATATTATAGGGACTTTGTTCTTAGTTTTTCTATTTTTTAGTCTATTAACTTTTGACCATACATCTTTAATGGGAACCGACCTATTTAAGGACTTGACATAATCTCTCCAGCTATTTCTTTTAGCTTGTTTAGTGATCTTCTTCGCGTGGGCATCATCTTTTTTATACTTGAGTAGGTTTTCTTGGTTTGGATTATCTTTGAATATACAAAAACTTTCCCGTCTTCTTCTGACTGCTTCCTCACATTCTAAATCCCACCAGTATTTTCCTCTGGAAGTTGGTTTTTTTATTTTAAATTTGGGGATGCTGTAGGATGCAGTTATATTTATATTGTGCAAAAATTTTTCATATGAATTTATATCTTCAGATTGAGAGAAGATATCTTCCGAAAATTGTTCATATAATTTCCAGTCGGCTTTCTTTAAATTCCACTTTTCTGAATACGGGTTATATATATGAGTTGGTTGATCCG
The DNA here is from genome assembly GCA_918026665.1 of Diabrotica balteata. Lineage (NCBI taxonomy): Eukaryota > Metazoa > Arthropoda > Insecta > Coleoptera > Chrysomelidae > Diabrotica > Diabrotica balteata. The sequence goes on from OU898279.1 coordinate 87,616,256, forward strand.
CTAATTCCATCTTTATAGGAGCATGGTCTGAACCGAATAGGTCTTGAAGTGTTTTCCAAGTGATCAGATGACTTAAGTCAGGAGTACAAATCGTCAGATCTATTGCCGATTTCGAAAAGTTTCTAAAGAAAGTAGGAGAGCCATCGTTTTTGTATATCAAATTATTATCATCTATACAGTCCATTAAGATTTTGCCTTTTATATCTGTATGATTGTCTAAGCCCCAGGCAATGTGATGAGCATTGAAATCGCCTCCTATTATGAATGGTCTTTCTATAGATGTTATGAAATTGTTCCATTGTTGTAACGATAATTTTACTCCTGGGGGAACATACATCGAAATAAATGTTACAGTGAATGATTTAAACTTAATTTTAATGGCTACTTTATTGATGTTGAATAATTTGACTTTCATGGTGACTTCCTCATAATACAGATTTGAGTTTATTAAAATTGCCGAGCCACCACCGACAGTTGCTGAAAAGCGGTCGTCTCTGACAATATTATATCCGTGAAAGTTAATATAATTTTCTGGTTTAAATCTAGTTTCTGATAATAATGCGATATCAACTTTCTGGTCTTCTAGTAGGTGAAGGAGATTTTCTCTATTAGAGTTAGCTGATCTACAATTCCATTGACAAATTACCAAACTATTCATTATTATATGAGAGAGAACTTAAAACTGTTTGAATTAAATTTATTAAAACTGATTTTTCTGGGATTTCAAAATTTTTGTGATTCATATTAGAAATAATACTTATAACTATATTTGATATTAACTCTGTTAATTCTTTAGGAGATTCATGTATTTTGGATCCTTGTTCTGCATTAAATGTAGATTGATAAGAAGATGAATTGAAAATGCCACCAGGTCTGTTGGACATGGGGTTTAACTTTATTATTTTTTGATGTTCTATTGCTATTGGGTCTTGCGATGAAGAGAGGGGTCGTTTGGATTTTGGAGGTTTTGTTATTGTATATCTGTTTGAAACTGTAGGGTGGGCGTGCTGGTTAGGGGGTGAGGGGGAAGTGGACAATTGAGTAGAGGAATATGAAAAGGAAGGAGCGTTCATATTTGGGATTTGATGTGAATTTAATGAGGAATTATTAGCTGTTATTGATGCATAGGTTACTTTAGGAAATAATTTAAGCGTTTCTTTGAAAGACAAGCTGTTTTCAGACATGTAATGTTTTATTTTTTTTTGACGGTCAAATTCTGGACATAACTCCCATTCGTTAGTGAAGTGTTTACCTTCACAGGAGAGACATATTTTATTAAAAGATGATAAAGAACAAGAATCGGAAGGGTGGGACTCATGACATTTAAGACATCTAGGGTTGCTTTTACATTGCTTACTCATGTGTCCATACCTATAACAGTTGTAGCAAATAATTACTTTTTGCTGGTATTTTTCTACATCATGTAAAACATGGTTAATTACGATATATTTTGGTATATTTTGACATTTAAATGACACAATTACCGATTTTGTAGGTTTAAAAACTACTTTATCATCTGTTACTATTTTTCTCTTTATTCTTTTTACATAATCCACCGAGAATTTACAATGATGATCAAATTCTTTTATTTTATCCTTAAGATATTCTTCCGATATATCTGATTCTATATCCCTAACTACACCTAATTTAAATAATTGAAATTTCGGAATATATGCAATTAGATTTTTTTGAATAAGCAATTTAGAAGTAATTAAGGTATTTGCACTAGCATAGTTTTTAAATGTTATTCTAATACGGTTGCGTCCAATTGAATCAATTTTTTTAATATAATTATCAATTTCCGGATGTACGGTAAATAATATTTCACCTATCTTAACTGCACTTAATTTGCCTGTAAAATTTTTATCACTGTTTTCAATAAAAATATGAAATGGCCCTAAATCAGTTTTTTCATATAAATATACAGGTCTGCTTTTTTCTGTCTCATTAGAATTTAGTGAGGTAATTTGTTTATCGGTTTTTAAATTAATAATATTATTAGGACTACTTATCGAGTTTTCTAGCTGATGGGATAAAAATCCATGGGAACCATAACTGCAATCATCCATCGCATCCTGATCCCTTGGCATTTTATCGGGGGGCTCGCCCCCGTTAGAAGACTCCATAAATGGAGCCTTCGACGACTAAACTAGTACTAATGTATATGTATTAAACTGTGGTAATCAAATCTAACTGTTTAGTACTTCCTAAATCACAAAGATTCGCGGAGAACTTTAAAAAGTATAAATTAACTTAAGATTATATGTTAAACTATCTGAAATTAAACTTTAAAGTGCGGAGAACTATTAAATTCGTATTTACACTTTGACGTTTATTTGACAGATGTATTAATTTAATTAAATTATGATATATATTGGAAATATGTTTTGATCAACTGAACCTGAACCGTACAGTTATGTTCTGCATGGCGAAAAAGGTAATTTATATTAAAAAAATATAAACGAGAAAGTTGTAACTAAAGTGGGTTTAAAACCTTCTTTCATAACACACCAAAACTATATATAAAAATAAAGAAATATATTATGAACTCTCAATTAAAGTTTTACCTGCAATTTTTAAAATATGGGAAATAATAGAAATTGCATGATTTAGATTGGATTTCGAAGCAATCTTTAATAAACAATATTTCGCCATAACGTCAATTATACTGTCTGCCCTTGAAATTTGCAAATAATTTTAGTTCTATTTTCGTTAGTAACTTTCGTTAATTTTCCTAGTATTGTAATTTTTTAAACCTGATAAGTACAAGATCCCTAGGTTCATAAAGTAGTTAATCAAACTCACATTTTTACATACATCTAAAATTGAAAAAATATATTGATAATTGGTTGCCGGTGAAAAAGTGGCCGCAAATATTTTTATTTCAATTAGTAGTAATTAATTTTTGAGCAAAAATGATATTTCGTTCCTTTATTTTTTAAATAAAATACATACTCTGTTAATGACGTATATGCATATATTTTTTATATCAAATTGAAGATATATTTTTTTTTCTTAATATAATGATGAAAGGTTGTCTGAAAAAAATTGCCACAATTAGAGCTGCCAGTTGTTAAAAATGCAAGGTATCAAAGATAGTTCTGTGAGTTTTTAAAGGATGCCTCAATATATATAGAATAATATACATATTACTACTTGTCAAACCAAGTCGTTGCGAGCTTACTCTATCTTACTCTATATTCGATATCTCGCGTTTTTAACAGCTGTCAACCCCAATTTGCAACCATATTTTCTTAGGCAACCTTATATTATCATATTAAGAAAAAATAGCTCTAATTTGATATAAGAAACATGAATACAAGTCATTAGCAGATTAGTTTATTAAAAAAAAAATAAACGAAATATTATTTTTGCTGAAAAATTATGATATATAAATTAAATTGAGGCCAGTTTTTCACTAAAAACCTATTATGAATTTATTCTTCTAATTTTAAATGTACGTAAAAATGTGAGTTTGATTGAATACGTTATGAACGTAGTGATTTTGCAGTGGTGATCTTATACGGTCCAGGTTTAAAAAATTAAAATACAGGTGAATTTACGAAATATACTAACAAAAATAGAAGTAAAATTGATTTTTAAATTCCAAGAGCAGATAGTATAATGGTCGCTATGGAGAAATATTCTTTGTTATCTCCATTATACTGAAAATTGTAAGTATGTAAAACGTCATTTGAGGGTCCATAATATATTTATATATTTTTTTATTTAGATGAATATCACTTCGTATTGAAAAGAAAAATACTTGTGGTGTATTATGAAAGAAGTTTTAAATATTAACCCACTTTAATTAAAACTTTCTCGTTTACATTTTTTCATAAAAATTCTCATTTTATTTTAAGTTGAAATATTGGTGAAAAGATTGGAGCTTTTAACAGTTTACGTCTTTTTAGCCTAGTTTTAAATAGGCATGCCTTTATGTTGCCATGCAGAATATAAACTGTTTTGTTTTATTTTTTAAACGACAATATTAAAACGCAGCATAATTAAATGTTTTTTTTTATTTACTAATGCATACAAACTTGGACTATATTTATTTCTCTTCCTTATTGTTCTAATGCATAATTTTGCTTCGATTATTACATACCTATCTAACAGGCTTCTTCATGTATCGTTTTCATAATAAGAGGTTAGCGGTTATGATGCCAATGATTTCTTTCTCTTCAGTTGTATGCATAAGTAGACTCAGACCTGTCTAGTTTTTGATATTACGCAGTTAAGACAATTTTTTCCTCTAATACATGATTTCGCCTCTACTTTACTCGTAATCATCAATTGAGCAATGTAGTACTTTTCTTTACCTATCAAATGACCTTGAACAACTAGTTTTTATTATTTTATTCGTTATCATTAATCATCATAATCGTTATTTTTATATAAGTCTTTTTAGAATTTTTATTTGTTTTCGCGGAGTTCAAGAAATTTTAGATCTATATATATATATATTATATATATATATATATATATATATATATATATATATATATATATATATATATATATTATATATATATATATATTTATATGTATATATATATATATATATATATGTATATATATATATATATATATATATATATATATATATATATATATATATATAATAAACACCTTATACCTTAATACCTTAATACCTGGAGGGAATCAAAATATGGGCTTATTATTACAAAATAAATTTAGGAATTAATCATCTACACTGGCATTTGAAAAGTTATAGCTAAAATGATTAATTGGTTAATGATTATTAAGATAGGTTTATAACAAAAGTTCACAAAACTGCACAATCGATAAAAAATAAAGTAAAGGTTAAGAAGAATGTTAAGGTATATGGAAAATTTTAGATAAAATCCTTTAGATCCAAATAAATTTTATAATGTAAGTATAAGACAAGTATGTGAAAATGAATGTGACATTATATTGTAGAGTATCTCAAATTTGTATTATTTGTAGTTACCAGTGAACATATGCCGAATATGTGGTAAGGAATACCTTGTGTAAGCATCTGCACTTGTTAAGGATGTATGAGGAGTGCGTAACTACTAACTCTCTTTTAGATGATGTTGAGTGCAATTTGTTAAAAACTTTGGGAGAAAGCAATTATTAAATTAAGATAGGAGGAAATGAAATTAATAAGTTTGTCGGAGGGAATGTACAACAGACAAATGTGATCCAGGAAAAAGCCAAACGAAGTCTTCAGAGGAAACACTAGAGGAATTAGATGTAAACATTTTTATAGCTCACATGTATTTTTTATTTTGTATATGTGTTAAATTATTTACAGGAAAGTTAGGTAATTTAACATTATTATAGATTTTACTCAGTTAGTAAATATAGTGAAATTTCTTATACAGTGAAGATTATGTATATGTATGCACACTTAGGTTAGGTATACATTTTAAAGCCATATTAGTAATGATGTTATTTATAGACTTTAATACTAGAGTTGTATTTTTAAATCGACATGTACTGTGTCCTAGGAAAGGTTTAGAGGAGTTTTACCTTCGCCACTGCATGAACAAGGTCTCACCCTTCTTTGATTTTCCAGATTTTTAATAAATAACAAAAAAAAAATTTTTAGTTCTTTATTTGGTTTGCAATAGTTATTTTCAGTAAACATTTCCTAAATTTTGTTTTGACAATTTTTACAGCACACAATTCAAAAAATATGCCGTACATATATGGTTTAATCCAACAGAATTTGGTGTAATGTTCTAGAAATAAAAGTGCATAGAAGTTAAATTGGATTTATACAAAGCAATTCCACAACAGCAATTTTTATTATAAGATGCCAACTGTAAAAATTGCATCATCATTAATGGTGCTACAGCCCTATGAAAGAGCCTCGACCTTCCCAAGTCTATTACGCCAGGCAGTCCTATCCATTGCCAACCGTTGCCAGTTTGCTGCGCCTATCTTTCTACCATCCTCATCTACACCATCCTTCCATCTGAGTTTTGGCCTACCCCTTTTTCTACTTCCCACGGGTTGTGACATAAGGATTCTTCTAGGAGGGTTGTTCTGCTGTGATCTTGCTAGATGTCCTGCCCATCTTAGTCTTCCTATTCTTATAAGAGATACTACGTCTTTACCACCAAATATTTGTTTATATCTGTGGTATACCTCGTAGTTGTATCTCCTCCTCCAAACACCATTTTCACAGATGCCACCAAATATTCCTCTCAGGATCCTTCGTTCAAATATAAGCAGAAGGTCTTCGTCTGCCTTGGAGATGGTCCATGTCTCCGATCCATATGTCAACACTGGCTGTATAAGGGTTTTGTATATAGTTATTTTTGTTTTTTGGCTTAAGTTTCTACTTCTCATATGTCTACTCATTTCAAAATAGCATCTGTTTGCCATTATTATCCTTCACTTGATTTCTTCCATTATGGCGTTCTCTTTGGTGATCAGGGAGCCTAAGTATGTGAATTTGTCCACCACTTCAAAGGTAGAGTTATCAACCGTGAATTGGGGACCGATGTTCCTGACTCTATTGTTGGGTATTGATGCCATCATCTTAGTTTTTTCCTCATTTACTTGCAGGCCCATAGATTTTGAGGCATTTGAGAAGGTGGTATACATTTCTTTTAGCGTGCGTGTTGTGCGGCACTAGGTCCACATCATCTGCATATGCCAAAATTTGGGATGATTTATTAAAAATATTTCCTCTGTTGTCTATTCGGGCATCTCTGATCGCCTTTTCCAGTCCTATGTTGAAAAGGAGACATGCCAGCGCGTCTCCCTGTCGCAGCCCAACATGCTTTCCAAACGTCTGTGATTGTTCGCCCTGTATTTCGACTTTGCAAACCACATTACGCATTGTAGCCTTAACCAATCTTATCAGTTTATCGGGGATGTGGAATTCATTCATAGTTTCATACAATTTATTTCTTAGCACACTATCATAGGCAGATTTGAAGTCTACAAAAGATGGTATGTATCGAATTCATTGGTTTTTTCCAGTATTTGCCTTAGCACAAAGATCTGATCTGTTGTTGATCGACCAGGCCTAAAGCCACTTTGATATTCCCCATGAAGTTCCTCTGAATATGCACTTAGGCGACCATATAAGATCCTTATATGGTAAAGACTGTAAAAATTTAGCGTTAAAAAAAATATAGCTGAAATCGTAAAATTTTGTGTAAAAGTGGGGTTTCATCGGTGTTCTATGTATTTATTTTCATTCATGCTGGATCAGATAATAGATAACTTGACAGGGGGATCGTCGGTCTTTAATGTATGCATATGTTGTTGTGTTGAAAGGAAAGTCTAATATACTAAGTTTCTTCATAAATTACTTCATCCTAAGATTAACTGAATTAATTGATCCATAGCAATTTATTGAATAATCTGCGGTCTTTAATTGATTGTAATATCCCTTCCAGATTTACTCGATTATATTCAAATGGTACAGTCAAGTTTCACAGGTTTAATATTGTTAAACACTCTCCAATAAACATAAAGTTGTAAATGGTAGTAAAATAGACCTTGGCTTATTTCTGTGTGCTTGCAGAATGTTTCTGCACAACGTGTAAAGCGACTAGGTATTGTATTTTTTTTTTCAATTTACTGCACTATATTTATTACTTGTATACTTTTTAGTTTAATGTATAATTTTGTAATATTTTATATGTAATTGTGTGGCACCCGTTAATAAATATTTGTATTTTTTATATTAATTGTATACTATGTGTGGATTTTCTTTACATTGTGAATTTTTCTTGATAATAAAAATATTCAAGAAGTTGGAACCCGTTTATTTATTTTTAAAGTTAAAATAACTTAAAAATGCTAGTTTATACCTCGAGACCGACTATTATCTTTAGGTGCATAATTCAGTTTCTTTTGAATGGACTCTTTATATTGCAATTTAATTAGGTTCTCCCGAATATTATCCAACTCATTCCTGAAATCTTATAAATCAGTTGAGCTTTCTGTCCATTCTACATTCTCGCAATTCTGTCAATTTATGTCACAATAATCATTTTTTTTTATTTACCACTTTCTATCTCCTTTTTATCACACAGGCTTCCCGGCCCTGTGTAATGTCACATTGAATTCTCCCTAATTTAGATGAAGTAATACATAATAAAAGTTATTGATTTATTTAGTGCCTCACAGTTGAGTTTTAAAATGTATTTAATATTATACATTTTGGATTAAACGTATCTCGTTTTCCACACTATTGAAAAGTGAAAAAAGAAATTTTAAAATGTAATTATTTTCTTCATTTTAAAAATCCAGTTAAACAGTGCATTTTATTCTATTCTTAACTAGTTGACATTTAAAAATTCCTCACATATTAACTATTCTGATGTTTTGGCAACGTTGTGGGGTTCTGAAATCGTCAATCTTGAATGAGGTGCACTTAGTTATATATGAAAAATTCTATACCTAAGTGTTGTACGGTACCATAGTGTTCAAACAATAAAAAATACCTAAAAATGATTTATTTATATTTCACGTTCGAGAAATCACTGGAAATTCAATTTAGGCTTATTTCATAAAATTAAGCGTAATTTATACAGGGTGTTTCAAAAAAAGGTAACCCCGTCTCTAGGGTAGGTAAAAAACTAAAAACTAATTGAGGTTTGCTTAGTAAAAAATTTTTGTAACGCCATCCGTTTTCAAGATACAGGGCGTTGAAGAAAAAAAATTTTTTTTACGATTTTGCCGAAACTACTGGCAACATTGTAATCAAATTTTATACGAATATTTTTTGGAAGCTGATACATCCCATGAATTTGTTTTTATATCTGATTCTCATAGAGGGCGCTAGTTACGCGGATCGTACTAAGTATTAGTCAATATAACTTTTTTAAGAGTATAATTATTAATCAAAATTTCAAGTAAACTTAAACATCATTCAATTTTACACGAAAAAGGTACTCTTGGTAAAACTCAATACTGTGTACCGTTTTCGGAATATTTTGATTTGAAAATTATGAAGTAATAATTGATGCTGGTATAAAATAGTTAGTAATTAAACAAAACTCACAAGAAGAAAATTAAATTAATGACTAAAAACATAAAATAAAATTTAATTACAGTAAGTGTTCAAAATTCCTCTTCGATTTTGCGAATACACAAGTCTATTCTTTTTTCTTAAGATTCCATTAACCTTCTAAACGGTAGGGGATCAGCTATGATGTCATTAAATTGACGTTGTATTCTTTCTTCCAATTCTTGGCGTGAATTTACCTCTGTAGCATAGACTTTTTCCTTAATATACCACCAAACTGCGTAGTCCAATGAATTAAAATCGCATGACCAAGGAGGCCAATGAATCGGAGCTTCTGCACCCCTACCAATCCATCCATTCGGAAAATGATTACTCAACCAATTACGACACCTTCTATCAAAGTGTGGTGGAGCTCCATCGTGCATAAAAAATAAAGATCTTCGCTCGTTTAGCGTTAAATCTTCTAATATCTCGAATAAGTAATTTATTTAAATTTAGTTTAAAAAATCAAGATACATATCATCATTTAAATTTCCAGGTAGAATATGATAACCTATTAATTTGTTACCTAAAGTTGCTGCCCAAACATTAACTTTAAATGAGTGTTGGTAATGTGATACCCTTTTGACTCGTGGATTCTCATTACACCAGTAGTATGCATTATGGTAGTTAAACATACCTTGTCGCGTAAAGGTGGCCTCGCCCGTAAAAAGAATGCATTTTAAGAAATTTGAATTGTGGGCTATCCTTTGTTGCAATGTTTCACAAAAATCCACTCTAACTGGTAGATCATCTGGCAAGAGCTCTTGGACTTTTCTCTAATGATAAGGATGTAATTGCTGTTATTTCAGTATCCGCCAAGTACTTAAAGAAGAAGTATTTGTTTGTCTTGCTATATTCCTTACGCTTAATGTTGGATCTTGATCAAGTAAATTTAAAATATTATTTTCTTTATTAATTGTTCTTATTGTTCTTGGTCTACCAGAATTTATTTTATTTGCTCTCACATTTCGACAACGTCGTTCAACGGCTCTAAATGCTTTTTTACTTGGTGAGTAAAAATCTTGCACGTAAAACATAGTCCACTCTAAACAGGATCCGAACCAGACATGGCAGATGTGCATACATGCTACATAAATGGGGAAAGAATCCGTCTCCTCAATGTGACTGTGGGAAGGACCAAACTATCGACCACATTATTGAAGAGTGTCCCTCAAGATCCTATAACGGTAGCCCTGAAGACTTCCTGTTTGCAACTTCAGAGTCAATTGATTATGTTATACAGTTGATGTTTGTTTGTAATTATTTAAAGTTTGTCATATACCTATATTACTAGTGTTTGTAATTTTGTTCTAAATGTGTTGTAATTGCCATACGATAAATAAATAAATACTTGGTGAGTTTATTCTAGGAAACGTTTCTGCATAACGTATCACAGCTGCACTAGAACATCCTAAACATTTACCTAAGGTTAATAACATGTCAGTGTATTTAACATTTGAGTACATTTTGATTTGATTTTACAAATAACAAGGTTTCAAAACTATAGTTATTGTTGATTTATCGTCATAACAATCAATAAATGTCAGATTTCCATGGCACACTTGGAGAAAATAGAGGTATACCTATTAGAACTTTATCACTACTACCAGCATCAATTATTACTTCATAATTTTCAAATCAAAATATTCCGAAAACGGTACACAGTATCGAGTTTTACCAAGAGTACCTTTTTCGTGTAAAATTGAATGATGTTAAGTTTACTTGAAATTTTGATTAATAATTATACTCTTAAAAAAGTTATGTTGACTAATATTTAGTACGATCCATGTAACTAGCGCCCACTGTGAGAATCAGATATAAAAATAAATTCATGGGATGTATCAGCTTCCAAAACATATTCGTATAAAATTTCATTAATATGTTGCCAGTAGTTTCGGCAAAATCGTAAGAAATGCGTAATTTTTTTTTCTTCAACGTCCTGTATCTTAAAAACGGATGGCGTTACAAAGATTTTTTACTAAGCAAATCCCAATTATTTTTCAGTTTTTTACCTACCCTAGAGACGGGGTTACCTTTTTTGAAACACACTGTATATGGTGTGAAATATTTTCTGAAATTTACATCGAATCGGAAAACATATAACGCGTTCCATATTGTTCAAAAATCTGTCGAATTAGAATAAACACTACCCCACAGATTCACCCCTTTGGGTGAGGCGGGGGACAACTTTAAAATTTTTAATGAGACCCCTCATTTTTTATTGCAGATTTGAATTCCTCATAAAAAAATACTAAATTTTATTTGAAGCATTTTTGTCGAATTGTTTATCTGAAATTCTTTTTCAGCGACAGATAGCGCTGTAATTGCAGAAAAATAAATATACATAAGTCATAAGTTAGTACTGTTTGCAAAGCATACATTTTGTATAGTGTTCAAACTAATTTTTATGGGACTGAATACAGTTTTTACGTACAATTTGAAATCTGCGATAAAAAACGGGGGTTGAAGATTTCAAAGTTGCCCACTGTAATACCCTCTGTGGGTAGAAATAAACAGTCGCATTTAGTGTCATTCGATAGATTTTTAATAAATATTTAAGACCTATATTATATTTTGGTTTTTATTTAACAATGCATTTTTCGAGCTAGTCGACCGTTTTCATAATTTTCCAATGTTTTCAGGATAAATTGTATTTTTCTGATTATAACTACATCTATCAATAATCTAAAAAAATGGTTTTAAATAGAACATACTTATCTTTTCATGGGAGATCCAAATCTGTAATTAAAAATACAAGAGACTGAAGGGTTATGTTTGGTGGCATTCGATAGATTTTTGAAAAAATATTTAAATAGTGTTTTTCAGTTTTCGTTCGATGAAATTTTCGCGAAATATTCGACCGTCTGGCTACGTTTCTCACACCCTGTATGTACATTTATCTGTAAATATCTATTAATATATTGTTGTTATTTGTTGATCGTAATTTTTTACATAGAATCTTTTTTAATTCCTGGTCGCTGAGGTTCATCTGGCTAGATGTTGAACATTGAGAGTATGGAAATGGATATTGATTATATCCGTTCGACATTGTGGTTTAACTATTATATTAGTATAAGATGTTACCTTTGATTTGTGGATTCCAAAAAATTAGCTTCGCAACACATTTTGACACAATCGCAGCACTATATTAATATAGTTACTTTATTTTTATTATTTAATTTGTTTTGGAATAATCGAGTTCCATGGTTCATAACCAATGAAGCCATTCATCGGGATGCCGGACTATCATATGTCAAAGATGACATCAAAAAGTGCGCGAAAAAACATAAAGAGAAACTTAAAGTGCACCCAAACGTGTTAGCAAAAAGTTTAGTGAATAAACAGCGTACTGTTCGTAGGCTAAAACGAAAAGTTCCGTTAGAGTTAAGTGAACAATAGGTTCTAAATTAATGTGTACAAGTCTATGTCAGAAATAGTCAGTGTTGTAGGCTAAGTTTTTAAAAAAAGGGGTGCATCACTGGATGCCTCCCTACATGTCATTCCAAATTATTGTCAGTCCTATTACTTATTGTCTATTATCTACCTAAATATTTAGGTTTAGATTGTACAGATAGATTGTAATAAATGTGGGGTTAATAAAAAAAAAAAAAAATTCCTGGTTTTTTGGTCTATTATAAATAAACTTTTAATTATTGCTTAACGAATGCAAAAGAAATACTAGAGCCTAAGCCACATATTAGGTACTTAAAATTATATCTGACAATAATGCGTTTTTAAAACAATCTCAAATAAAAATTTCCCTATAAGAATCATCTCTAATATACATCTTTAGTTGTAGTTCTGTTCTTTTTCCAAAATCTGTACATTTTCAAAATCAAAGAGAGATTATTTTCTAAAGAATGCTTAAAAAGGCTTTTATATTTTTTTTTGTTTGTACACTATGTTTGTACGCAACAATCCTTTTATGTAGATATTGGGATGTTTTTCCAATATACACTGCCGAGCATAAAATTAGGGCCACCCCGTAATTTAATTGTTTTTAGAAATTATTATTCTTTTTACATATTTTCGGTTTGTACATAGTTTACTAACGGCTTGCTTAAAGAAAACAACATTTTTGTACTTTCAAGTTTTTTGAAAGTACGGAAAACGAACCATTTTCCTTTGATGTACCAAATATTTAAAAGGTATAATTTTAATTTGATGTACTTTTTGTTAAAACAAAGGACATTTTAAGAGCTTTAGTAGCAAGTTTTTCCTCCTTTGGCAATGATAGCAGCTTGCAAATGACTAAGCACGCTTTAAATCAGATTTTTGATCACATTCTGCGGAAGATTGATCCACTTCTGCAACAATATGTGGCAAAGCTCTCTTGAATATCTGGGGACAGACACATAACTCTATAAGCATCTCTTTATCCAATCCCAAATATGCTCTACGGGATTGATATTTAGATTGTTAGCAGGCCAAATCATGTAATTTAAACTATAGACTTGTTCAGATACTCAGTAACTATCTGAATAGTATAAGGCCGTGCATTGATATGCATAAATGTTGCGTCGTCTGCAAGAATAATTATAAATGGGAAAACATGTTCTAAAAACTGTGCCTAATACCTATGCGCAATTAATGTTTCATTCTTGATGAAGGATTACTCTGTGAAACCGACAAACAGTATGCCTCCAGATGCCATAACTCACCCTAGACCAAATAGAAGTCGATAGTCAAAACATACTTGAGCATATCTCTCGCCTGGATGTCGTCGCACTCTCAGATGTTTGTCCTCGTAAGACTAAATTTGAATTTGTTGAAACACAATACTCGACTCCAATCCTATATTGTCCAAGTCTTCTTGTGCAAAATTCCTACGATGCTCAAAGAAAGCGGCGGTTCAGTTACTCTAGTTCTAGAAGAAACATCAGCAGCATAAAGTGTTCTTTTAACTGTCAATTCAGTTACGTTTAAATTTCTTATTTCCTGCAGATGATTTCGAAGAGAAACTGGCGTAACCATTCGATTTCTCAAAGCCCCTAAAACGACAAAGCGATCATATCTATCTGTTGCAACTCTGCCTTGATCTGAACCAGGTCTTTAAGAAAGCAGACAATCTCTTTGTACTATCGACATACTTACTCGTTGCATACTCGACGATCTTATAAAGCCTTCACAATTCTTGCCTCCACAAAAAAACTTGTGCTTATTGCAATACAGGGACAGTGATAACATTACATAAACAATCGACGATTGACGTTAAAAAAACAGAAACAAAAACTATGCTGATAATAGTTTTTAAAGATTAGGTAGGGGTCCCTATTTATTTTAAACGCATATCTAGACAGTAATGAATACATTTTTTTTCCCAATCCGTTAGTAAACTATGCTACAATAATAGTTAAAAAATAATATCAATTTTTAAAATAAATTCAAATTACGCAGTGACCCTAATTTTATGCTCCACAGTGTATGTTGAGATGAAGCCTTTAAAATTTATTTTATAAACAACATCCGACTAATAATCTTAATACCGCACCACATATAAATGTTAGCAAAATATGACTTGGGACATATAATGAGAAATCAAGGCAGATACGAGCTACTCCAATGCATTTTGCAGGGTAAAATTGAAGGAAAAAGAGTCCCAGGACGAAGAAGAATATCCTGTCTTGCTAACCTGAGAGCATGGTATAGAAAGACCTCAACACAGCTATTTCTTATAGCAACCAACAAAATTATCATAGCCAGAATGATCGCTAACGTTCGGAAAGGACAGGCACCCTAAGAAGAAGAAAATATGACATCAATGTTAAATAATTTGCCAAACAGCATCCGCAAAATATGTTTCAAAATTTTAAACTCAATGTCACTAAAGATCATCAGTCGAATGTTGTTTATAAAATACATTGTAAAGACAGAAATGGTGATTCATCATAGTGTACAATATAATTACAGCTAGGAGCTTCCTCAAAATAGCCATACTTGATTTGAAACTGACTGATTTTTTAAAAACAAATAACTAAAACAAAAGATGTATATTGAAGATGATTTACATAAATAATGATCAAAATCTATCAGTAATAAGACCAAATCATAACTTGATAAATTAGGTTTTTTTCATAAATGTACCAAAAACGGTCGTAGTTTTGAATTACCTACCATGTAGATTTAGACTTAAATATCTCTTTTCATAAGTGCATATAAAAATGTTTATGTAATGTTTATAAAATTCGTGTAAAGTCATTACTGAAAATAGCCACTAGCCGAAATGTTATGAAATGCCGAAATTAAATGTTGGATATAGAACAGACTCCGACAAACTCAAGACTTAAAAAATATCCATATATATATATATATATATATATATATATATATATATATATATATTATATATATATATATATATATATTAATATTATATATATAATGTAATTTTTACCCAGTATACAGTTGTCTTTGTTAATATATTTTTTTTTTATTTAAACATACAAAAACCCACATCAACCACCAAGGGTTATTAGTGGGGGGACATACACAGTAGTACAGTTTGTTAAATTACAGTTTATTATAAATGTTTATGTCTTTTAGAAACTGCAATAAATCCGAGATATTTGTCGTAAGCGCACTTCTCAGGTTTCCACTAATTCCTCGGCATGTTCTCTGAGGTTGGAACTGCGGACAGTCGACTATCAGATGCTTCACCGTGAGTTGAGTAGAGCAGTAGGTACAAATTGGAGCTGGTTCTTTATTTAGAAGGTGTTGGTGTGTTAGTATTGTGTGGCCGATTCGAAGACGATTTACGATTACTTGATCTCTTCTTTTTCCTTGTTGTGGTAGGCTAGAGTCTACTCGAGGCTTTATTGTTTTCAACTTAGAGTCTGTTGCATCCCAGGTTGCTTGCCATAAATTTATTATATGATTCATGGACTGTCGTTTATGGTCGGTGTGGGGATATTTAGTAATTTCTGGAACATTTTCATTTTTGATGGATTTTAATGCTAATTGATCAACTTCCTCGTTGCCTTTAATGCCAATGTGTGAAGGTATCCAGATAAATGTAACCTTTTTATTTATATGGTGTAGTGCATTAAGTTCATTTCTTATGTTTTGTGCAATAGGATGGCTAGGGTAAAGTTGATTAATTCCATGAATTGCGCTCAGTGAATCTGTGATGATTAAAATATTATTTTCAGTCGTTGAAGAGGATTTCTTGATAGCTTCTAATATCGCTGTGGTTTCTCCGGTGTAAATGCTGCAATGCTGTGGAATTCTAATGGCATATTTGTAATTTTTATTTGTGAAGGCTGCAGCATGGCCACTTTCAGTTTTTGATGCATCTGTGTATATTATGTGGTGATTTGGATACTTCTCCATAATTTCTTTGAATGCGTTAATGATAAGGTTAGGATTTGTGGTATTTTTTGGGTACTGTGTTAAAGTTAAATCGGTGATAGGTAAGGGGGTAAGCCATGGAGGAAAGTCTAATTTTGTAGTTATGGATAATTTGAATTCATTGCAATTGAATCCTTTTTGATTGATTCTTTCCCTAAAGGGTTTGTCTTTATATTGTTTGTTTCTATACAAATTGGATGTAGGTGCGTTAATAATCTCAGAATATAATGGGTGCTTTTTATTGGAAGATATTCTTGCTGCATAATTTAAACTAAGTAGATGTCGTCTTAGATGTAGAGGGGGTTCTCTTGATATTACTTGTAAGCTGCTTACAGGACTGGTTCTGAAGGCACCGACGGCTAATCTTAGAGCTGTTGTTTGAATTGTGTTAAGGTTTTTTAGAAACGTTTTATTTGCTGTATCGTAGCATATTGCACCGTAGTCTAGTTTACTGCGAATAATTGATTTGTAGAGGTTAAGCAGAATACTAGAATCAGCTCCCCATATATTATTGGATAGAATTTTCAGCAAGTTTATTCTATTTTGACAAGTTAGTTGTAAAGTCGTAATGTGTGTTTTCCAGTTTAATTTGTAATCAAACGTTAGGCCCAAAAAATTCGATTCCTCTGAATGAGATATATTTTGACCGTTAAATATTAACGAAACAGGAATGGTATTCTTGCGTTTGCTGAAAACTGTGTAATGTGTCTTATTAGTTGAAAAGAGGAAGCCTGTTTTGGAAGACCATTCTTCGATTTTGTATAGAAGGTTCTGTAGTATTTTAGCCCCAGATGTAATATTTTTGCATTTAATATACACAACTAAATCATCAGCGTATAAGTTTGCTTTTATAGGAGGCTTAATTGTATTTATTACATCGTTAAATGCAATTAAAAATAAAGTTGGGCTTAAAATAGAACCTTGTGGAACACCGTTGTCGAGTATTCTAGTGGTAGAGGTGTATCCATTTACTCTTACTTGTATTTCCCTTTTATTCAGAAAGTTTTTTATAAACGCAAGCATATGTCCTTGAATTCCCCATTTATCAAGTTTATTTAATATGAGGTATCTCCATGTTGTGTCGAAAGCTTTATTCACATCAAAAAAGACTGCTATAACTTTCTGATCTAGTAAGAATGCATCATGAATGGTTGACTCAAGTGCCACTAAGTTGTCGTTAGCAGATCTTCCTCGTCGAAAACCACTTTGAACTGTGGTCAGGAGATTTTCATTTTCTAGATACCATGTAAGCCTGTAATTTAAAATTTTCTCGAGAAGTTTACACATGCTACAGGTGAGGGAAATAGGACGGTAAGATGTGGGACAATCTTTTGGATTGTGTTGTTTATAAATTGGGATTATAATAGCTTTGGTCCAATTATCAGGAAAGTAATGATTTAAAAAGATGTGATTAAAGATGTCTAAAAGTATCTTTTTGCATTTTTGGGGTAGATTTTTTAAAAATATCGATGGAATATCATCAGGACCTGGAGATGTGGTTTTTAAGTTTAAAAGAGAAAAATCTAATTCTTGCAAAGTTATGGGTACATTTATGGGAGAGATCTGGTTGCGAATTTTGATGTCTACAAATTCTGTGGTAGTCTTATGTGTAGAAAAGATCGGATCTAGTACAGAATCGCTAGAGTTTTTTTGAAATACGTCCACTAGAATTTCAGGAATTTCGTTTCTACAAGAGATGATTTGGTTGTTATATGAAAGTGCATTTATTGAGTAAGGTAAACTTGATCCTTTTATTTTCTTTATTTTGTTCCAGATTATATTTGCTGGTGTGGATGTGTTAATGCTTCTAACATATTCAATCCAGGTCTCCTTCTTACTCTTTTTTATTAAGAATCGTGTACTAGCTCTCAATCTCTTAAATTTTATTAGGTTTTCCTCTGTTTTGTGTCTCTTAAAAACATTAAAGGCGTGCTTGCTAGCAGCCAAGGCCCGAGAGATTTCTTGATTCCACCAAGGTACCGGTTGCCTTTTACACGGTTTAGTTTTTCCTACAGATGTAGATGCACAATTTAAGATAATGTTGTTAAAGTCCGTGACGGTTTTGTGAATGTCATTTGATATCTCATAATTTTCCATCTCGTCTTCCAAGTCTTTTTGAAAAAGTTCCCAGTTTGCTGATTTTATTTTCCATCTTTGATATACATTCGGATTAAGAGGTTGGTTTGTCTCGATTGAAATAAGTAAGGGGAAGTGGTCACTGTCGTGCAGAGTTTTTGCTGTGTTCCATTGAAACATGTGTGCTAGTGATGGGCTACACAGAGTCAGGTCAATTGCAGAGAATGATCCGTTATATGAATTGAATCTTGTTGGCTTTCCAGTGTTTAATAAGATTAAATTTGATTTATTTATCAGACTGTGTAGAAAGTTGCCACATTTATCGATTTTTTGGCTACCCCACGCTGGGTGATGGCAGTTAAAATCGCCTAGAATTACTTTGGGATGGGGTAATTTTTCTATGAGTGCTGTTAGTTCATTTATGTCGTCTTGGTTAGGATGCGGTAAGTATATATTACAAACATTGATGTTTTTACTGTAGGTAATTGACACAGCCACAGCTTCCAGGTTTGTAATAAGTGGAATGATTTTTGCTTCAGTGTCATTTCGAATGAAAGTAGCTACTCCACCACTAGCATGCATTCCATTTCTGTTTTTCAGAAATGGCACATAATTTCTAAGTGTTACAGAATTGTTTTTAAAGTGAGATTCTTCCAGACAAATTACAATGGGGGAGAAATCGTTTATAAGAAGTTTTAATTGCTCAAGGTGGGTGTAGAATCCGTTTAGGTTCCATTGAATTAAAAATGTATCAGACATTATTTATCCTGACTAATTGTGTCGTTGTCAGATTCTTCTGTAGATGAATAATAATTTGAGGATAATTTTTTCTTAATAGTTGTAATTGTTCTTTTTAAAGAGGGATTTTGAATATTTGCGTGGATAAAAGTGAGAATGTCAATAATTTCGGATATTTCATTGGTGTATTCTTTTGCTATAAGTTCAGGGTTTTTAGAGTTAGTGGCATTTTCTAAAAATAGGCATATTTCTGAATAACCTATAGGAAAGGGCGGATTTTTTTGTTCTATTAAGTTTTTAATAGGATCGAGGACAGCAAATGTATTTTCAGTCGACTTGGCCCTTTTTTTTGGTTTAGATGTTTTGGGAACAGAGAAGACGTCTTGTGATGTGGGAATATCAGAAACATCTGGAGAATTTGATAATTGTCTTTTGGCCTTATCTTTATTTAAAGATGGGTTATCGTTGCTAGTTATAGATAGGGTAGGAGCTGGAGGGTTATAGGGAATGTTGACTTCAGATGGAGTTTTATTGGTGGTTTCAGTTAGCTCTATATTGGTTTGGTTATTTGAATTAGGATTTTCAGGTACTTCTGTTTCCATTTGTTCACTGGGCGAATCCGTTGTTTGAATGCAGTCAACTTCTCGGTGTCCTATTGTTCGACATTTAGAACAATTAAATTCGTCTATAGAAAGGTATATTCGATATGTTGTGGAATCAAAAGAAATGTTGAAAGAGTCTGTTATGGATAAGTTTTCTAATGGATTGATGTAGATTTGCCGCCGAAAACTTAGAACATGGTTATATTCTGTCTCAGACATACCCACTCGAAGAAATGTCATTTTTGATATGGCTATAATTCCCATTTTCTTGAGTTCTTCTTCTATAACTTCGTTTGGAATGGTTGGACAAACATTCGAGATGACTAATCTTAATGCTGGAGTTATTAATCTGCGGACTTCTACTTGCACGTTGCTGATTTTGACGTATTTGTGTGAATCAATGAGTTGGTCTACTATTCTTTTAGAAGATAAATAAATGCAAATGCGGTTGTTTGCAATTTTCGAGGCAAAAACTATGTTCTTTGGAAGGACAAGTGATCCAATGGCAACTATATAATCATGAATTTTAATTCCTTCTATGGCAGATAGTACAATAGCTTGGTCTTTTGCCGGATATTTGAATGAAGTTAGTATGTTTGAGTATGTAGATGGTGTGGTGTTTTTTGAAGGATTATTCTCTTTTGGATTCATTTTTGGTTAATAATTTTTGTCTTTAAATTTATTTATCATAGTCAATTTTTTACCCGTGCCAATCCGGCTCTGTATTATCAGCAGAGTTTTAAATAAAACCCGCTCTGAAACCGGTTGAGACGGCCTTTGTGATAATTTTGTTGACTTTCAGAATATGTTGTAATTATGTATTATTGAGAATATTAATTTTACTCACTGCGATTGTAGACCAATCGATGAAAAGCACTGTAGATTTTTGTAGTAAACACTTTTAACTATTTTTGATCACTTTAATCTATTAGATTTAAACGATATTATCGGAGCTAACCTAAATGTGGTTTGCTAAACCAAGGTCAGGGCCGTATCCGTTAATATATTTATATGATAATATTCATGGTTTTATTGGTTTTGAAGTGCATTTAAAAACAATTTGTGTTAGAACGTAAGATTAACGAAAAAGGTTGTTTGAAAGAAGTCTGGAATTTGAAGTTCTTAGAAAATGTTAAAGTACTTACGACTAGGAAATATGAATACATTGAAATGAGAAAAGAGGCATATTTGTTTTTACCAATGAAACATGGAAATTATTGATGAAAGGAGATTAAGTGAAGAGAGTTTTTGAAATGAAAGAAAACGACAGTGAGTGTAGAGACAGTGTAGAGAGTTGATTCTCGATAGCTGAAAGGAGCAGTTTGTTTACAAAAAAAGTTAAAAAGTGTCGGTCTTCGTTAACCATAATCCTTGTAGGCATCCGTAAAAGTAACAAGTACAAAGTAATATTTTTTAAAAATTAAAATTAAATTTAGTGATAAGTGATAGCAGTTGTTCGTATTTACATAATAGTATCCGACATCGTAAATAAAAATTGTTTCAAGGTATTCAGATATACCTTTATATTTCTTTCTAACATTCTAATTCTCCGTTGCGAGGACTTCTGTTTCATCTACGCATAAAGAAATCAGTGTATTTTGACAGGAACTTTTACATAAACAATTTCGTAATATTTTTAAAATATTTCTTGCAACTAATTCATTATTGTATCTATACTGGGTAACTTTGTATTTTACAATAACGTGCGGTATTTTTTTATGCCTTTTTATGTTTAATTACTTACTCTTTTTATAGACTGTTTGTTTTTTTGCAATTTGTGCTGCTATTAAAATTTGTGTTTGTTTCTTTGGTAAAAACATTTTTTTTAATATAAGGTTATATTTTATTTTTAAATTCTATGTATCTATGAGCTGCCTTTGAGTATTGGTTTTGCACTTATGTGGTTGAATGACGTAAAACCCTGAGATTATTTACCAATTTGAGCTAGGCCCAATTTTTTTTTTTTTTCATTAATTATTAATTCAAAATAAATATAAGTATAATTTTTTATAAACAAATACATAAAGAAAGAAGTAGAAACCATAATTCATTATTGTATCTGTACTGGGTAACTTTTCTATTTTAAATAACTTGCGATATTTTTTATGCCTTTTTATTTTTCATTACTTACTCTCTTCATAGATTGTTTATTTTTTGCAATTTATGCTGCC
Organism: Diabrotica balteata; assembly: GCA_918026665.1. Lineage (NCBI taxonomy): Eukaryota > Metazoa > Arthropoda > Insecta > Coleoptera > Chrysomelidae > Diabrotica > Diabrotica balteata. Next base: position 87,638,215 of record OU898279.1, read on the forward strand.
ATTAAAATGTTGTATTTATTTCTTTGGCAGAAACATTTTTTTAAATGCGGTTATAATTTATTTTTTAATTTTTTTATCCAGGAGCTTCCTCTAAGTATTAGTTTCGCATTTCTGTGATTAAATGACGTAAAACCCTGAGATTATTTACCAATTTGAACTAGCCCAAAAAAAATTTTGTTTAATTAATTATTAATTCAAAATAAATATAAGTATAATTTTTAATAAACAAATACATAAAGAAATAAGTAAAAAGAAAAACAAATATGTGTATAAGATAGAAGGCAAATGTATATACGTATTTCTAACTATTAGTCGTCTCCAGTACGGTGCAGCTAAGGTAGAAAAGCTTACCTTTGTCCGTTAGAGTCTTCTAACATTCAGAAATTGATCGCATTGCTCCTACCTTACCGAAATTGAGTGCATTACTGTAGTGAATAAGTAATTAAACATTCGCTATACCTATGTGCTTTAATTTGAGAGTTATTTGTGATTTGTTTAGCCAAACATTAATTGCAATAAAATTTAGGTGAAATTTTATCAGTTGTGGAAATATTTAATCAAAAATTATTTTTTCGAAAAAAATACATAATAATCTAGAGTGATCCTTGGTTTGCTAGTATTGGATGAGATATAAATATACCTGAGTGTTTAAGATTGTTGGTGTAAAAAATATTATTAAAAACAATATTCTACCTAGTTGACTATAACTTTGACAGTAACCTTGCTTAAAGGTTTAACATTAGACTATTTTTATACTTCCTTAAAGTAAAAATACTTTGTTTTGTTACTATTACCAAAATTATTTTTTTCAGGAGGGAACGGTTCTGGTATGGCTTTTGTTCTAGAACAGTATAACAAAAATGTGTTTAGTACCAACTAGAATTTATTATTAGCAATTCTCACATAGACGACAACCAAGAAGAGAAACTTTTCAATGTTTAATAGATTAGTTTTAACTTAAACTACGAAAAATCAGATCGGAAAAAAACTTGAAAAAGAAAATGAATTAAAATGTTATGTTTAATATTACTGAACATATTATAATCCACATATTAGTCCTAGAAAAATTGCACATGCTTGTGAAATTAGTGGTTGTAGTGTAGGAAGAATTTAAAAAACGAACAAGATGCTTCTTTATCATGCACAGGCGCACCAAGAGCTTAATGAGGATAACTATAGTAATAGATTAAAATTTTGTTGGTGTGCGAAGGAACAAATTCATAGTCATGCATATTTCTTGGCTTACGTTTTATTTGCAGATAAACCTATTTTCCACAAAAATGGTATTGTAAACAGAATGGAGATAATTTCCACTATTACTAAACTGCTAAGTTACACCATATTTTCACCTACAGTCAAATAACATAATCAATAAATGTTTGGGCTAGAATTCCTGGAAATTATGTCATAGGTCCTTTGTTTTTCTAGGATCACCTAAACAAAAAGATTATGTACTTTTTTTGACAATGAATTGTACTAGGAATTATTTTAACTAGTACTGTTGACCATATGTGAGATAATAAGGATATGAAAAGAAAGAGCGAGAAGTTGGCCTCCACGATTTTAAGTTAAGCAGGCTAGATTTTATTATTTGCTGAGACTAAACAACATATAAGGCGTATAAAAGACAAACTATAAGTAAATAGATATAAATGAGATGATTAAAAATTAATGTATAAGACTAAACAGAAATGTATAAGTCGCTCTTTTGAAAATCGCCTTCATTTATGTATAGAAATGGTATAGACGTCGAACGAAGCCATTTTAAACATTTAAAATAAATTCAACGATTTTCTTGTTATTTTTGTATTACATTTTATGTAAAAATTTACAATATTTACAGCTTATGTAAATATTTTGTATTACATTTATTTTAATTTGTGCATTAAAGGTCATTTCACTTTTAAAAACTTAGAATATACTCATTACATGTTTCGATCAACCCTGTACACAAAAATTAAATATTTCGCTATGTTAAAAATTTTAGACAACAGTAGGCTATATTTAAAATCTTTTGAAAATAAATGTCTTTTTTAAATAAATATTTACACTTCTACAGGATGTTAATTTTGCTACAAAATTAATGAAAAAAAGTAATCTTTTTTAAACTACCTAGTAACACTACCAAATTATATACTGAAAAACCAAGAACATTGGGAAAAAACCAAAAATGTTAAGATATACAGGTTGTTATATTAACAAAAAGATAAATTTATTTCACTCTGTTAATATGGATGGCCCTGTATATTTACTGGATGGCCTAGCAACTTTAACCTAAATTATTTTTTTTGTATCTCTTACGATAAATGAGTAAATTGTCTTCTTCACATTAATGCTATATCCTGTATAGAGAAGTTTTCCATAATATAATTATCACCTTTTGAAAAAGAAATATCATAGTTGTTAAAATAAATATCTAAATGGCAACAATAAGGGATGTTGATTGTTAGGTATTATATCTTACTGTAAATACACTTCACGAATAAATGAATACACTTAAAAGATACAATATATTGGTTTCTTTGAGAAATAATCTCAGACATCCTATTTTTTTGTCGTTATCTCATATATGTATTAGAAAGTATTAAAGAAGGGTCGTAAATAAATGTATGGATAATATGCATTAAGAGAATACAGTAGAAGAAATCTAAAGATGCAATGATATATACGATGTTTTTTTTTAATAACAAATTCGTTGTTTACTTCCGCTATAACCCAAAAGTGGAATTTCTGTTGAAAACCTTTCTTTGAGTTCGTCAAGCATTTTTCCCCATAAACCAATTGTCATACAGCTCGTGTAAATAGTTTCCGATATGTAAATACTCCAAGTTCGTCATGAATCATCGTGTATAATTTTGTTCTAATAATTTAAAAAAAAATTGATGTGGAAAGCTTCTATATTTTTAATTATTTGGGTAGTTTTGACTACTTCCGGTTTTAAAGTATAAAAACCATAATCTTCTATTTGAATTTCTTAATTTAATATTATATTTTCACTATACGCTTTTTTTATATTCCTAAGTGTTACTTTCTTTGTGTGTTATTCAAACTTTGTTTTTAATTAAACCCACTAGGAAACTAAGTTCCTGTAGCTGGCTGTATACCATATATCACAAAAATTTTTATTTCAAATCCTTTATAAAAGGTATATAATAAAATGCCCAAACGGGCTATCACAATTACATTACAGAACGTTTTCGGAATGTTAATTCCATCATCAGTGTTAACGGGTATACATGCTATGAGCCACCAAAATATATGGGTCAAAACCCTTTAAATGTTACAAATTTCTAGTTGTTTTACATTATTTATAATTACAAATTAGGATGTTTAAGTTACCGTTGGAATTGGTAACATGGCGACGTATGACCCTACATAGGTTATATGTAGGTTATATGTATGTTGGTAACAGGTTATCAACAGGTCCTCGTATACGTAGCCATGTTACCAATTTCAAATAATGTAAAACAACTAGAAATTTGTAACATTTAAAGGGTTTTGACCCATATATTTTGGTGGCTCATAGCATGTATACCCCGTTAACACTGATGATGGAATTAACATTCCGAAAACGTTCTGTAATGTAATTGTGATAGCCCGTTTGGGCATTTTATTATATACCTTTTATAAAGGATTTGAAATATAATTTTTTAATTAAATCGCTCATCCCTGAATTTTGTTATGCATAAAATAATACCATTTCTTCTACTTTTCTTCAAGAACTTATTATATTTCTCTGTATTTGTTAAGTAGGCGTGGTCTTCGATTCTTTAAATGTTTGTGTTTTCTCGATGTTTTATCCTGATAGTTTGTTGTAATTCTATTGTTTAGTGTCTTCTGTCATTTTCTGTCATCATTTTGAGAATTGTCTTAGTAATCTATGGTTTATTGCTGTCGTTGATGTTCGTTAATAGATCAATTGTAATTATTTTAGCCCATTGCGCAGTGTATATTTTTTTACTTAAGAATTTACTCTTTGTTCTGTTTCGTCATATATTTACTAATGAAAATAGTATGGAATAATCGAAGCACATATCTGCACCCCAAAAAGTCATCACTTATTTGATTAGATTTGTAAATCGCTTGTTTACTGTATTTAAAAAAATAGTTTCTTACGATATATACAATGCTATTAACTAAATTAGTGATAAACCATTTTAATAAAGCATGTTTTAAAACACATAAGAAACTTTAGATTTTTAGAAAAACAGCATCGGTGCATATAAAAGCAGCAACGTAAAAATACATGACATATTCGATCCCATATTGTTGGAACGGAGATATACAAAAGACGGCTTATGAGTCAGGTGAAATATATGCATGTTTAAATAAATGTTTAATAATTTTCTCCTACGAAGGTATACATGAGAGGTTGCATAACAATTTTGTCCTTAAACAGGTTCTGAAACTGTTTTCTTGTGAAATTAAATATTGTTTTATGGGATTATACTATAATAATTGATTGTATGCCCATGGGACATATGTAAGGAGTCATTTGACCCAACACGAATCACATATATAATGACAATTTTGGAAATTATGCTGCCAATTCTTATCGGGTTCAAATTAAGGGTTACGCCTTAGATTTCTCAACCCTGTTCTAGCCTAAATGTACTGCGTTGGAAAAAAATTAATCTATTGCGATCCTAAACTTTACGAATAAATGCCGTAATGTCTAAAATTACAGAAAAAGGGAACAAAATTTCCTCAGTCGGAAAGTAAATTCCTAAAATTCCTTGAGTACGGCACAGAAGTTGGCTTGTGTAAGGTCAAATTGGAAGTATAAAAGAAAACAACCCTACTGGTGAAACGAGCGGCTTGAACATCTGAGGACAAATTGCATGAGAGTAAGAAGGAGGTGTAAGAGGTTAAGAAAAGTACATCCACGAGATTTGGATGAGAGAATAAATGAATTGAAGCGAATGCAGAATGAATACAGGAATGACGATAAGAAGATATAAGAGAGAAAGATGGAGTAACCTGCTTCAGAATCTCGAAAGGAATATCTAGGACAGGGCTTTAAAATTGTATGTACCAAATTGAAGGAGGAAAATATATCCTACCCCCTGCCTGATGAGAAGAAACTCCATTTAATATGGAAGCTTTTTCCCCAGGTAGAGGATAGGTGTAAAAGAGTTACCGGTTTCGTAGAGGCGAAAGCACTTACTGAGTTGGAACTGGGCAAGGCTATTGGAAGGATAACAACTTAAAAGATACCTGGCATAGACGGGTCATTCCGAAGATATTAAGAATCGCTGCACTAAGATACCCGCAGATTTTATTGAGATTGTTAAACAAACTGCGTGATCAACAGCAGTTTTTACCACGGTTGAAAGACACTAATGATGTCCCTATATATAAACAAGAGGTGCGCTTTCGGCCTATTTGTCTTCTTAGTTCGGTAGCTTAATTGTAGGAACGGCTGGTGAAAGACCGCCTTGAGCCAGATCTGGAAGACAATCTTGTGCTAAGCGACCACAAATATTGTTTCTTGACCTCAAGAATGTCTTTAGTACGGCATATTGGAAAAAAAATCATGTCCAGGCTGAGGAAATTAGACGTTAGTGAGTTACCTGGTCAACTTGGTTGACATATACTTTACTGACAGGCCCGTAAAAGAAAAAGACACCACCGTCAGGTTGTTGCAAGATATTCCGCAGGGTTTGCTACTAGATGATAACCTGTGGAATGTCCTATACGACAAGGTGTTAAGGCTACAGATGCCAAGAGGATGCACTTTTGTAGCTTATGCCGATGATATGATACTGGTTGCGAAGGCGAATTAGAAAACGGACATGTCTAATTCAGCTTAGACCTGCATCGTAATAGTAATTGGATCATAGAGAACGATCTACAACTAGTCCTTCAGAATACTGAGGTTCTTCTTTTAAAGAGAGGGTTAATATATGGATTTTAGTTGCTTATTAAGTGGTAAGGTAAGACCATTACACTAGAACGGTGGTTAAGATTTTAGCCGAATCACAGTTGAAAGACTCTGTACTGTGGTATCCTACTTGTATCTTACTCGGCCAGAAGATGCCAGAGTATCTTGCTCCGTGACGTTAGATGTCTAAAAAAGATTTCCCTCGCCGTTGCCTTTCAGAATTCAATGGTTACCTTCTTAGGCTCTTACTGGAATCTAGCAAAACATAAATTAAAAAAAAAGTTACCCCCCCCCCTTGAGTGGTAAGTTTATCTTAGTTACAACTCACGTGTACCGATAAGAATTGATAACATAATTTCTAAAGTTTTTATTAAATACTAATTGTGGTATTATTGTTTAATGTACTTGATATGTCAAATTGATAATGAAAAAATGGGCTAGTAGTATATAATATTAAGGGTTTTCATTCCAGAAATCGTTTTCAAAAAAGATTATTTTAAATAAGAAATTTAATTTTAAACAAATTATTAATTTAAAATAATCTCTTTTAAAAACGATTTCCCAAGTGAAATCCCCATATAAACATAATATTTAATTTTGTCAAATCATTATTTTCTTATATACTAAAAGTTTATTAATTTTAAACCTAATAAATATGTGTTAATTAAACTTTTAGTTTTTATAATCGCTTGTAGTGTTTATTTCTCAAATATATGTTCATATTATTAGCCGCTTCAATTAACTAGATCAATTTTAGGGTGTTGTCATCTGTGCTTGACGTTTTACTAAATATTGAATTCTGTCACAGCGAGCATCCTAAATTAATTCTAACAAATTTTCGTAAATTGCGTTTTTAACAAAGTCTAAAATGAATCGAGCAGTCAAATATCTTCTGTAAAATGTTTTTAATATCCGGTCTACAAATAAATACCGTATTTGATTTGTTTGTAAATAGTATATAAATGTGGTGATATTATACATCACAATTTTTTCTGCTAATATTGATTTACACAGGAAATGTTTGATGTCAGTTAAATATCATTATAATTTTAAAGGGTATTTTTTAATTTAGTGGAGGAACGTTATGGCAGAAGATGTTAATTTTTAAAGCATTGCTTTATTGATATAAATAAATTTTTTATGGATATAAAAGAAATTTTGTCAATAATATTAAAAAAATTAAGTTTATGTTTTTCATTTCTATTAATAATAATAATAGTAGAGTTTATTTATAACAAAATAATGTGTTACAGTATAAATTTACATATTTTATACAATAAATAAACCCAGTTACTCACAGAAGTTGTGTGTCACATGGACTACAACTTGTACGTGAAGGTTGAATTTTTTTTTTAACATATTCGCACAAATTACAATTATAAAAATTCTCAGTAGTAACATACAAACTGTTTAATATACATAACATACATAACATAAAATTTAAAAATATAACATTTATTTGAAATTGAAGCTCATTAATAGCTGTTTATTAATTCATACAATTTATATCTATTACCATGGATCCATTGTTTTAATTTATTTTTTAATTTTTTATAGTTGTGTATTATTTTGATGGTAGATGGTAAGCAATGAAACATTCTTGGTCCCAAAAAATCAATGCAACGTTGGCCAATGGTTTTTCCTTTTTTTGGTACTAATATCGTTAAATTTCTATTTCTGGTTTGATATGTATGGTGGGTAAAATTCAGAAATGATTTCTCATTGTGTAAATATAATAATGATTTGTAGGAGTACAACTGGTTTAAATCTATAAAATGACTGTCTGTGAATAATTGCTCCACTGAAGATCTTATACCCCTTCTATTATTCTTATTATCCAATTTTGTATAACGTTTAGATTTTTAATATCTTGATATTAATGAGTTAGAAAAACTGTGAGGTAATAATATTTTTAATCACATAAATAACTATCTTATCAAAGGTTAGAGTAAATTTAGAAAACTGAGTAATGTTATAGTAAAAAAAAAGAATCAAAATTGATTTTATATAAACAACAACTACGGCAATTTCAAATAACTAATCATTATATTTATAGACTAAATAATGAAGTTTTTAAACGCAGAAAACTAAGAAAATAATACTGATTATCTTTTGTAATATATCAGACCGCAATCATATTACAACAAAAATAAGATACTGAGCAAAGTTTTTGTTGTATTAAATTTTTGAGCAACCTTAGAAGCAATGATTTAAAGAGTTTTTATGACATAATTACTCAAACTGGCGGAGGGGCATCGTTTTCAAAAATTAGAGAGCATGACAAAAGTAATACTTAATCTAAAAACTAGTTTCAAGATATTTTCAATTTAAATCAACACAGGTTTACCATTTTAAGCTCAAAAAGCGTAAAATAATAATTTTAATTCATTAACAATTGCAATTGCAATTAAAAAAAAACAATTGCCACATCTTATTTTTTTAATCATAAAACCTAATTAATGGTTTTTGGAATAAGTGAAATATGACACTTGTTCATGGGTTTTAATAAGATTTAGTCACATATTAAAAAAAAATGGGGCCGGACGGATAATTTTAAATTGTATCAGAATTTTTAATATGAATATGTATAATATATAATATGTATAAAAACTTTCCACATTTTCTTATTTATAATTATCCCAAATTGGTGACGTTTCTTATTTTTAATAGTTATGTCAGTTAGTCGTAAGAAAACTATAAACATAGGCATTGGCTTAGTTCTCTAAAAAAGAAGATGCGTAAATTATTTACGTATTTTGATAGAAATAACAAGGAAAATAAAAGTGTACGTTTTTGGAATAAAATTACAAATGTGAAAAAAACCGTGAAAATGAGCTTTAAAGTAAGGCCCCTGTCACATTTAATTTAAAATACTTTTACAAAACGACGCCCGTCCGCTATTTTTAGCGATTGTGTCACTAAAATGTCAAATAAACAGAATTTTATGGATTGAAAAATGTATTAAGGATAGATTTTATATGTTTTAGATATTTCATGCTTGTTGATGAAAACGATGCATTTATATTTATGCTTCAAATTAAAGCTAGCCTTGAAATAAGCCATCCTTGTCTGGATGATTAGTCCGTTAGTTTCACACAAGAAATTTAAAACATTACAAAAGTAACTTCGGTTACTTTTGTAATGTTAAGAGAAAACTAATTTTGTCAGTGATTTATATTCTCGATTAGTTAATAAAGTCAATTAGTCAAAAAATGTCCAATTTGAATCACTATCTAAGAGAAAAAATTACCTTTTTTAAATTTTTTTTTTAATTTCAAACCCAACACAAAACTCTAAAATATATGTATAAGAGAATTTACCAGAACAAATTAAATCAATCTATTATAGAGGCAATAATATAATCATTAAAATTGATAGTAAAGCGGGTACACAAATATTGTATATTTATCCAGTCAAGGATTTATTAATAATAAAAACAGAGGACCAGATGCCGACTTCGCTTGATAATAAAATAATGGACAAGAAAAACTATATACATAAAATAAGCATATAAATAAAGTAAATAAATTAAGTATCAAATAAATACCTTAAGACCATTAAATAATTAAACGTCTTGTTATGGAGAATTCTCAAAAATATTGTATATCAAACTAAACATCATGACTTAGCTGATAAACTACATTATAATGCACTCCCTAACTTTCGCGTGATCGGTTGTTGCGTGGGTCCCAATTTAAAAATTGGCGGGTTTTCATGTTTATTAAAATGACAATTGAGGTATTGTGGCACAGTATATCGCTAAACAATTTATTTGCAATATATTGTGGTATTGGTACAAAGCGGATGATATTCACATTTTAGGATTAAGCTGACTAGTACAGTTTTATTAGAAATTAAAATTTATTTTTCTTTTGACATTATGTAGGTAAAATTAAATTCTGACATTGTGTTTATTTAATTTTGATATGCTAGTGATGCTTTTTTTTATTAGATATATAGATATTGTTTTAATTTTTTTGTTTAGGTAATTTTTTATTAAGATTTAGAGGTTCCTCTTATTATTTTTATTTCTAGAACATTCATTACCATTATTATTCTCATTAGCTTTCTCTATGTGGAATCGGCTTCTCTAAGTATTTTCCTCTAAACTTTTCTGTTCTCTTCCAGGGACTAAGTACCTCTCCGCTTTTTGTATGAGATTATGGTTTTTCAGAAACATGTAATTTCTGTTCATCCCCTTTTTTACTGCCCTACATTCAGTACCATACATCATAGCTGGTCTAAAGGCAGTCCTATACAATTTACCTTTTAGTTTTCTTGGTACCTTTTTTTTATCACACATCACTCAATTTGCCTCTTTCCTTTACCTTTAATTGAAATATTAGAGATAAAACGGTAATACCGATCCTAAAAGCCGAACATTATCATCTTTTATGAGTTCTTGTCTATCCAAGCCAACTACTCTATCTGGTCTTGAAATTTCATCTTTAAAAGAATATTCTAAATATTTTGTTTGTATCCAACTTAATTTTAATCATTTTTTCTTCAAGGACCTGTCTCCGCTACTCTTTTCTACTAATACCCAGGAGGTTCAGTTGTTATCTAATCCAGCACAAATGAGAATAAATATGGGCGAAACCCTGATTTTCACCCATTTTCACACAAAATTTGCCAGTTTCACCTGTAATCGTTCTAACACTATAATAGTTGTTCTAACACTATTATAGTTGTTACTTGCTCATACTCCACTCACATATTCAGCCGGCACTCCTTTCCTACTTAATCTCTGCCACAGTAGGTTTCTGATATCTTCATCATGTGCTTTCTCAAGTTTAATAATACTATGTAAATTCACTCTAAATTGTTAAATTAGCTCTTTTAATAAAAATTGCTGTTGTAGACCTGCCTTGCCTAAATCCAAATTGACATTTATCCATTTTCATTTTTTAGAACCTTACACTGAATTCTGTTAGATTTTACCACAAATGTAGGATAATAAAAAGATATATTGTGAATTGAGTGCTATGAAAAATTGTCATTGTCAACAAAATGAAGCAGAGGTTTACTGGAAATAACCATTGCAAACCAAATAAAACACTAAATAGCTATGTCTAAAATGTCTTTATTCTTTATTAAAAATCTGGAAAATCAAAGGAGGGGGGCCGTTATTGGTGCAATGGCGAAGGAAAACCCCTCTAAACCTCGCCTAAATTGTATAGGACTGCCTTTAGACCAGCTATGATGTATGGTACTGAATGTAGGGCAGTAAAAAAGGGGATGAACAGAAATTACATGTTTCTGAAAAACCATAATCTCGTACAAAAAGCGGAGAGGTACTTAGTCCCTGGAAGAGAACAGAAAAGTTTAGAGGAAAATACTTAGAGAAGCCGATTCCACATAGAGAAAGCTAATGAGAATAATAATGGTAATGAATGTTCTAGAAATAAAAATAATAAGAGGAACCTCTAAATCTTAATAAAAAATTACCTAAACAAAAAAATTAAAACAATATCTATATATCTAATAAAAAAAGCATCACTAGCATATCAAAATTAAATAGACACAATGTCAGAATTTAATTTTACCTACATAATGTCAAAAGAAAAATTAATTTTAATTTCTAATAAAACTGTACTAGTCAGCTTAATCCTAAAATGTGAATATCATCCGCTTTGTACCAATACCACAATATATTGCTAATAAATTGTTTAGCGATATACTGTGCCACAATACCTCAATTGTCATTTTAATAAACATGAAACCCGCCAATTTTTAAATTGGACCCACCCAACCAATCACGCGAAAGTTAGGGAGTGCATTATAATGTAGTCTCTTAGCTGATTCAAGAAGACGAATAAAGATTGTGATTAGATCGGTTACGTCTAGATATTGAGAAACGCTAGAAAAAATTTCTATTTAAGGTTAAGATGTTGCCAAGATGTTCACTGCGAGTATTTTAAAAATGTTTATTACACTATCAAGATGTTAACAATTTAACTTATTAGTTTTTTAATGTTTTGTAGTAAATTTCTAACCTTAGATAATTTTATTTTTTTTATGGTACTTTTGCCATAATTCTGAAACAGTTAAAGAGAGGTATGTCTAGGTGTAGACTATTCTAAAGAATCCAAAAATTAAATAATAAATAGAATGTATTTGATATATTGATATATATATATATATATATATATATATATATAGAGAGAGAGAGAGAGAGAGAGAGAGAGAGAGAGAGAGAGAGGGGAAAAGGAGGATCACTCAAAGAGTAGTGGGTTTTTTCGTAAAAAGGTGGAGAAAAAAGACAAAAAGGTGGCTACTTCTCTATTTATTGAAGACGTTTCGCTTTCTAATCAGAAAGCATCATCAGTTCATCTAAAAAGAACAGTATGAAAAACCAAACATCCATAGAAAAGTTATTACAAGTGTGTTACCTCAAAAAGACATGTAGCAGTCAATGACTTAATGTTAAAAAGCTTACGTACAATGGACATTCTGAGATCATGTTGTATAAACAATTAATTGAAACTAGATACAGTTTACAAATTAACAAACTTAGCACAGCAAAAGAACATGTGGTAATTGTACATGTATATAAAAAAATTATGTAAAAAACTTAAGTAAAAAACATTAAAATTAATATGCAAGAGAACTAGAAAGATCATAAGATGCACTTCCAACAATATATTATTAGTTAAATTTAATTTTAACCTTAGGTAACATTATTAATAAATTAAGATTGAAATATAATATTTAAAAGTAAAATGAAGTTACCAGTCTTTAGCTTATTAGGTGCTGAAGGTAAATGAAAGCAACAGGTTTAACACCCACGCAAACAACGTGAAAAGACAGTGGCCTTGAGGTCAAAATATGACAGAACAGCAAGGCAGTTACCAACCTCTCGTGCAATAGAGCGGTACATTTAAAGAATATGATAAATTTGGGTGACAACTTGTCAGTAAAAACCAAAAAATGAAAGGAAAAGGTGGTTAAGATCACCATTTTCCCCCAGTGATTGGTTGAGAGAAACAATGAACAAACAAGCGAGGTCAATCCAAAATATCATATATTAATAAGTCTACGTTGTGACTGGTTAGCCAGCCACAGGTGAAGATTGATTCAACTTCCACAGTCCAAGGTTCATAGCGTTTGGAACTGAGATTAAAAAAGATTCTATGAATCAGTTTTAATTTAAAAATTTTATTAAACAATTTGATCAAAAAAACATTATGTAATATAAGTAAATGTAATATTGACAAAATAATCAATAAAATGTAAGTTGAATGAATCTAAGTTAAATAAAGAAAGAAAATATTATTTTATTTTATTATTATTTGAAATTATTTAATATGAAAATATGATAAAACATACACCTTAGGGGACAATTTTAAAGTAAACAACATATTAAGCCTAATTCTGCAAAATTAATGCATGATAAATTTGGCTCAAGTTACTAATGTCAGTTCTCTTATTAAGAGCATTAGGTGTTTAAGTATTGAACACATTTCCAAAAACTGTCTTTTAACGAGATTGCGTTCATTGCCAAGAATCTTAACTTCATTAAAGTCCACTTTGTGCTTAGTGTTAATAGCATGCTGGGCAAGAGCACAAGTATGCTTAGATAAGTTGATATCACTGCGGTGTGTCGTAAGACGCCCTCTCAGTGATCTCCCTGTCTGACCGATGTAACATGAGTCACACTCAGCACAAGGTATATGATAGATGACATTTACTTGTTCCAGAAGGGACAAGGGTGTTTTTGTTTTAGAAAACAAATTTCTGACAGTCTTAGCATTCCTTACTGCAATTTTAACAGGTACATTATTCTGTTCGTACAGATTAACAGGTTTTTCACTAACTTGAGGAAAATAAGGTAGAGATAAGTAACACGCATGATTTGGGATGAAAGTAAAGCAGCTCATAGCGGAAAAGAAATTGTTTCTGTTTAATAAAATGGGCAAATAGTGTAATACCAGTAGAGTATGGGCCGCTTGGGGCACCCCCCACCACTCCCACTCTGACGTCACACGGTTGCAAATGCCAAACGGCTTAACGTAGGATGACGTACGAGGGCTCGTTGGAAAGAGGATGAAAAATGGGGTTGAATGAAATATGTGCCGTGCGCATCGGAGCATGCCAAAAGGTCGTTACATCATATCTTTGTTTCTATTGGTCCGATTGTAACGTACGAGGGGTCGTTGGAACGGGAAGGAGGTAACGAATACGTTGAGACAAAAAACAAAGATGGCGGCGTTGCCAAAGGGGACGCTAAAACGTATCTTCGTTGCTATTGGTTCGATCGTGACGTACGAGGCCTCGATGGAACGGGGAGAAGGTGGGGAGACAAAAAAAAACAAAGATGGCGGCGTTGCCAAATGAGCGCTAAAACGTGTCTTCGTTGCTATTGGTCTGATTTTGACGTATGAGGTGTCAAAGCGTTGGTGACACACAGAAGCCATGTACAAGCTCGAACATTCTTCTTCTTGTACATACAGTGCCTAAGAGAACGTCGACACAGAACGTGGTAGAACGTGAAATGTTGCTTGAATAACGTGACATTCGACATGTATTTGCGACACAAAACAAACATGCATTTACTGTTCATCGTAGCAGGAAGAACAGGGTGATAGAGCTCAACGTATAATAATGTGTGACATATCGATGGGAAGGGGATGTGGTAACGATTATGTTAAGATAAAACGTAAGCGGTAAGACAATGCCAAAACAGACGCTTGTGTGTGAGGTGTTGATGGGGAAGGGGCCGTGGTAACGAATGTGTTAAGGTAAAAAGCAAACGCAAAGACAATACCAAAACGAACGGATCGTGATGTGTGAGGTGTTGATGAAAAGGGAGGTGGTAACAAATATGTTAAGACAAAAAGCAAACGCAAAGGCCGTGCCAAACGACGCTATGTCGTATCTCTGTTGTTATTAGTCAGATTACTACGTGTAACGTTAAATGAAAAGAAGAGGTGACGGGGAAATATGTTAAGACAAAAGACAATGACCAAAAAACGCCGTTATATCGGATCTTCGTTTAGCATAATAGACATTGAAAGAAAGTGGCGCTAACAGAGAATCATCGCCGAAACGTTTCTATATCAAATATTTGACATAGTTTGAATGGGGTTCCACATACAGTTGATCAACTCGTCACGCCACCTGTCGACTACATCTAGCAGCTGACATCGTAAAAAAAAAGACACTCCTTCAGTCTATCTCTCGCTCCCGTGAAACAATGCATAAAAGGTGAGGTGTGCAATTATTCGAATCATCTATCATAATTTAGAATGTACATAATAGAAAAAATGTAAAAGACAAAATTAAAAAAAAAGGCAAGGTCTATACAGATTACTTTATTGTTTACAGAATAAAAAACCAATAAAATAATTTTTATTATAATTAATGTAAAGTTTAAATGTTTATTCATTATCGTCATCTTCACCATCTTTATGATCTTCATCATTAAAATCTTCATCATAACCAACATCATTATAGTCCTCATTATCGTCATCTTCACCATTAAAATCGTCATCATAATCAGCATCATTATAGTCCTCATTATCGTCATCTGCACCCTCTTCATGATCTTCACCACTAAAATAGTCATCATAATCATCATCAATATAATCATAACCATCATCGCTTCTTATACCTAAAACCCACAACCACTGCACAATATCGTTATGCCAGAGGGGTTTATGGTTGTTATGGTCGACCCCAATGTTATTGATAGAGGTCCTTATACCAGGGTAAGTGATCTGAAACACGATACATAGATAGAGGGTAATAGATGAGGAGAATGATAAATAGAAAAATCAAAAGATGACAGCATAGCATAAGGATCTAAATAGCGTAATTTGAGGATGTATATGGCATATCGTCGTAAAGAGGAGAAAGTGATGTGAATGACGTGACATTAGACGTAGGATGTGACGTTCAACGCAGAACGAGACACATCGATGCAAAGCAAAGAAAATGACGCTAAAAATTTAGAGCAAAGAAAATAATGAGCGTGTTGGTTTCCAAGGCACCCGTGAGCACCGTTGACACCCCCCCCCCCCCCAAGAGGCCTACAACCAATAAGATTCCTCAGAGAAATCAAACATGTAAATTTGATGTTGAATTAAGATATTTTTTGATAGCATAGAACAAGCGATTGTTTGTCCCACATTCGAGTGAGTAACGAGCAAAGTTGCAATGATGTTACAAAGTCTGAAATCTTTTAATATATATTTTAAAACATAGGAAATGGTTCAGCAGACATCTTTTTATGATCTGATGGCCATCTTTTGTATGAGTAGGCTACATGAATACTAAATTTTAACTTAATAAGATCGGTCAGTATTTGTCAAGTGGGCTATAGCAGATATCTTTTATTTTTCTTAACTGAACATCTTTTTAAAGTAGATAAAGCTATAGGGTTCAGAAGACATCTTTTTATGATCTGATAGCCATCTTTTGTATGAGAAGACTGCATGAATACTAGATTTTAACTTAATAAGATAGGTTCAGTAATTGTCAAGTGGGCTATATCAGATATCTTTTATTGGTCTTAACTAAACATCCTTTTAAAGTAGATAAAATTATATGGTTCAGAAGACATCTTTTTATGATCTGATAGCCATCTTTTGTATGAGTAGGCTGAATGAATACTAAATGTTAGCTTAATAAGTTTGGGTCAGTAATTGTCAAGTGGGCTATATTAGATATCTTTTATTGGTCTTAACTGACCATCTTTTAATGACAAAGTATCTTATTTAGGTAGATAGGACAAACGGTAACTCACTACAGCTTTTTAGTGACCCTACTTTTCAGTGCGACAGATAATCATGTGTATCACAAAGTAGAGGAAAAAATTACGCTGCTGAAAAATAAAAGTAATACATTAATATAAATTAAAAAAAAATAAAAAAATTGTACAAAAAAATTAATAATTAAAAGGTGTTAGTTTTAAACTTTGAGTTTTTTATAACCGAAAGGTATAGATGTAAAATCATCGAAAAATTTTCTTTTGGTTGAATTTGGTCTATATTGTTTTTCACAGGTTTTCGTAATAACAGAGTGATCTTGTGTTCTTTGAATTTGTTTAGCAACTATGGAAACAGGATCGGTTTTTGTAAGTACCATATCTCTGATTTTTTCAAAATTAATTAATTTAGAAACTTCATAATTTAAACAAATACCTTTAACCTTACAACAAATTTTCTCGTCGCCATTAGGTAAAGTATACTTATATGCATAATTTTTAGGTCCTCCAGAAACGAACTCTGAAATATATCCACCACCGAGTTCATCAGTTAAATCGCCTATACAATCGCCAGTAGGTAGGTCGGGTAACTTAACCTTGGAGACGTAAATAATTGAGTCGGTATCATAGTACAAGGTACGTTCGCCCACTATCTCTAAATATGAATATAATTTAAGACGAGCCAAGGCAGTAACATAAGAAGCCAGAACCACGTTAACTGAGGGTGACATGGAAGCCGCTTCTTCTACATACTCCCATGTGACAATCAAGGTCTCCTCATTTACAGGAACAAGAGTATTTACAAAAATTGAAGGATTTACCATCATAGCAAAGAACGCTCCAGGCTTTTTTACAATAGATGTTTTGGGGAGATTCTCACGCTGCGCAAACTTACCCCAGAAGGAATTCAACATCAACTTAGCCAACGACCTCAGACCTGGATTCTCCGTTATTTCGGAAAACTCCAACCAGACATTCTCCCTTTGGAGAAACTCCTCGATGTATCGGTCTTTTTCCTCATCCAATACACAACCTCGTGGCCACCCTGAAGCTTGTTGCTTAATCTTTATAAATTTGTTCATCATGTCAGAGAACAGACCCTTTTGAGATGTCGATAACTGAATTGTATCATAATTCCATACCTCATACGTTTCCAACAGTTTATAACCTTTAGATAAGGCTTGTACCACCTCTTCTGCAACCCACGTGCCTGTTAGAGCCCTCTCTTTATCGGAATGTTGGCATTCCTTCTGAACAAAGTCCTCACCACATTTACGACAAAGAACAAACATACATTTACTGTTCATCTTAGCAGGAAGAACAGGGTGATAGAGATGGGTAGGAGGCAATATCCTACACCTAATTATACCCGATACCTTAGATAAATCTATATCCTGACACTCCTCACCAACGTACACTTTAGGATGACCTACAGGAAACCTGCCATACTTGCACACCCACGGATACAACGAGCAAACATCAACGTATTTAATTTGCTCGTCCTCTTTACACTTGTAATACTCTACGGTATTACCTGTACGACCACCATACAGAGCATCTCGTGGATTGAGAGGTAGAGTTGTCATTAGGGGGTGACCGTCAGTATATGATGTTATCTCTGGTGTCATCATTTTACGGAAGACACATTCCCACATTTCAGCCAATTCATACCCTAGAGAACGTAAATGCTGGTTTTTAGCAAGTGTTTTTTCATAACGATTCTCCATACAATCGGAAGGATCATCATGAAGAGGAGCAGTTCTATTTTCAGGGTAGCAAGTCGGACAACCGTGATAATAACAGCCTTGGAATTCAAAAACTATGTTTTCGTAAAGACCGTCTACCTTACAATTACCAATAAGAGCTTCAGGACCCCTAGCAGCATGTTGGATTGTAATACAGCGCTGTTTTTCTTCCCACAATAACCACTGTAAAGCGATTTTAGATTGATTATCTTTGAGCCGATAACCAATCTTTGGAATAAGACCTATGGTGTCAGGCTGTAAAAAGTTACGCCTAAACACTTTATTGCATGTGGAGGCTACAGTTGTTGCCTCGAGAAAAGGACATACATTTGACGTGTCTAGCAACTGTTGGCGAAAAATGAGACAAGCCTGTGCTAATATTTCAACATCAGATATACAGTACTCTTCAATTTCCTTTTTAAAATCAAAGATATATCCTTCATTGACTCTTTCAGCATGCCACACTTTCAACCTGTCACGTGCATCCTCCTTCAAAGTATCTGGATCGTAACATTTGAGAGGTGGTATAGGCCCAATATAGTTCTGGTTTTCCTCTCTGTTGAAGAGATGTGGAAAATACCCTTTCTTCAACTCCGTCAATCCAAAAGACTTGGGCAGAGCAGACAACGGCATAGGGAAATAATTAAGACTGTCGAGAAATCTTACATTCCCAACAGTCATGGACATCAGCTTCGTACCACGCATAATGAGATCTGGGGTTAAGTCAGTCTTTGTAAGGATATGATTAAGGATGAACTGATGATCGAAACCACCTCCATTGTGAGCGAGAACAACAACATTTTTAAATAGTTTTCTAATTGATAAAATATGGTGAAGAAAAGGAGGGATGACGTTAGCTGATTTCAGAATTTGTAAACGAACACCACACTTTTTACAAATAGCGGTACTGAAATCTAAACACTCATCACACACTTGTTTAAAAACACAGAGATTCGGTTCTTGAAGAAGCGAACCGTCGGACATTACTGTTTCCTGGCGAGTTTCCAGGTCATAAAATATAAAGAGAAAATCTTTTGATGGAGGAGCACCGGAATCGGGTTGCATATAGCAGAAATGATCGTTGGGGCAATTCTTTTTACAAGTTTTACAAAAGACCTCGCCACAGACATGATTTTTGGTGTAGATCTTGTAACACTCTTTGCACCTCTTAATTTTACCGCATACCGAGCTAATATGAGCATTGAAACAGACATCACCGTAAAAAATTCGACCACATTTCTCACAAGGAACCCTGACAACGTCTTTAGAACAAGAAGGAGTTTGACGACAAGCAAAACACGTGCCGCCACACCTATGTTCGTTTTTATTGTTGTAAGGTTGATAACATGCCACACAGAAATATCTTGAACAAAAGGCACTTGTTAGCGAGAGTACTACGTTGAAATGACCTTCATGGAACAAAAGATTAAGCCTAGACCCTTCACCAACACCTTCGAAAATGACATTACGTCCCTTACTACCGTACTTATACACCACGATCTTATACCCTGTAAGACACAGTTGGAATTGTTGTAATTCTGAAATACTTGCTCCCTCTTCAGGAATAACAACACCCGCATTTTGCATTAATTGCAGTGCTTTCTCACGTTGTATTTTACCAGTGTCCTTACGTATTTTAGTGAATTCCAGATCTTTGTCGACGTAAGCTTTGGCAACAACCAAAGCGCGAGGAAGGCAGAGATTATCGGTGTTTTTGATAACAACGATTCCCCGGCGTTTGGAACACTCCTCGTTAAACGAGTTGTACATATAACCACGACCTTTTCCAACAGGCATCTTTACAGTTGTAATACCGAGACAGAACGTTTCGGTATTGAGGCCGGTGCTATTACTCTGATATATGGAACTTATCTTATTCCATACATCATCGAAAGTCACCTCGGAGGCAGGCTTGAACCTCATCCAACCCTGACCTTGAGCAAAATCATTGGAGCAAAAAGTGAAGCCGACCTGATCATGTGGCAAAATATTTACAGTACCCTTTCGAACAATATCCTCGAGGGCCTTTTTAACCCAACTTACAGGTTCCTCACCTGGCGGTACATCCCTAATTTTAAATTCCAGAGTTCGTCCCTGGACACCAAATTTACGGATTTTCTTGGTCTGATCTTTGACAATTAAAAACCTTTCCATGGTACGTATAACAAACTTAAAATTATTGTAAAATAAAAAAAATCAAAAGAGCAAAGTTGTATGCAAAGCAAAGCAAAAAATGTATTATACTCACCAAAGTACGTTTGAACACTAGAAATATCTGGAACAGACTGAAGAAAATACTTTGGTTCAGGGTATAAGGTAGAGTTCTAGTTAGACGGAAAACTGAACGATATCTCTAAAGGCCCCAAAATGTTAAGATTTGTGTAAAAATGTGTAAAGAATCAATGTAAAAGTGTAGATTTGTTAACATTTACAAAATTTTTGGTTACACCTTAAAATTGAGTAGCAGTGCTACATAAAACTAAACATATGGAAGTAGTGGGAGAAGTGTTGTATTGTTAAAAAAATTATACCACACTTGATCGTTTATTGTGGCGACCACAATGCCTAAAACGTGTGATTGAAGAACGGCGTGAGATTGTCAGTTATTCATTGTCAGTTAGTCATTGTGGGTTGTCAAGTTAAAAACATGTGTGAAGTATGCAATGTAGTTAAGGTATATGAGGTTAAAAGCACCTTTAAAAGATTGAAAAAATATTAAATACTATGGATTCAAAACCTGCTGTTATAAATGTCACCAAAAATTATGAGCCGAGAAAAGAGGTCATTTATAACATGCTGCTACAAGCTTTGAAAAAGGTTCAAAGTACGTGGTAAACTTTTCTGAATTATGTAATTTTAAATAATTCGTTAACTGTTTATAATAAAAATGCTAAAAAGTAACCTTTTGTAAAATATATGTAAGCATCAACAAATAACCCCGCACTAACAACATTAGGTCAAAATTAGGGTAAATGGATACCGTTTACCACTTAATCCAGGTCTATTATGAAGCATTGAAGAAATAACAGTATCAATACGAAAGAAATTCGGTCCAGTGTAAAATGTATGGTAAAATTACGAAACGGACTTGTATTTATAAACAATTTTAAAAAAAAATTAGGAGAATGCTCATGTGAGCAGGAAAAGAGCTTTCCCAAAAAGTTTATTTATAGTGATTGTCAGAAATAATTCGGAAGTTTTATTTTGATATCTTTTCTACTTAGATTTTATTTGTTAGGGACAATTTTTTTACACAAGTAACACATCTCGAGAGTATCTCTAAATAGACACTTTGGATAACCCTTTAAAAAAATTTACTTACACAAGAATTTTCACATTTATGGTTTTGCGGTAGGTAGTGTATATTTCAATAGACAGATAAGGAGCAAAAAACTTGTATTAATGTGTATAACAAAGTTGTAGAAGGCACAGTTACGAAGTTGTCAAACTTTCCGAAATAAAAGAAAAATTAATAAAAGTATTGTATTCCTTGAATATATATTGAAAAAGATTCTTAGCTAAAATGTTAAGACTTTGACTAATATTTTTCTTTTTTTAAATTTGTTTATCCATATATATCAATAAAAAAACTGTATATATTTAAAAACTATACCGATTTACCTTAATGGACTCCCTAACAAATGCTAGGTTACCACATATACAATAAATATATTTTTAAAACTTAGAAAACAAGCAAATTTTCGTGTATGATATCATACAGCTACATTAAAATACATTTTACAGATTTTACAAGAAATTAATCAACGGTTTTGAATTTTTTTTAAAATTAATACTTATTGTATGTTACCAGCTTTCATCAATTTGACACATTTTGTAAGGAAATCACTATAAAGAAAAGAATAAATGGCCTATTAATCAAATATATGCACTTTGTAGTACCTGTGGCAAGATTTTCTCATCTGTGAGGTAAAGTAATTAAGTAGCATAAACACCTAATTCAATTAAGAATATTTATATAAATAACGTTTTTCTTTAATACAGTTAAACTAAATTTATTTGACTGTCTCTGAGTAACTTATTATCTTGTGACATGCACGACCCTAAAAACCTTATTATTCGCTTTCGGAGACAACTTGCTGCAGAAAAAAGAAATTCAGACAGTTTTTTTCTTTGATCGTATTTATTGATTTTCTCAATTGAACGGTAACGTAAAAAAACTATAAAAATATACCCCTTTCTTTCTAACCATCTGTATATGTACAATTATTTAAAATGTTCTTCAATAATAAAAAAAAACATCCTACTCAAGAAAATTAAAGCATTATTTATAATTCTGTTTTAACAAAAGGAAAAATTTTTAATAATAAAAAAGTTTCGTTTATTTTAATTCATTCGGTAGTAACAAATATAGATTACCGAGTAACGAATAAACTATAACATCTAAATATAAAAATTTCAAGACAAATTCCAATTAATTCCTATATAATTTTATAATTTTCATTTCCAAGATCCATTTATAGCGGGGTTAAAACTAATTAAATATGTACAATTTAATATTATCTTGCATTTAATGGTTAGTTAGGTGTTAGGAATAAGAATACCTATGACTTTTGGGCACCGCACTACGTATGACCGATTTAGAAGTTTGGTTACAAAAGAATTTACACTATGTTTATTGTCATTGGTATATATATATATATATATATATATATATATATATATATATATATATATTATATGTGTGTGTGTGTGTGTGTGTGTGTGTGTGTGTGTGTGTATCCTAACCTATTTTTTCAAAAAATTGCCGAGTTAAAATTTGGCCAAATTACCGGAATAAAAGAAAAATGTTGAAAGTAGATATATAATTTTATGAAGATATACTGAAAAGATTCAAATCTTACTTAAAAGTGTAAGATGATATTTTTCTTTTGTTTTATAGTTTATTAATATTTATTAACCTTTACATACCAATAAAGCAAACGGCATAATGAAAAAAACTATAACAAAGATTTACCTTAACGCACTCACTAACAATTATTACCAAGCAGCACAAATCGAATAAAGATATTTTAGGTAAACAAAAAAAATAAGAACAGTTATCACCGTCAACGCGTTAATTATTTCTTCAAAACCAATTATTATTCGAAATAAAATATAATTTCGCTTACCTTTAATAAAAATCCACTAAATCACTAGTTTACTACTTTATTACCAAACACTAATTAGAACTCATACCTAAATTGTCGACTATTGTTTTATATATAGATTAAGAATACAACTTGTTATGACAAGAAAACTGGGGCGAATGTATTAAAACGCATCTGCTCCTCAAAAATGCGAGATGCAAAAGTAGTGTGTATGGGTATGGGCAAAATGAGTGTCTAGACCGGCCTCGGTTCATTGACCTCCTCCTCATTTTGCTCATACTAATACACACTACTTTTGCATCTCGCATTTTTGAGGAGCAGATGCGTTTTAATACATTCGCCCCAGTTTTCTTGTCATAACAAGTTGTATTCTTAATCTATATATAAAACAATAGTCGACAATTTAGGTATGAGTTCTAATTAGTGTTTGGTAATAAAGTAGTAAACTAGTGATTTAGTGGATTTTTATTAAAGGTAAGCGAAATTATATTTTATTTCGAATAATAATTGGTTTTGAAGAAATAATTAACGCGTTGACGGTGATAACTGTTCTTATTTTTTTTGTTTACCTAAAATATCTTTATTCGATTTGTGCTGCTTGGTAATAATTGTTAGTGAGTGCGTTAAGGTAAATCTTTGTTATAGTTTTTTTCATTATGCCGTTTGCTTTATTGGTATGTAAAGGTTAATAAATATTAATAAACTATAAAACAAAAGAAAAATATCATCTTACACTTTTAAGTAAGATTTGAATCTTTTCAGTATATCTTCATAAAATTATATATCTACTTTCAACATTTTTCTTTTATTCCGGTAATTTGGCCAAATTTTAACTCGGCAATTTTTTGAAAAAATAGGTTAGGATACACACACACACACACACACACACACACACACACACACACATAATATATAAAATATATATATATATATATATATATATATATATATATATATATATATATATATACCAATGACAATAAACATAGTGTAAATTCTTTTGTAACCAAACTTCTAAATCGGTCATACGTAGTGCGGTGCCCAAAAGTCATAGGTATTCTTATTCCTAACACCTAACTAACCATTAAATGCAAGATAATATTAAATTGTACATATTTAATTAGTTTTAACCCCGCTATAAATGGATCTTGGAAATGAAAATTATAAAATTATATAGGAATTAATTGGAATTTGTCTTGAAATTTTTATATTTAGATGTTATAGTTTATTCGTTACTCGGTAATCTATATTTGTTACTACCGAATGAATTAAAATAAACGAAACTTTTTTATTATTAAAAATTTTTCCTTTTGTTAAAACAGAATTATAAATAATGCTTTAATTTTCTTGAGTAGGATGTTTTTTTTTATTATTGAAGAACATTTTAAATAATTGTACATATACAGATGGTTAGAAAGAAAGGGGTATATTTTTATAGTTTTTTTACGTTACCGTTCAATTGAGAAAATCAATAAATACGATCAAAGAAAAAAACTGTCTGAATTTCTTTTTTCTGCAGCAAGTTGTCTCCGAAAGCGAATAATAAGGTTTTTAGGGTCGTGCATGTCACAAGATAATAAGTTACTCAGAGACAGTCAAATAAATTTAGTTTAACTGTATTAAAGAAAAACGTTATTTATATAAATATTCTTAATTGAATTAGGTGTTTATGCTACTTAATTACTTTACCTCACAGATGAGAAAATCTTGCCACAGGTACTACAAAGTGCATATATTTGATTAATAGGCCATTTATTCTTTTCTTTATAGTGATTTCCT
Organism: Diabrotica balteata; assembly: GCA_918026665.1. Lineage (NCBI taxonomy): Eukaryota > Metazoa > Arthropoda > Insecta > Coleoptera > Chrysomelidae > Diabrotica > Diabrotica balteata. The sequence goes on from OU898279.1 coordinate 87,663,439, forward strand.
TACAAAATGTGTCAAATTGATGAAAGCTGGTAACATACAATAAGTATTAATTTTAAAAAAAATTCAAAACCGTTGATTAATTTCTTGTAAAATCTGTAAAATGTATTTTAATGTAGCTGTATGATATCATACACGAAAATTTGCTTGTTTTCTAAGTTTTAAAAATATATTTATTGTATATGTGGTAACCTAGCATTTGTTAGGGAGTCCATTAAGGTAAATCGGTATAGTTTTTAAATATATACAGTTTTTTTTATTGATATATATGGATAAACAAATTTAAAAAAGAAAAATATTAGTCAAAGTCTTAACATTTTAGCTAAGAATCTTTTTCAATATATATTCAAGGAATACAATACTTTTATTAATTTTTCTTTTATTTCGGAAAGTTTGACAACTTCGTAACTGTGCCTTCTACAACTTTGTTATACACATTAATACAAGTTTTTTGCTCCTTATCTGTCTATTGAAATATACACTACCTACCGCAAAACCATAAATGTGAAAATTCTTGTGTAAGTAAATTTTTTTAAAGGGTTATCCAAAGTGTCTATTTAGAGATACTCTCGAGATGTGTTACTTGTGTAAAAAAATTGTCCCTAACAAATAAAATCTAAGTAGAAAAGATATCAAAATAAAACTTCCGAATTATTTCTGACAATCACTATAAATAAACTTTTTGGGAAAGCTCTTTTCCTGCTCACATGAGCATTCTCCTAATTTTTTTTTAAAATTGTTTATAAATACAAGTCCGTTTCGTAATTTTACCATACATTTTACACTGGACCGAATTTCTTTCGTATTGATACTGTTATTTCTTCAATGCTTCATAATAGACCTGGATTAAGTGGTAAACGGTATCCATTTACCCTAATTTTGACCTAATGTTGTTAGTGCGGGGTTATTTGTTGATGCTTACATATATTTTACAAAAGGTTACTTTTTAGCATTTTTATTATAAACAGTTAACGAATTATTTAAAATTACATAATTCAGAAAAGTTTACCACGTACTTTGAACCTTTTTCAAAGCTTGTAGCAGCATGTTATAAATGACCTCTTTTCTCGGCTCATAATTTTTGGTGACATTTATAACAGCAGGTTTTGAATCCATAGTATTTAATATTTTTTCAATCTTTTAAAGGTGCTTTTAACCTCATATACCTTAACTACATTGCATACTTCACACATGTTTTTAACTTGACAACCCACAATGACTAACTGACAATGAATAACTGACAATCTCACGCCGTTCTTCAATCACACGTTTTAGGCATTGTGGTCGCCACAATAAACGATCAAGTGTGGTATAATTTTTTTAACAATACAACACTTCTCCCACTACTTCCATATGTTTAGTTTTATGTAGCACTGCTACTCAATTTTAAGGTGTAACCAAAAATTTTGTAAATGTTAACAAATCTACACTTTTACATTGATTCTTTACACATTTTTACACAAATCTTAACATTTTGGGGCCTTTAGAGATATCGTTCAGTTTTCCGTCTAACTAGAACTCTACCTTATACCCTGAACCAAAGTATTTTCTTCAGTCTGTTCCAGATATTTCTAGTGTTCAAACGTACTTTGGTGAGTATAATACATTTTTTGCTTTGCTTTGCATACAACTTTGCTCTTTTGATTTTTTTTATTTTACAATAATTTTAAGTTTGTTATACGTACCATGGAAAGGTTTTTAATTGTCAAAGATCAGACCAAGAAAATCCGTAAATTTGGTGTCCAGGGACGAACTCTGGAATTTAAAATTAGGGATGTACCGCCAGGTGAGGAACCTGTAAGTTGGGTTAAAAAGGCCCTCGAGGATATTGTTCGAAAGGGTACTGTAAATATTTTGCCACATGATCAGGTCGGCTTCACTTTTTGCTCCAATGATTTTGCTCAAGGTCAGGGTTGGATGAGGTTCAAGCCTGCCTCCGAGGTGACTTTCGATGATGTATGGAATAAGATAAGTTCCATATATCAGAGTAATAGCACCGGCCTCAATACCGAAACGTTCTGTCTCGGTATTACAACTGTAAAGATGCCTGTTGGAAAAGGTCGTGGTTATATGTACAACTCGTTTAACGAGGAGTGTTCCAAACGCCGGGGAATCGTTGTTATCAAAAACACCGATAATCTCTGCCTTCCTCGCGCTTTGGTTGTTGCCAAAGCTTACGTCGACAAAGATCTGGAACTCACTAAAATACGTAAGGACACTGGTAAAATACAACGTGAGAAAGCACTGCAATTAATGCAAAATGCGGGTGTTGTTATTCCTGAAGAGGGAGCAAGTATTTCAGAATTACAACAATTCCAACTGTGTCTTACAGGGTATAAGATCGTGGTGTATAAGTACGGTAGTAAGGGACGTAATGTCATTTTCGAAGGTGTTGGTGAAGGGTCTAGGCTTAATCTTTTGTTCCATGAAGGTCATTTCAACGTAGTACTCTCGCTAACAAGTGCCTTTTGTTCAAGATATTTCTGTGTGGCATGTTATCAACCTTACAACAATAAAAACGAACATAGGTGTGGCGGCACGTGTTTTGCTTGTCGTCAAACTCCTTCTTGTTCTAAAGACGTTGTCAGGGTTCCTTGTGAGAAATGTGGTCGAATTTTTTACGGTGATGTCTGTTTCAATGCTCATATTAGCTCGGTATGCGGTAAAATTAAGAGGTGCAAAGAGTGTTACAAGATCTACACCAAAAATCATGTCTGTGGCGAGGTCTTTTGTAAAACTTGTAAAAAGAATTGCCCCAACGATCATTTCTGCTATATGCAACCCGATTCCGGTGCTCCTCCATCAAAAGATTTTCTCTTTATATTTTATGACCTGGAAACTCGCCAGGAAACAGTAATGTCCGACGGTTCGCTTCTTCAAGAACCGAATCTCTGTGTTTTTAAACAAGTGTGTGATGAGTGTTTAGATTTCAGTACCGCTATTTGTAAAAAGTGTGGTGTTCGTTTACAAATTCTGAAATCAGCTAACGTCATCCCTCCTTTTCTTCACCATATTTTATCAATTAGAAAACTATTTAAAAATGTTGTTGTTCTCGCTCACAATGGAGGTGGTTTCGATCATCAGTTCATCCTTAATCATATCCTTACAAAGACTGACTTAACCCCAGATCTCATTATGCGTGGTACGAAGCTGATGTCCATGACTGTTGGGAATGTAAGATTTCTCGACAGTCTTAATTATTTCCCTATGCCGTTGTCTGCTCTGCCCAAGTCTTTTGGATTGACGGAGTTGAAGAAAGGGTATTTTCCACATCTCTTCAACAGAGAGGAAAACCAGAACTATATTGGGCCTATACCACCTCTCAAATGTTACGATCCAGATACTTTGAAGGAGGATGCACGTGACAGGTTGAAAGTGTGGCATGCTGAAAGAGTCAATGAAGGATATATCTTTGATTTTAAAAAGGAAATTGAAGAGTACTGTATATCTGATGTTGAAATATTAGCACAGGCTTGTCTCATTTTTCGCCAACAGTTGCTAGACACGTCAAATGTATGTCCTTTTCTCGAGGCAACAACTGTAGCCTCCACATGCAATAAAGTGTTTAGGCGTAACTTTTTACAGCCTGACACCATAGGTCTTATTCCAAAGATTGGTTATCGGCTCAAAGATAATCAATCTAAAATCGCTTTACAGTGGTTATTGTGGGAAGAAAAACAGCGCTGTATTACAATCCAACATGCTGCTAGGGGTCCTGAAGCTCTTATTGGTAATTGTAAGGTAGACGGTCTTTACGAAAACATAGTTTTTGAATTCCAAGGCTGTTATTATCACGGTTGTCCGACTTGCTACCCTGAAAATAGAACTGCTCCTCTTCATGATGATCCTTCCGATTGTATGGAGAATCGTTATGAAAAAACACTTGCTAAAAACCAGCATTTACGTTCTCTAGGGTATGAATTGGCTGAAATGTGGGAATGTGTCTTCCGTAAAATGATGACACCAGAGATAACATCATATACTGACGGTCACCCCCTAATGACAACTCTACCTCTCAATCCACGAGATGCTCTGTATGGTGGTCGTACAGGTAATACCGTAGAGTATTACAAGTGTAAAGAGGACGAGCAAATTAAATACGTTGATGTTTGCTCGTTGTATCCGTGGGTGTGCAAGTATGGCAGGTTTCCTGTAGGTCATCCTAAAGTGTACGTTGGTGAGGAGTGTCAGGATATAGATTTATCTAAGGTATCGGGTATAATTAGGTGTAGGATATTGCCTCCTACCCATCTCTATCACCCTGTTCTTCCTGCTAAGATGAACAGTAAATGTATGTTTGTTCTTTGTCGTAAATGTGGTGAGGACTTTGTTCAGAAGGAATGCCAACATTCCGATAAAGAGAGGGCTCTAACAGGCACGTGGGTTGCAGAAGAGGTGGTACAAGCCTTATCTAAAGGTTATAAACTGTTGGAAACGTATGAGGTATGGAATTATGATACAATTCAGTTATCGACATCTCAAAAGGGTCTGTTCTCTGACATGATGAACAAATTTATAAAGATTAAGCAACAAGCTTCAGGGTGGCCACGAGGTTGTGTATTGGATGAGGAAAAAGACCGATACATCGAGGAGTTTCTCCAAAGGGAGAATGTCTGGTTGGAGTTTTCCGAAATAACGGAGAATCCAGGTCTGAGGTCGTTGGCTAAGTTGATGTTGAATTCCTTCTGGGGTAAGTTTGCGCAGCGTGAGAATCTCCCCAAAACATCTATTGTAAAAAAGCCTGGAGCGTTCTTTGCTATGATGGTAAATCCTTCAATTTTTGTAAATACTCTTGTTCCTGTAAATGAGGAGACCTTGATTGTCACATGGGAGTATGTAGAAGAAGCGGCTTCCATGTCACCCTCAGTTAACGTGGTTCTGGCTTCTTATGTTACTGCCTTGGCTCGTCTTAAATTATATTCATATTTAGAGATAGTGGGCGAACGTACCTTGTACTATGATACCGACTCAATTATTTACGTCTCCAAGGTTAAGTTACCCGACCTACCTACTGGCGATTGTATAGGCGATTTAACTGATGAACTCGGTGGTGGATATATTTCAGAGTTCGTTTCTGGAGGACCTAAAAATTATGCATATAAGTATACTTTACCTAATGGCGACGAGAAAATTTGTTGTAAGGTTAAAGGTATTTGTTTAAATTATGAAGTTTCTAAATTAATTAATTTTGAAAAAATCAGAGATATGGTACTTACAAAAACCGATCCTGTTTCCATAGTTGCTAAACAAATTCAAAGAACACAAGATCACTCTGTTATTACGAAAACCTGTGAAAAACAATATAGACCAAATTCAACCAAAAGAAAATTTTTCGATGATTTTACATCTATACCTTTCGGTTATAAAAAACTCAAAGTTTAAAACTAACACCTTTTAATTATTAATTTTTTTGTACAATTTTTTTTATTTTTTTTTAATTTATATTAATGTATTACTTTTATTTTTCAGCAGCGTAATTTTTTCCTCTACTTTGTGATACACATGATTATCTGTCGCACTGAAAAGTAGGGTCACTAAAAAGCTGTAGTGAGTTACCGTTTGTCCTATCTACCTAAATAAGATACTTTGTCATTAAAAGATGGTCAGTTAAGACCAATAAAAGATATCTAATATAGCCCACTTGACAATTACTGACCCAAACTTATTAAGCTAACATTTAGTATTCATTCAGCCTACTCATACAAAAGATGGCTATCAGATCATAAAAAGATGTCTTCTGAACCATATAATTTTATCTACTTTAAAAGGATGTTTAGTTAAGACCAATAAAAGATATCTGATATAGCCCACTTGACAATTACTGAACCTATCTTATTAAGTTAAAATCTAGTATTCATGCAGTCTTCTCATACAAAAGATGGCTATCAGATCATAAAAAGATGTCTTCTGAACCCTATAGCTTTATCTACTTTAAAAAGATGTTCAGTTAAGAAAAATAAAAGATATCTGCTATAGCCCACTTGACAAATACTGACCGATCTTATTAAGTTAAAATTTAGTATTCATGTAGCCTACTCATACAAAAGATGGCCATCAGATCATAAAAATATGTCTGCTGAACCATTTCCTATGTTTTAAAATATATATTAAAAGATTTCAGACTTTGTAACATCATTGCAACTTTGCTCGTTACTCACTCGAATGTGGGACAAACAATCGCTTGTTCTATGCTATCAAAAAAATATCTTAATTCAACATCAAATTTACATGTTTGATTTCTCTGAGGAATCTTATTGGTTGTAGGCCTCTTGGGGGGGGGGGGTGTCAACGGTGCTCACGGGTGCCTTGGAAACCAACACGCTCATTATTTTCTTTGCTCTAAATTTTTAGCGTCATTTTCTTTGCTTTGCATCGATGTGTCTCGTTCTGCGTTGAACGTCACATCCTACGTCTAATGTCACGTCATTCACATCACTTTCTCCTCTTTACGACGATATGCCATATACATCCTCAAATTACGCTATTTAGATCCTTATGCTATGCTGTCATCTTTTGATTTTTCTATTTATCATTCTCCTCATCTATTACCCTCTATCTATGTATCGTGTTTCAGATCACTTACCCTGGTATAAGGACCTCTATCAATAACATTGGGGTCGACCATAACAACCATAAACCCCTCTGGCATAACGATATTGTGCAGTGGTTGTGGGTTTTAGGTATAAGAAGCGATGATGGTTATGATTATATTGATGATGATTATGATGACTATTTTAGTGGTGAAGATCATGAAGAGGGTGCAGATGACGATAATGAGGACTATAATGATGCTGATTATGATGACGATTTTAATGGTGAAGATGACGATAATGAGGACTATAATGATGTTGGTTATGATGAAGATTTTAATGATGAAGATCATAAAGATGGTGAAGATGACGATAATGAATAAACATTTAAACTTTACATTAATTATAATAAAAATTATTTTATTGGTTTTTTATTCTGTAAACAATAAAGTAATCTGTATAGACCTTGCCTTTTTTTTAATTTTGTCTTTTACATTTTTTCTATTATGTACATTCTAAATTATGATAGATGATTCGAATAATTGCACACCTCACCTTTTATGCATTGTTTCACGGGAGCGAGAGATAGACTGAAGGAGTGTCTTTTTTTTTACGATGTCAGCTGCTAGATGTAGTCGACAGGTGGCGTGACGAGTTGATCAACTGTATGTGGAACCCCATTCAAACTATGTCAAATATTTGATATAGAAACGTTTCGGCGATGATTCTCTGTTAGCGCCACTTTCTTTCAATGTCTATTATGCTAAACGAAGATCCGATATAACGGCGTTTTTTGGTCATTGTCTTTTGTCTTAACATATTTCCCCGTCACCTCTTCTTTTCATTTAACGTTACACGTAGTAATCTGACTAATAACAACAGAGATACGACATAGCGTCGTTTGGCACGGCCTTTGCGTTTGCTTTTTGTCTTAACATATTTGTTACCACCTCCCTTTTCATCAACACCTCACACATCACGATCCGTTCGTTTTGGTATTGTCTTTGCGTTTGCTTTTTACCTTAACACATTCGTTACCACGGCCCCTTCCCCATCAACACCTCACACACAAGCGTCTGTTTTGGCATTGTCTTACCGCTTACTTTTTATCTTAACATAATCGTTACCACATCCCCTTCCCATCGATATGTCACACATTATTATACGTTGAGCTCTATCACCCTGTTCTTCCTGCTACGATGAACAGTAAATGCATGTTTGTTTTGTGTCGCAAATACATGTCGAATGTCACGTTATTCAAGCAACATTTCACGTTCTACCACGTTCTGTGTCGACGTTCTCTTAGGCACTGTATGTACAAGAAGAAGAATGTTCGAGCTTGTACATGGCTTCTGTGTGTCACCAACGCTTTGACACCTCATACGTCAAAATCAGACCAATAGCAACGAAGACACGTTTTAGCGCTCATTTGGCAACGCCGCCATCTTTGTTTTTTTTGTCTCCCCACCTTCTCCCCGTTCCATCGAGGCCTCGTACGTCACGATCGAACCAATAGCAACGAAGATACGTTTTAGCGTCCCCTTTGGCAACGCCGCCATCTTTGTTTTTTGTCTCAACGTATTCGTTACCTCCTTCCCGTTCCAACGACCCCTCGTACGTTACAATCGGACCAATAGAAACAAAGATATGATGTAACGACCTTTTGGCATGCTCCGATGCGCACGGCACATATTTCATTCAACCCCATTTTTCATCCTCTTTCCAACGAGCCCTCGTACGTCATCCTACGTTAAGCCGTTTGGCATTTGCAACCGTGTGACGTCAGAGTGGGAGTGGTGGGGGGTGCCCCAAGCGGCCCATACTCTACTAATACCTGACTCTACTTTTAATGTCCATACGATAATTTGTCAGAGGGATATACATTATGTTTCTTTTAGTACTCTAATACTCTAATATAATCTAATCGAATACTCTAATAGTATCTCTGTCGTTACATGTAAACAAATATTAAGTTTTACACTTTACCCTTTACTGCTAGTCAGGAAGTAGACACAAATTAAAGTTTAACATTGCATAATGCATTTTTTGTAAACTTATAGTACCATGATTTAAAAGATCTTGAAGAGGTAACCAGCACTATGTCCACTACATTGTTTTAGTTTTTTTATTCAAAATAAATTAAGTTTATTATCAAAATATGTGTTTTAAATAATACAATTTTATGTAACAATAAAACACTGAAAACTTTGTTTTCAAACTTCCACAAAATTTATTTTAAATATTATCACTACAGCTGTTTCGGCTGATTGCCTTTCTCAAGTGATCTATTTTGGCTTGGGTTTACAAATTTATAGTCTCTAATGAAATAGGTTGAGGAGGGGAGAACTGTTTGTCTCAAGTTGGTCATTCAGAATTATATCTGTGTTTTTTAATTTGTTGATTTCCATAGATTCTAACAAAGATAGCTTAAGGCCTTTATTTTGAATGTGAAGAATTTTAAATTTGTCATTAAAAGAATGATTATGATCTAGAAGGTGAAGTGCGTATGTCGAATCTGTTTTTCTATTCTTGAAAGCCCTTTTATGTTCTGCTATTCGTTTATCAAAGTTTCTACCAGTTTGACCGATGTAAGTTTTTGGGCAGTCGCCACATTGAAGTTTGTACACACCACTATTTAAGTGTTTTTTATTTTGGCTCTTGTTATTTTTAATATATTTGCCTAGGTTGTTATTTGTTCGGAAAGCTGGTGTTATTCCTTTCTTTTTTATGTGTTTGGCAATTTTTGTTGTTATTTTGCCTGTATATGTAATCGAGCAGAAGGTACTGGGTTTTTTCTCTGGTGGTGGAAATACTAATTTCAGGGCTTTCTTGTGTAGTTTTTGATTTAACATTTTATTAATTGTTTGTTCGTTGTATCCGTTGTTTACTGCTATCTGCTTAATTATATTTAATTTTGTCTCAAAGTTGTATTTTGACATAGGAATTTCTGTTATTCTATGTAACATGCTATGATAAGCTGCCAGTTTATGTTGTGTTGTATGGGTAGATTTATGAAATATGGAGAAGTCATGTTTGTTTTGAAATCTTCTAATTTTTAAATCTAAAAAATTTATGGATTGATTTTGTTCTGTTTCTATTGTAAATTCAATATGACTAGGAAGTGAATTATTATATGATAAAAATTGGTCCAGTTGCCTGTTAGTTCCTGTGAAACATACCAGTACGTCGTCTACGTATCTCCACCAATATAAAAACTGTTTGAATACGGGATGTTTTAAATCTTTGTCTCTAGATGATCCATAAAAATATCTCATAGCAATGGGCTTAGAGGATTACCCATTATAAGTCCTGCACTGTTATTTGTATAAATTTTATTATTAAATTCAAAGTAGTCCTGGTTTATGCAAACTTCAAGAAGATGTAAAATTTCAGATGTAATTATTGGATTTGTACTATTTTGGTCTAAAAGGTTTTTTACTAGAATAAAAGTTTCTGTATGAGGGATACTAGGAAATAGATTTTTTACGTCAAATGAAATTAATCTGGAGTTGTTAGGTAATTAAAAATGTTGTATTTTATTAACTAGTTCTATTGTATTTTTTATTTTAAAACCACAGCCCCGCTGCACAAAAAGGGATTCATCACGGTCAGACCAGATGGCTTCAACAAGACAGAAAATTCCAGTACAAGAAGCGGGATATAATAGCTGTTTATCTTAAGGTATGTCATTCAGAATTAAATTATAGATTAAATAATAAAGAATTTGAGATCCTAGATTCTAACGTGAGAATTATTACAGATAATATAATAGATAAAAAATTCAATAAACAGTGTAAAAAACTAAATAATCTAATTTCCAATAGTAAAAAAACCCAATATTCGTTATACAAAAAGTTTTTCGAACCATACTTTTTTCAATAGATTTATAAATTTAACAGATACTAAATTTAGTAACAGCGAGATACAACTTTTAGAGAAAGGATTTAAACAAAACTTGCCCCAAAATAATAATTAGAGAACTTTAGAATATTTAGGTGTAGAATGTGAAGTAGCGTTAAACAAAACTGCTAACAATATCAAAAAAAGTATAATTGCCAAATCTATTACAGATGTGTGTAGTGCCACTTAGTATTCCTGTTATAAAGAGAATAAAACAGCAATTTCAATTAAAAATAAATCAATAGAAAACAACATTGTGTTTACAAAAGCAGACAAAGGTAACACTACTATTGCTATAGATAAAATAGAATATAATAACAAAACAATAGAATTCTTAAATAATCAAAATATTGAAACTTTACACAAAGATCCGACAGAAAAATATCAAAAACAAATTAAGCTAGCGTTAGAAAATTCAAAATCAATACTAAATCCAATAGAACAGAAATACCTCAGTATCATGAACCCACAGCCTCCTAAATTATATTCTTTCATTAAACTACACAAACCGGATCACCCAATAAGACCTGTAGTTTCTTTTTATACAGCTCCGTCATATAAAATTTCAAAAAAACTGTTAGAGATTATTTTAGACCACACTAAATTTTCACCTAAATTTACCATAAAAAATACAATAGAACTAGTTAATAAAATACAACATTTTCAATTACCTAACAACTCCAGATTAATTTCATTTGACGTAAAAAATCTATTTCCTAGTATCCCTCCTACAGAAACTTTTATTCTAGTAAAAAACCTTTTAGACCAAAATAGTACAAATCCAATAATTACATCTGAAATTTTACATCTTCTTGAAGTTTGCATAAACCAGGACTACTTTGAATTTAATAATAAAATTTATACAAATAACAGTGCAGGACTTATAATGGGTAATCCTCTAAGCCCATTGCTATCAGATATTTTTATGGATCATCTAGAGACAAAGATTTCAAAACATCCCGTATTCAAACAGTTTTTATATTGGTGGAGATACGTAGACGACGTACTGGTATGTTTCACAGGAACTAACAGGCAACTGGACCAATTTTTATCATATATTAATTCACTTCATAGTCATATTGAATTTACAATAGAAACAGAACAAAATCAATCCATAAATTTTTTAGATTTAAAAATTAGCAGACTTCAAAACAAACATGACTTCTCCATATTTCATAAACCTACCCATACTGACACGACTATACACAATTCGTCATCCCATCCAACACAACATAAACTGGCAGCTTATCATAGTATGTTACATAGATTAACAGAAATTCCTATGTCAAAATACAACTTTGAGACAGAATTAAATATAATTAAGCAGATAGCAGTAAACAACGGATACAACGAACAAACAATTAATAAAATGTTAAATCAAAAACTACACAAGAAAGCCCTGAAATTAGTATTTCCACCACCAGAGAAAAAACTCAGTACCTTCTGCTCGATTACATATACAGGCAAAATAACAACAAAAATTGCCAAACACATAAAAAAGAAAGGAATAACACCAGCTTTCCGAACAAATAACAACCTAGGCAAATATATTAAAAATAACAAGAGCCAAAATAAAAAACACTTAAATAGTGGTGTGTACAAACTTGAATGTGGCGACTGCCCAAAAACTTACATCGGTCAAACTGGTAGAAACTTTGATAAACGAATAGCAGAACATAAAAGGGCTTTCAAGAATAGAAAAACAGATTCGACATACGCACTTCACCTTCTAGATCATAATCATTCTTTTAATGACAAATTTAAAATTCTTCACATTCAAAATAAAGGCCTTAAGCTATCTTTGTTAGAATCTATGGAAATCAACAAATTAAAAAACACAGATATAATTCTGAATGACCAACTTGAGACAAACAGTTCTCCCCTCCTCAACCTATTTCATTAGAGACTATAAATTTGTAAACCCAAGCCAAAATAGATCACTTGAGAAAGGCAATCAGCCGAAACAGCTGTAGTGATAATATTTAAAATAAATTTTGTGGAAGTTTGAAAACAAAGTTTTCAGTGTTTTATCCATCCAGAATCCATCAATTAATACAATTTTAGAAGTTAATATTCTAAAGAATACATAAGACAAGGGTTTCGTTTTTTGCATTTTGAGTAAATAGTTTATCCAATAGTTTAATCAAGGTGATTCCATTATACAACATGTAAGCTTTTTCAATTGTATGAAAATCTATAAAAATCTTAAAAAAATAATAATAAATAAATGATAAAATCACTTTATTAAAGTTTAAACACAATATTTACAAAATAGAGAAAACATAGCATCAATTTCAGTCTAGTCGGTCTAGTCATGTTAATGAATAAATGAAGTTTTTTTATAAAGGCCATAAAAAGCATTGCACATGCTTAAATTCTAATTAAATAGCTATTAGGAGATAAGATTTAAGTGCTCCTAAATTTATTTTATCAAAAATCTCAAAGATGTTGAATGGTTTTTCGGGGTGTGTACTGTTAAACAATAATTAGTAATAGCCATTTTACAATTTCTCAGTATTGATTTATGATTAAATAAAGTATCTCATTAAAATAATGTATGTCATTAAGTCTGCCTTTATAAAAATGGTCATGAACAATGCTTATGATAGTGAGTATGAACAGTACACTCTTCTTACTTTAGAAAATTTTGTAGCAAATCCTCTAAAATACAACATAATCTGTCTATGAGTTTCCAATTGTACATTATTTAGTTAAAAACCTATTAAAACTGTTTTGCAACAAGTTGTTTACTGTTACATTTATATAGAAGTGATATTCGTTAATGATTGCTGTGCGAAATACCATTTTTTCTAATTGTTTTTAAATATGTGTGTTAAATATATTGGCTTAACTTTACTAGGTTTGTTTCTGGAGTGGTTTGCTTACCGTTAATAATGAAACACATGATTCTAAATTGCATTTAAATGGTAAATTTATTTCAGATCTACAATTTTAAAGCTTGTTAGTTTATAATTGTAAACCAAAGCCCAATTGATGGATTTTTATAAAAAATACAGAGATAGTGTAGTGAAATCCATGAAAATAATATGGGCAAAGGTAGCAGAACAACTAAATAACTTACATAATGTTAATTTAAATGCATGTCACTGCGAAAATAGATGGCAACTAATTGAAATAAATTATAAGAAATATATAGATGAGAGTAAAAAAATAGGAAGAGTCCGCAAAACATTTGAATATAGTAATGAACTGGATGAGATATTTGGGCAAAAAAGAAATGTTAATCCCGAATTGCTGTTATCTAATGAAACAGTTACACATCACATAGATGAAAAGCCTGCAGGTGTAATAACAATTAAAGCCAATGTTCTAAGTTCTACACTACAATGACTTAAAAGCAAGAAAGAGAAATCAGTCAGCAAAAAAGATTCTCCAAAAAATATATGAAGACAAAAAGGAATTTTATACAGAAATGCTAAAAATTCACTAAGAAAAATGAGTAATAAAACAAAAAAACAAAATAAAAAAATCGTTTGAAGCACAAATACTTTCAGAAATAAGTAGATTTAAGGTTAAGTTTGTAGTAGTTTTTTTTAATAAAAAGCATCATAGTTATATTTTTATTTCTTACAAATTGAATGTGTAACAAATAATATATACAAAAATATATATGTATATATATGTATATATATATATATATATATATATATATATATATTTATGTATATATTTATATATATATATATATAATATATATATATATATATATGATATATATATATATTTATGTATATATATATATATATATATATATATATATATATATATATGTATATATATATAATACATGTTTTACAGTCAATTGCCAAGAGATTAGAGATTAAAAGATATCTTCAGAAAATTAAAATTAATTGTAGTAATGAACATCATTCATTTACATGGGTAATAAATTCATGACTTTATTTCTTCTTTCCATTCCATTTCTGTCTCTCCATGATTTCTATCTGCATGATTTTTGATTAGTTTTATATTGTAATTTAGCTGTATTCTTGTTAAGTTACCTCTATATTTAAAAGGAGTCAGAATATTGGGCAAACATAGATAACCACTATACCCTATAATGAAATAATCAGTGCACTTTACAACTATAGTCTCAGCTAACGGTGAAGTTCTGCAAACTTTGCTGTCATGTACTGATCCTGGAGGACCGACAAATCCATCCCTTATTCTTCTTTGGTAGTCAAAAACTACTTATAACTAATAATATATATGAAAATTCTGGTCAGTTTTTAAGGTTATAAGATATGTACACCTAATCAGTATGTGATTACCTAATGGAATAATATCGCTTTCTATTTAAGTATGAGTCTGGATCATTTTTTGGTTTGTCTATTTTAATGTAACTCACATTAATGACTCCAATAACAACTGGAAAATTGTTTTGCCTAAACTTTCTCTCAATTTCTATTTTCTCTTTACCTGATGGTCATTTAACTTTTTAAATAATTTAAAAAGAGTGCTGATAGCAATATCAAATCTATCAGTTATATCTCTGAAATATGAAGTCTGATGACCAACGAACCATAAATAATATATTAACGTTCATATTGTCCAAGATTTCCAATCCCTTAAGCTTGATAATGAAAATATTGTAAGTATCTGAAGTTGTTCGCAATATCTTCAGTAACAGCACGACTAACACGAAAGTGTTCAATAAATTCACAATCGTTGTAACTTGACACCGTTTCTTCAAGATAATTCTTATTTTTACGCCTTATACGTTCATTTAGAATTTGTAACAAATCTTCATGCAACGACAATTCTTCAATGTCAAACAACTCTTCATCAGAGGAAGAACTTTCACAATATTTCTGAAATATATTTTATTCACTTCATAAGTTATTTAATCACAGTTATATCACGTATAATTACCAGGTTGGATCTTTATTCCAAAAATTTATTCAATAAAGAATAGTCAATGTAAATACGCCAAACGTTAGAATTGAACAATAACCAATAAATATTCAATATAACTTAATAAAACATATATTTACAATACATATTTACAGATTAAGAATAAGAAACCTTACTTTTTTATACTTAGTTCGCCTGCGTTGAACTATTAGTTGGAAAATAATCTTCAAACCAGAATGACTATTTGAAAACGGTCGACAAGTCTGCAAGAACATCTGACCAAACAGTTAGAGTTTGAAATTAAACGTGCAAGAACACAATTATTTTACTGCGCAAACTCGCGCGTTGTAAAACCTTTTCCAACTACTGCAGAAACAAACCTATTAAAAATATCAATTACGGTTTTTTTTTTCGAAAGCTCTATAATGTTGACTGAGGCTATGACATAATGTCTTTGAAATGTCAGGTCTATTCCGGCAGTTATATAACAAATTATTTAAATAAATTCATCGTGTCATAAAAAGTGAAAGTAATGATAATACTAATATTTATACTATTACCTGAAAGACATGGATAAATTATTGTATTGTATCGTATATCAACTATTGTATTGCATATTGGTTTTTATTGGCATAGTTTATTTACGATACTAATATAATAGTTGTTACAAAATGAATCAAAAAAGAACTTAATTTTTTGTCACAGTTCACACAGTCTAAACATATCTAAGGAATATAACCAAAACTTAGTAAAAAATTTAAATATACGTTACCTTCAACTAAAATACACTTTTTTTATTCTGATTTAGTCTGATTTTGGAGAGTACATAATAAAGTTTTTAATGAATTAAAAACAATGACGAAAGTAGAGAATTAACACTACAACCGAAAACGACGTTTCATCTTTCGCTTTAAAATTTTCCGTAACGCGAACATACCGAAATTTAAATAGGTGTAAAACTCTTGGTGCACAAATAAAACTAAAGAATAAATTACTTAGGGCGAGAAAGTCAATAAGACGAACCTAGAAAAAAGTGTAAACTAGTTTTTCGTTTATTACTCAGTGATAAGAAAAGGAACTCTACTGAAACTGTACAGTGCTGCCTGCGTACTTAAAAATTAAAAGAATGTAGATAAAGAATATTGCAATGTACGTAAGTACTTTTTTAGTTTTACTCACCAAACTAGAAATATATGGATAATGGATAAGAATGAGTTCCTAAATATGTAATTACATACACAAAAGTGATAAATACAATCTTTGGAACGTTATTAGTAATGGCATACGTTAACAGATAATTATGACTAGATTTAGGCAAATATGCAAAAAAGTAAAATATTTGCCAGTAAATATGCACTCATTTGCCCAAAAATTTGCTTTAAATATGCATTTCTTTTAGAAAATATGTATACTGTCAATGGAAACATATACAGTAAGGTCTTGTTTTATGCGGTGGATACGTTCTTCAGAATTATCTTGATAATATAAAATGCATTTCTTTTTATAAACCTCATTAGCCATCCTTTGCTAGCTGAAAATTTTTTACCAGCTTTAGAAGTGGAAGTTGGTGACTCGACTGTTTTATTAACTCATAAAACTGAAGAGCTTTTTCCTGAATTAAATAACCACTTGCAGGAATTCTTCTTTGAATTAGTTCCTCAATCCAAATTGCGATGGCTCTTTCTGTTATTTTTAATAATACATCCCGTGATTAAGATGAAAATTTGGCGCCTAATTTTGTAGCAGAAATTATAGTCATATATATATATATATATATATATATATATATATATATATATATATATATATATATTATATATATGAATATATATATATATGAATATATATATATGAATATATATATATATATATATATATATATATATATATATATATATATATATACATGAACTTTTGACATAAAGCAAACATCATTATAATAATCAATGTCATAAAATATTCAAAATTAAAATATTGTACTTACATAAAAATATAATTTAGATAAGAATGTTTTGTGAATTTAATAATTTAATGGTTTAACCTCATGTTGTAAGTTTTTATATTAGTTTTATACATTGTTTTTTAATTTTAATTTCATTGTATTTACCATAACATATTTTAGCATATCCTGATGAAGCAAATAAATTTTGCGAAAGCTTGATTTAAGAACAAAGAGTTTAACTTATCCTGCCCTACTTAAATGACTGCATCCTCAAAATAAAACTTTATTTTACATAACGTGTCAGTCAATAATACCTAACTACTTTATATATATATATATATATATATATATAAATACTTCAAGTATCATAGTATGGAAAAATGTTAAACAACTTATATAAATAAAACTTGTATTATAAAACGAAGCACGGATACGAGAAAAATTATTTTAACCAATAACAGGTTATACCTTTCAATACGAAACTCGCAATGATGTAATGGGGACATCGTGTAACAAGGGAATCCCCGAATAGCAAAGTCTCACTTGCTGAGATTTTTTTTTTTTTTTTTATTGGCTTTAGAGTAAATACCCACGCAGCCAGAAACAAATTTTTAAAAACAGATACAGGGAATACACAGGGATTACACTCTTCTCGCCCAGGAGCCGATCAGGGCATTTTTATAAACGATAACAGGTAGGCCTCGGACAGATAGGTATGCATACATTAAGGAAAAACAAAAGGAATTAACAAAGGTGGTTATATTTGTATATTCGTTGTTCTGACGAAAGACAGCAGACAATCGTAAATTTCTTTTTTTCTAAAGCAAGAAGATGCAGTATATTAAATGGGCTTTCAATGTTTAATTTTAAAAGTTTACTGAGAAGCTCATTAGATTGAGCTCTATATTTTAAACAATCAAAAAAGATGTGGTCAAGATCACCGATTTTATTACAGGCTTCGCAAAGATCACTCTCAAGTATTTTTATTTTAAATAAATGTGCTGGATAGCATGCGTGACCAAACTTCATTCTGCTGATAGTAGTTATACTTTTTCTACTGTAATTGTACTCATTGTACCAAGGTTTTCTCCTTAATTTGGTTTCAAGTCTGCTGTAACGTGTTGGATTTGTGAAGCTGTACTCTTGCCATAAATAGGACCATTTCTTCATCATTCTCTGTTTTGCTATGATTATTTGTTCGTCTGTAGTTGATTCGTAATTTATTTGTTCCCCCATTACTATGCTTTCTTTGGCAATTTGATCTGCAATTTCATTGTTTGTTATTCCTGCGTGTGCTTTGACCCAGAAGAATTTTACATATTTATTCTGATCTTGTAATTGTTTAAGTATTGCTTGGATGCTAAAAATAATATCATTAGTTGTGTTTGAGTTTGATTTTAAAATTTTAAGAACGGAAAGTGAATCGGAAAAGATTATAGCATTCTGATCCTCTTCCTGATAAACATATTCTAGTGCTTTTAGAATTGCTATTGCCTCAGCTGTGAAAATAGATGTGTTTTTGTTTAACTTATATTTTTTCTGTATACGTTTAGGTATTACGAAAGCGCAACCTGTACCATCGGTGTTTTTTGATCCATCAGTGTATATAGTGACGTAATTTGGATGTTCCTCTAAAATTTGATTTATGACTATACTATTAAATGATGCTAACTCCGAATAAAATGGTATATTCACATCACAGGAAACAAAGTGATCAAAGTAGTCGGTCTCTAACTTTGTTTGTGGTTTTAAGGCCACGTTTCTTAATCCATCACAAATAGGAGGAGAGTGTTTATGAATCCAAAAGGGCTTAGTTAGGTCGTATTCGTTTAATTTATATATGCTGCTAATGAATGGTGAGTTTTTCTTTAGCGACTTAATAATCATTTTTTCAGCTAAAAATGATCTTCTCAGTTCTAATGGAGGTTCGATTGCTTCAGCTCTTAACGGTTCAACTGGTGTAGATTTCATTGCTCCCAGACATATTCTGAGTGATTTGTTTTGTATAATATCCAGCTTACGTAGATTTGTTTTATTGGCTGTTCCATAGAGTGTACAACCATAATCAATTATTGATCTAATGTAAGCTTTATAGAAGAGTAGAGCTGTTTGAGGTTCTGCACCCCACCAAGTTCGCATAATGGATTTTTAAAAAGTTTAGCCCTTTATTGCATTTTGTCTCTATTTGTTCAATATGAAGTTTCCAGGTTAATTTTCTGTCTAATGTGATTCCCAAGTATTTGACATTGGTATCCACCGGAAATTCTATACCATCTATTGTAATTTTCTGCATCGGTTTCATGTTATGCCTGGTGAAGATTATAACTTTGGATTTTTCTGCGGAGATTTGAAGCCCTAAATCACTTATGGAGCTTAAAACGAGTTTTGTGCTTATATTCAAACGATTAATGCATTCGTCGAGATATTTGCTACGTGTATAAAAAACAAAATCATCGGCATATTGTATAATAGTTGCTTTAGGTATAGAGGTGTGTAAATTAGTAGTATATATATTAAAAAGTAATGATGCAAGGACTGATCCTTGTGGCAGACCTAAATTTGCAGTTTGGTATTTTACTGGGCACCTATAATGTCCTCTGAGCCCTACTTGTCTGTTTATATATAATTTGCATATCGTGTTGGCAACTTCTTGAGGGATTTGTAATTGTATCATTTTTTCCCGTAAGATGAACCAGTTGACATTGTCGTAGGCACCTTTCACATCTAGAAACATCGTTCCATTATACTCGTTTTCAGTTAAGCCTATTTGTATGTCTGTAACTAAGTGTGTCACCGCATCTATGGTACCAAAACCTTTTTTAAAGCCATATTGTGTAGTTGGCAGAGCGCCGGTTGTATTTAACCACCATTCCAATCGGTTTTTAATTATTCTTTCAAAAACCTTGAGTATACAGGGCATAAGTGCAATAGGTCTATATGAGTCACATAGGTGGGGGTCTTTGTTTGGTTTGTAGATTGGTATTACAATAGCCTTTTTCCATTCTTCTATTCCTTCCCCATTGATCCAGATATCATTTAGAATTTATAATTTAATTCTGTTAAGCAAATTGGTTGACTAAAAATTTTATGATTGGTGTTATTTTGTCTTTGCTTTGAGAAAATGTGTGAGGTATCACCCATAGCATTAGCTGGTGTAATTTTATCTAAAAATTGTTCTTGCCATTCATAATTATCCGATGTATTACCTTTCCTATATATCCTATTCATTTTTCTGGCCTGAGTCCATATGTTTGCCAATGGTGTATTTCTATTTAAGTTTTCGCACCAGAGCTGCCAATGTAGTTTAGCTTTAATTTTTAAAAACTTTTTTGTTTTTGAAATTTCGTTTTTACATTTGACATAATTTTCCATAGTGCTTTTTTGCTTATACGTGTTGAGCATTTGTTTTCTTTTTTTAATAGCCTCTTCACAGCTTTGATCCCACCATGGTGGAAGAGAAGTTTTTTTGTTCGGTTTAAAGGGTTGGTAAATGGGTATAGATGCATTGGCTGCCTTATTTATCCCTTCAATTAATAAGCTATAATTATCTTCCGCGTTACTGCTATTTTTAATGTGTTGTGAGAAATAGTTATTAGCAACTTCTTGATATAGAGTCCAATCTGCTTTATTCAAATTCCATTTTGTTTTTGGGTGTATTATGATGTCTTTACTTTCCATGCCTTTGTTAATTTCTATAATGATTGGAAAATGGTCTGAACCCAGTACATCAGGTAAAGTTTCCCATGCACAATTAATTGCTATATCTGGAGTTGCAAAAGTTAAATCCACGACTGAATTATTCCCGTTATTTGTGAACCTTGTAGGTGATCCGGTGTTTAGAAGTACTAACTCCGTATTGTCTGAAGCGGTTATAATTTGCGTGCCTTTGGTATTACTTTTGTATGATCCCCATGTTGAATGATGCGCATTGAAATCACCTCCAAATATACTATTTGACTTGGTACAGTTAAGAATTGCGTCCCAATCGGCAGTTGTTGTTCGTAAATCAGGTGGGCAGTATAGAGAGAAACATGTTAGCGTTATTTCACTGTTATTCAATATTTTTATACCACACATTAAAATATTTTCATTAAAATTTTTCTTAATTGGAATTTCTTTAAAACAAAATACATTTCTAACAAGGATTGCCACACCTGCATAACCATCATTTCTATCTTTACGAATAATATTATAACCTTGAAATTATATTGTTTATCTGGCTTAAACCATGTTTCTGAAATTAAGGCAATATCGATTATATTTTCATTTAAACATTTAAGTAAACTCAGTTTATTGGCTACAGCCGATTGCGCATTCCATTGTAAAATCTTTATTTTATTTTTTATTTTATTAGCCATTACTTAAATTTATTAAAATTGTTAATTTTATCACAAATGTATGCTTTATCTAACTTTTCTAAATCGCTAAAAGAATCAAACTCTTCGAGTACACTTTTAAAAATATTGAAAAATATGTTTATAAATTCATCTGTATTAGGATCAGGATCGGCACTGTGTAAAATATTTGAGGGAAGAGGTCTTTTTGGACCAAATTCAAAAGGAAACATAGGTTCAGGTAAGGGAGATTGGGCTTTTCTTTTTTTGAAATGTGAAGAAGTTTCAGGTTGATTTGGAGGTACTTTTTGTGTTTGTTTTTGGGTATTGGATGAGGATGGTTTAGGTATATGTTTTATGTTAGTTTGACTTGGGAGAGGTGGAAAGCTTTCGTTATTTAGCATACCTAATACTTCAAAACTATTTCTCGTGCTAACAGCAGATGTGTCAGAGTTTTTTAGACTGTCCTTTGCTTCTAAGAATGTTAAATTTTTTTCGGCCATATGTCTTTTAATTTCGTTTTGTTCTTTAAATTTTGGACATTGTTTGGAAATGGATTTATGTTCATAATTTTTACAATGTATACAATAACTGTCTTGTGGGTCTCTACAGTTATGATCATCGTTTTTCTCTTGTCCGCAGTTAATACATCTGGTTTGTGTACTGTTGCAATTACGAAATATGTGTCCATGTTGCAAGCATTTAAAGCATTGTATAACTCTATGCACATAGGGTTCTACAGAACAGGCAACACTGTTTATATATACATATCTGGGTAAAATGTTTCCTTCAAAAGTAAGTAATACCATTTGTCTGGGGACATATACTTTTTCTCCATTTAATTCAATTTTCCTTTTGAGTCGAGTGACTTCCGTTACTGTTATTTTTGATATTATATTATCAAAAAGATATTGTTCATTAAAAGTAGTATCTACGTTTCTTATTATGCCTTTTCGTTGAAGCAAATTATTTGGGATATATGCTTTTAGTTGTTCCTCTTTTAAATTTTCATTTTGTACTAAACTATTTGCATCTTTGGGGCTTTTAACTTGTACTCTTACCCTATTCTTCCCTACTCTGTCAATACTAAGAATATTCTTGATTGCTAATTTTTTATGTAAAATATGACCTACCTTCATAGGATGCAGTTTGCCAATATTTTCTTCATTTGTTTTTTCAATGAATACATATACCTTATCTGTATAGAGATATCCTTTTTGTAGATTAAACAGCTTAATTCCTTTTTCCTGTTCCTTGGTTTGTGGGCATTCTTCCACTTGGTCCATATTTTGGGTCCCCCCTTTGTCAGGGGGGGAGTTTTCATCCATTTTTGTAAACTACCACTACATACACACAAACAAAAATAATAACAAACACTTAAATAAACACAAAAACTGGGTTTATTTGCCCGGAGCGAAATTGGTTTATTATTGATAGTCACAAAAAACTGGTCTTAATCACTATTTAAGCACCTGTAAATTTACGTGTTCTCTCTATGAATGATCGAACAAGACTGCACTTGCTGAGATCTGGATGTGAATAGTTAATATTTATTAATAATAGTTAACAGAAATTTTTGAATGAAATACAAACTGCACAACTTTAAAATCGCATGAAAATAATCCGCATAAAAAGAGGCCTTAGTTTATTAAATAATGGTATATTAACATATATTGAGAAACTTCTTTCCACACCAACGGATGTTATGGAAGGATATTTTAAATTTACAAAAATATTTGGTTCTAAATCTGTTTCTTCTCAAAAATTACTAACACAAACTTCTGCTGCTCCAGTAAGTTTCTGAAAACCATTGTTTATTTGAATTGTTATTTTAAAATTTTAAAGAATATCTTTTCTAGTGTAACCTTTAACATTTTGACAAGCTGATTTTTTATTAAGGCTATGTTTCTTACCTAGGATAACGTTGTTGATTGTAATTGAGTAATAGTTTTTGGAAGCAAACTTAACTTTGATTTAATGAATGAAAGTTGCTGCTGAAGGAAGATGTTTTTAAAAAATTGCATATATTTTTTAAATGAACGAAATAGTCTGAATAGAAAAAAGCGGCTTCCAACCATGTTTCCTCTCGTGTTAGAATTGGTGCTTGTGGAAGTGGAATATTTGGAAGATTTCTGTATAAAGTTAAGTTCTTTAGGAGATTTGAAAAATAACTTTTTTATGCTTGATATCAGGAAGTTACAAAAGGAATTTGTTTTCTAATCTCTTTCGCAACTCTTTTCGTTCCATGTGCTAAACAAGTAACGTATAAAGTTGGTATAAAATATTTTTCAAATTTGTACTCTCTTGTCATTATACAGTGCAGCATCGGATAAAAAAAGACAATATTTTATGGCTAGGAACAACTGCAGGAAGAAAGAGTTTTAGTATTTCTTTTTCTTCAAGTCTTGATATTAATGTAATATTGCAGCGTTGGTTTTTTTCTAATTGCTTGCATGGAATTAAATAGACTTTAGGTAAGAACTGATCTCTTAGAATACCAATCATTAAATAGCGATATATTTTTCTGGCGAGTCAGTGGTTTCGTTAACATACACATAGAAGTAATTGTCACTAATATTATTATCTAGTCACTAATATCACTATCTTTTACTGACGACAACAAAGAGTTTCTCTAAAATGATTTCTCTTTATAGTGTTTTTACTTAAAATATTTAATGTATAATATTTTTTAAAAAATAAGTTTAGTTTTTACCTATTGGGTAATTTTGTAAGCGGTATTATATTTAAAATGATTAAGGACGGCATAAGTCTTCATTAAAAGTATCTTGTTCGTTTATTGTTTTTGAACTTGACCGAAAAGACTTAGGAACCGAAACTTGATATTTTTCTTCAGATATAATTGTTTTTAGCTAAATGTGACGCTATTCTGACATGTTGATCTATCTGAAATTTCTGTTCGCATGCCAACCTGTAATAGACTTTTTAATATATATGACCATTTTTATGAAAGTACACTTTCTGACGTAGAATATAATAAGACACTTTATTTAATCATCAATCAATAGCGAAAAATTGTAAAATGGGTATTTTTTTTTCTTTATTTACAATTAAGGCGCATCAACCTAAGTGGTTATTAGCGCCGCTTGGTATTACAATTTTTTTTACATTTTTTTTAGACATAGATTAAACATAGACATAGACATACATAGAGTTTTACATACATAAATCTGAGTTTAAGTACATTGGTTAATAGAAGATTATACATTTATTTGTACACGCACTGATGTTTAAATTTGGTTGTATATTCCTATTGATTTTAGAAAACTTAAAACAGACGAATAGACACAGTTTTCTTGTAGACACTCGCGTAGCGTTGTCGGTATGTTACACTTTTGCCTCTCATTTGAATATGCAGGGCATTCGATTAAACAATGTTTGACACTTAAACTGTTGAAACACTTACCGCACATTGGATGAACACTTCCAGTAATATGGTATTCATGTGTTAAGCGTGTATGTCCTAATCTCACTCTGTTTATTATAATTTGGTCTTTCCTGTTGCTACACATATTCTTCCATCTTGTAACTGTTGTTTTTATGTCTCGTAGTTTTTGTTGAGATTGATTCCATTCTTGAAGCCACCGTTCTTTCAATGTCGAGTTAATCCAGTGATGAAAATCTTTCTTATAGGTAGGTTCTATCAAGTCTTCGTTGTTAACTGAAGATTTGGCGGCAGCATCTACTCTTTCATTACCTTGTATACCTATATGTGACGGAATCCAATAAATTTTACAATCGCATTCTTTAGCTAAAGTTGGTACAAATGGTTCTTTATCAATCGCAACAATGGATGAGTTGGTAAATGGTGCCTAAGCTACTCATGGAACTTGTCCAAGTTGGCGCTCAGTGCATATTCTAATAGTTTTCCTGTATATACTGTGCTAAAATTTGTGATTTTGTATGAAGCAGTGTAGTCGTTGTGTATGAAGGCATATCCCACTCCTTTTTCTGATTTGGAGGCATCAGTATAAATATGTTGGTATTTCTGGTACTCATTAATCTTACTGTAAAATTGTTTGACCATAGAGGAAGCATTAAGTTGATTACTAGTCTTTGTTAAACTTAAGTCTAGAAAGGGTTTTCTGACCATCCAAGGATGATGGTATCCGTTAAAATAAAAGCTTCTAGCGTTAAAGGTGTTTGGTATATTTTAGGGAAGAGAATATTATTGCTGGTCATGTATGTATTAAGTCTTTCATAAAAAGGCGGTTTAGGCCTTTTTTTGTTAAGATATGTTGTGTGGAAACGAGAAGCAAAGACATTGTTTCTGACAGGATTTTCACTATCTGCTTAAACGTTTGCAGCTTTTGCTAGGCTAAGATATTGTCTTCTTAATTCCAGAGGCATTTCTTCTAATTAACATAGTAATATCTAGATGTGGTACAAAAGCTCCTAAGGCTATTCTTACAGCAGCATTTTGGATTGTTTGCAACTCTTTTAAAAGTGATTGACTGGTAAACCCATACACTATTGAACCGTAATCGACTTTAGATCTAATAAGGCTTTTATATACTGTCAATAAGATATCTTGATCACATCCCCAATTTTTAGTAGATAGGACTTTCATTATGTTTAAATATTGTTGACAAGATATTTTAAGATAATAAATATGTTGCTTAAAATTTAAATGTTTGTCAAAATTAATTCCAAGGAATTTGATACAATCAACATATTCTATTTTTGTATTAAAGATTGTAAGTTCTGGACTACTAACATTGCATTTTCTGATGAAATGGATACATTTACTTTTGTTGGAACAAAATTTCATTCCAGATTTAATTGACCATTTTTCTAATGCAGAAATAGTATCTTGTAAGGTTTGTTCAATTAGTTCTATGTTTCTTCCTTTACAATAAATTATGAGATCATCTGCGTATAGCCTACTCTTTACTGGTGGAGAATCGTTTTTCAAAATACTGTTAATAGCAATAAGAAAAAGAGTAACACTAATCGATGATCCTCCTACCATTTTCCTGTATTCTTGTTTTAGAAATGAAATCATCTACTTTTACTTGGAAGCTTCGGTCTTTTAAAAAGTTAGTGATGAAGTTTAGCATATTTCCTTGTATACCTAATTTCTGTAAAGTTTTATTATTCCATGGCGGCAAACTGTATCAAATGCTCTGGTTATATCAAAAAATACCGCTATGCAGCTTTGATTATTTGCTAGCGCTTCATGTATTTCAGACTCGAGGTCAACTAAGTTGTCTAGAGTTGATCTATCTTTACAAAATCCACTTTGTTTGTTAGATAAAACAGATCTTTGCCTCAAGTATTCAAATAAGACGTTGGTTAATTAATTTTTCGAGCACTTTGCTCATTGCACATCCTCATGATACTGGACGGTAGGAGGTTGGATCTGAACGTGGTTTACCAGTTTTAAGGATAAGTATTGTATAAACATTATTCCAAGTATGTGGAAACACTCCTTCAAGCCATATTTTGTTGTATATCTTTAGTAAATAGGCAAATCCATTTTTAGGCAAATTTTTAAGGAAAATAGTAGGAATATCATCTGTACCAGGACTAGAGTTTTTAATAGAATTTATAGTTTCACTTAACTCGTTCTCTAGTATTGGTGCATTTATTGGTAGAGTATCGCTTTTATCATAATTAAATTCTTGTAATATCCCTTAACTTCTTAAATTCTAGTAGATTTTCTTGTGTTTTTTGTTTTTTGTATTTATTGAATGCTCTGTGAGTCTTCCTTCTAGCATACTGACAGTGATTATTTCCACCATGGTACTCCAATACGATTTATTACTATTTTCTTTTTTCCATTGATATGATCTGCTGCGGAAAGTATGACGGAGGAAAATTTATTCACTAAGTCGTTTATATTGCCATGCGGGGATGGATCTGACAAAGAATTCAATTAATTCTCCACAAATTATGTAAACGGTGACCAATCCTCTATTTCTGTATTCCATCTAGTGTATGGTTGAATTTTTTGTTTGTTTTCGAAATGTATCACTATGGGAAAATGATCGCTTCCATACAATTGTGTACTAGCTTCCCAAGTTATGTTTTGTACTAAAGAAGGTTCTACAAGAAATAAGTCAATACAACTAGTGTTTCCAGTAAAAGAATTAAATCTTGTTGGAGATCCATCGTTAAGTAGGATAATATTGGTGTTATTAATGACCGTTTCTATTATGTGTCCTATTTTGTTATATCTATTAGATCCCCAAAGTGGATTGTGTCCATTTAGATCTCCTACTATAATCTTAGGCGACGGAATTTGTTCTATAATATGAGTTATCTCTTTTATACTTATATCAGTATTCGGTGGAAAATAAATGTTACAGATGTTAATAATTTTTGGAGTTTTTATGGTTACTGCTACTGCTTCAAGGTTGGTCTTTAAAGGTATTTGTCTAGATTCCAATGAGTTATTAACATAAATAGAAACTCCTCCACTGGCTTTTTTAAAATCACGTCTGTTTTTATGATAACCTGTAAATGACTTTAATTTTGCTAATTTTTGGTCAGTAAAATTCATTTCTTGGAGACATATTATTGAAGGTGAGTGTTTAGTAATTAATAATTTAAACATTTTTAGTTGTGTATAATAACCGTTTATGTTCCACTGAAGAATTGACATTTTTGTTCTATATGTTAATTTTTATTCTTGTACTTGATCGCTCTCTAATTCAGAGGAGGAAATTGTATCCAGCAATTTGGATATTTTGCGCTTAATCTTTGTGCAACGTGTTTTCATTATTTGTTCATTGAACAGAGGGTAGATGTTGTCTAATAATTTTAGTAACCCCTCAATATCTTTTGTAAAAGTTTGAGCAACACTCAATGGGTCGGGTGAACCATACGCGTTTTCAAAAAAATGTATCGTTTCTTGGTAATTAAGAACACTTTCGTTTGTGTCGTCTTCAAAAAATACTTTTGTTGGCTGCATCAGTTTCTGTATATCAATAGGATCTATTGTTAGGATAGTTCTCTTCTTTTTTGAACGTGTATCCTTAGCAGGCAGTATAAAGCATTCAGGAGTTTCAGGTGGTGTAACTGTTTCGGAGAAAGCTCTTTTGCTCTGTGTTTGCAGTGTAGGTTCTGTGCTAATTGGTGAAGTGATCGATGATTCTTTAGTTTCTAATCCTATTTCATTAACGTTTATAAATTCATTTGTAAGCGGGTTATCGTTTTTTGTTCTTGGTTTATTTACATCTACATCTTTATTTTTGTATTGTTTAGATTGAGTGTCTTGTACCAAATAATTTGGTTCTGAATGGATTGGTACTGAGTGTTGTGTTACGTCGGTTATAATGTCTGCTGTAGTCACTGTGTTATTTATTATTGAACTGGAGTTATTGTTTTTTTGAGGACAGTTTGGGGCGATATGGTCAATCTTTTTACAAATATAGCAGGAGTGTTGGTCTACAGACATAAAAATTCTATAGTTTGTATTGTCATGACAAATTAATAAGGATTCAGGAAGTATTAGGTCCACTAAAGGTGAAATATATACCTGTCTACGAAAACTTAGTACGTGTTGAAATTCGGGACGAGATGTGCCAATTCTAAGGAATGATAGGGGAGACATAAGTTTAAAGCCTAGTTTCTGTAGTTCTGATTCTAGAATACTATGTGCAATTGTTGGAAATACATTGGATAATATTAGTCGTTCACTAGGAGTAATTAATCTTCTTCCTTGTATTATTTAATTATTTACTATTATTTTTCCTTGATGAACATTTATAAATTTGTCAACTAATTCTTCCTTAGATAAATAAATACAAATCCTGTTGTTAGCTATACGAGAAGAGAACAATATATCTTTTGAAGAAATAACTGATCCTAGTGATACAAAGTAATCTTCTAATTTTACTTTTTTATTTTAACATTTAACATGGCGATACCAATTCCAACGGTAACTTAAACATCATAATTTGTAACCACATATAATGTAAAGCAAATGTAAATTTATATCATTTAAAGGGTTTGGACCCATATATTTTGGTGGCTCATAGCATGTATACCTCGTTTGCACTGATGATGGATTTAATAATCCGAAAACGTTTTGCAATATCTTTGTGATAGCCCGTTTGAGCATTTTATTATATATCTTTTATAAAGGATTTTAAATAAATTTTTTGTGATATATGGTATACAGCCAGCTACAGGAACTTAGTTTCTTAGTGGAATTTTTTCATAACGGTGTCTGTATAAGTTCCTTAAATGCTTGCACCAAGAGAGTTCTGGGCGTTGCTTCTTTTTTGTATCGGTTTAAGCTCCTAAGGACAGTAGGTAGCTTTTTGGTCTACGAAGGAATTCTGGACGTAGTAAACGGAGTTGTAAGTTTTAGGTCTGTATCTTTTAGCAAAGTTTTTAAAATTTTTGAGAGAGAATTTGCTCGAGGGTAACTATTATCTGAGACAGGGTTGGGAGTATTAATTAGTTTTTTTACTGATTTTTTGGATTAGCAGAAACTCTAGAGAAGTAAGACAGAAGTAGACATTGCCGTCTTATAAAAAGTGGAGGTATCTGAAGATTCCATATAAAGACTTTCAGAAGGACTTCATTTAAAGACGCCGAGGCTAATGCGTAGACAGGTGTTGTGAATTTGATTCAGACTTTTAAGCAGAGTATTGGAAGCAGATATGTAGAGAATGCTGCCGTAATCCAACTTAGAGCGAATCAGTGTTCTGTAAATTCTTAAGAGGACATTTTCTTTTGTCCCCCATTGATGGTGAGCTAGAGTTTTAAGATATTGATTCTATGTAGGCAATTTGTTTTTGTATTCTGTATCTCATCTCTCCATATAAGTCTTTTATCGAATATTACTCCTAATAATTTCTGTTTATCAACCACTTAAAGAATAGATCCATTTAGGTGAAGTAGAGGAGGGTGAGTGTGATGTCTTCTAAAGAAGTTTATGAAATTTAAGAAAGTTAATAAGAGCAATTTTTACAGTAAATTAAATAACTTGGTGTAAGAGGGAGACAACAAAATCAAGTTTTTTTTTGTTTTGAGGAACAGATAATAAATTGTATACGATCTTTAATTTTATAGTTTTATATTTTATTAAAATAAACTGATAACTGATAAGCGTATTTACACATTATTTCAGTCTTTGTTTAAATTTGAATTGAGCTGTTTAAATATGTATATATAAATATAAATATATATATATATATATATATATATATATATATATATATATATATTATATATATATATATATATATATATAATATATATATTCTCTGCATGAGTTAATATACACAAGTAAAACATGCTATCAACTAAGTTGTACCTACTATTTTTACAATGAATTTTAAAAATTTTATAATGTATTGTGTCCATAATTGTATATTTTAATGTTTTAATGTGTGTTATAAATGTTGAGTGTAAATGCTTATATAAATAATCTCAACGACTAGTAAGTTACACTGAAGAATTGTGATATTTTTTAAATATTTACATTTTTGTCTTATTGCAGTGTCTTGAAAAAGGAATAAAACGATTTCGAAAGCTCGACAAAAAAAAGTCAAAAGAGTGTTTTTTTAACATCCCGGCCAATATTCTGACTGCAACCCTAATAAACTGTTTTATTTGTATATATATATATATATATATATATATATATATATATATATATATATATATATATATATTATTATTTATATATATTATAATTATATATATACATTATTATTATTATTAATATTTATATATATTATAATTAATTTTTGTGCCTTTTAGTGGTTTTGAAAAAGTTTTTTCATTATAATGTTGGAAACTATTAACAACAATATTAACAATATATAAAAATAAATATCATTGAATTATTTTTCTATATAGTTAAATCACATAAATAGAGTATTATTTTGTCATATATATATATATATATATAAATATATATATATATATATATATATATATATATATATATATATATATAATATATATATATATATATTATATATATATATATATATATATATATATAACATATATATATATATATATATATATATATATATATATATATAATATATAAGTAGTAAACTTGGTTGCCCGTTACAAATTTTTAAGTAATTGCCTACTTTTATAAATTTTACCTTATTGCTGTTTGAAGAGCTAATTTACTCTGAAGGCGTACAGATTTCTTTTAAAATTACAAGATGGTTGCCATTAATAAAGAAGAACCGTCAGATTTTCATAATTAGGGCAATTTAATAAAAAAAAGAACCGTGTCAGATTATCCTAATTACGATAAGTGCAAATTTCGTGAATTTAATATGAAATATAAAAAACGAGATTCATTTCTTACGTAAACGATGTCGATATAATACGAAAAATATAAAAATTATTTTTAAGACTATTGAACATATACGGACTATGTTTGCAACTAAAATATATAAAAGTATATCCAAAATAAAACAGTACTGACATGACAAGATTCATTTAACAAATAGAATATAATCAAATATACTCATAAATTTATTTTTTTAATTGGATAGCCAAGGTCCTACAGCTTCTGTTCCATTCCGCATTTCGATCGCTACGTATTTTTTCTCTCCAGTAATCTGTTCCTTATTCTAGCCATATTCTCATTAGTCCATGTTAGTGGTCTGGTCGTTATCTCATATCCGATTTAGTTGAGTCACAAGCATTTCTTGGTTATCTATGCTGTTCGATGCGCCTCATGTGGCCATATCATATCAATTACCTTGTTTTTGTTCTTTCAGGTATTCTGTGAATTCGATTCTGAGAAGAAAACCCATTTATACTGCATCTATTTTTTTCATTGTTTTTTCCATCATTTAATATTCTGAACTGTAAGTTAATTTTGACTCTAGAATTTTCTGTAGACTTTATAGGTTTTCAATTGTATATTACTGGAATTCGATTGAACTAAAGTAAAGAATTCAGAACACATATACTCTTTTGTTCCTGTTGAACTCTGCATCGGACATCACACTTAGTTAACCTTAGTTAGGTACAGTACTGCCTACATATCTATATTCTTTTCATTTTCTTACTTATATTCGTATTGCTTTTTTCTAAGGAATCGATCATTCATGCTTTCCATTGACAGTAATAATTATTGTCTCTATAATTATCGCATACATATGCCTCTTTTTTTAGATGGAACTTGTATATGCTAATTCTAATCTGTAGGAATATTTAAACTTTCAAATAAGCATTTATAAAAAATATAACACCGTATCTGATGTATGCTTCACTATTTCAATGGGAATGTCTTCATGCCCTGGAGTTTTATCGTTCTTCATTTCTCTTAATTCTTGTTTAGTTTCATTTTTACTCATTAACTGTACCGCTGATGTGTTTTTAATGTTTACTTCTTGAATATCTCTCAGAAACTCTTTCGTGTTTTTTGTCAGAAGTTGGTTCTAACAAATCTTCCATTTTTTGGTTTGTACTAGGTTTATATTTCCTGTTTCCGTTTTTTTTTTTCGTACTTTTATAATTAATTTCCAGGCTTAAATCACTTTACTATCTCTTTAATATCTTTCTACATTTTAATATTGTCGTTCCCAGAGTTTTTTTTCTTTTATGAAATCAATATTTTGGTTTCTCTGTTAAGTTATCCATAGGTTATCTTTTAGGTCTTTTGTTTTTAAGCAAGTCATACATGCCATTTTGCTTTCAATTTGCTGTTTTTTCATCTCATCTGTGATTCATTCGAGATTTTTTTCTGAATTTGTCCAAATATCTAATAGCCTCCTTTGCTGCTGGGAGGCATTGTTTCACTAAATAGAACTTCTTTTTTGCGGTTTCTATTTTATCTACAGTTCCCAGCTTTACAGCCAATCTTGTCCTGTAGAGGAGTAGTGTGGAAAAAAGTTTATTTCTTTTTTATTGCTTAAGGTTTGGATTTGACGCTATGCCTACCAACATAAATACAACCGAAAATATAGCTTTTATAGAGTTATAATTAACTAATTTTTTTATAGCATTCTCCACTTCATTTCGATGTCACCTTGATTTTCGCTTTAAAGTAGTTTTGCTGTCGCGTCTGCTTGGAAGTTATCAGCAGTGCATGTGTTTTTTAGTTTGGTGCCGTTAAATTTTTCATACGATATTGTCCGTTTTCTGACCTTTGGGATACTATTTCTTAATTTCGTGATCATCAGTATGTAGTCGGAATCCGCGGATCTCATAGTTTAGATTACAGGAAATATGTCTCAGAAACTTTAACTTCCTGTTCTTTATGTATTATGGTATTCATACTAAAATTAATTAAAATAAGTATATTATATACATCCTTATTATTTAACCCACGTAACTTAATTTTCGAGTTTTTGTAAGATTAGCTTTGTCAGCCTAACTAACTTGGGAATACTCAGCTTCAAGCAGTTTTTTTTTATTTTATTGTATCGTTCCCTTGTTTGTAATCAATTATTGTTGAATTAAACTTTGCTTTATACTCATTATAGATTGTTTGATCGAAATATAATATCAAAATACGTATGGAAATTATTAGGTCAATTTTCAGTAGTAATATCCCTAGGACATTGATAACAGACGAGATAATTTCATGACAGTCGAAAGCTCGTTCCTTGGTAACAGCACGAAGCCGAAGGCTGAGTGCTGGTACCAAGCAACGAGCTTAAGAAATTTGTCATGAAATTATGAGGCATTCATCAATGTCCGAGGGATATTCGGCGATAATTTTTCGAAAAAAAAAATCATAACTCAACATAACGAAACATTTATTTATTAAAAGTACAGTTAGTGAAAGTAAAATTATTAAAATTTAAGTCAACATTAGATTCGTTGCTGTTCTCTACTATAAAAGATCTATTACCACGCATAGTATTTATAATCTTGTTGTGGTGTTCTTGATCGAGATTCAAGTATGGTTGTATAGAATTATATTTATATTAGCACATTTATACTTTGAACGTTCTCATTGCCGAAACGTGACATTCTGAAATTTATTTGGATTAAGTTGTCAAACTCGATTGTGTTGTCATAGGGATTGAAAATTGCACTGAATGCAATTATCAGTCTAATGTTGACATGATTGGGTGAAATTGTTCCACATGACACAAAATGACGAAATTTGAATGGTTGTTAGAACAGTCGAAAAATTATCAGTAGTAATATCCCTAGGACATTGATAACAGACGAAATAATTTCATGACAATCGAAAGCTCGTTCCTTGGTAATAGCACGAAGCCGAAGGCTGAGTGTAACTACAAATAAAATCACTGTCACTATCCATCCTACCATGTTTATAATAATTGGTTAAATATCATCATTCATCATGTTGCCGTGTATCCACATGTCCGTTTCTTCTCGTGTTACGTGTTTTATATAATTTTTCTACGTTTTTTGGTTAACCTGTCAGTGCGCTTTCTTAAATAAATTCCCAACTTCTTTAAAAGTTTTGCTGTATGCGGCAACATACCTTTTCACTTCGCTTCATACCAACTCTATGGGGTTGAGCTAACAGTGATAGAGTGGAAGTCAAAGAATTTTCAAATAGTGTTGTGCAAATCTTCAATTATATATCGAATGTAATTTGCCTTATAACTGTTTTGCTGACAGCTTTCAACAGTTCTTTTTTTTATTTACAACGCATCAACCTGTAAGGCTATTAGCGAAAAAAAAAGTATTAATAATAATTGAATAGCGTTACAACTAAATTTTGTATAAATAGTTTATTGCTTTTAGATATTGTATAATCACTTTGGCACTGCACTTTAAGAATAGTTTTCTCAAATTCTCCGGAATTCCAAATTTACATCTTTCTGCACTGTGTAACGGGCACTCCACTAGAAGGTGTTTTACTGTTAGCGGGGTCTCGCAAGCATAACACTCCGGTTGGGAATCCCCTGTCAACAGATGTCCATGCGTAAGGCGACTATAACCAAGCCGAAGTCGTGATATGACAACCTGAGTAAAACGATTGGTGGAACTATCAGACCATGGTTGAAATATTGGTTTTATCTCAAGTAATTTTGCCTGTTTTTTATGCCATCTGCTATCCCATATGTTGACTATTTTGCTGTGGAAATATGATTTGAGGTCTGTCGCTGGTGTTTTTGGATAGAACTCAATAGTTGTGTCCTCTAAGGATTCTCGTGCATATTTATCCGCCAGCTCGTTTCCCGTGATTCCAATATGAGATGGAACCCACAGGAAAGCAATGTTTCTGTGATTGGGATTGTGCAATTCTTGTCTAATGAGTTTGGCCACAGGATGGGAAGAATAGATTTTTGAGATGATTTCTGGAGAACTTAATGAGTAATTATTAATAAGGT
Organism: Diabrotica balteata; assembly: GCA_918026665.1. Lineage (NCBI taxonomy): Eukaryota > Metazoa > Arthropoda > Insecta > Coleoptera > Chrysomelidae > Diabrotica > Diabrotica balteata. Next base: position 87,699,290 of record OU898279.1, read on the forward strand.
AATGTCAGGACATTTTGCAACATGATATATGGCTTTATATACTGCAAAAAGTTCTCCTGTTAAAATAGTATTAAACTCCGCTAGTCTATATTTTTTTATTTCATCCTCTGTTACAAAGGCAGATGCTACACAATGCCCTGCTCTAGATTTATCTGTGAATAATTGTTTGAAGGAAGAAAATTGAGAAATTAAGGTCTGATATTTAGAATTAATTAGATGACGATTGCTTTCTTTCTTATTTTCTGATAATATATCCAAATTTATGTGAGGAGAAGATATTAGCCAAGGAGGGGAAGTTGGCGTCTTGCTATGATAGATTTCGGTGACTTTAAGGTTTAATTCATTTATAATTCGTCTGCTTCTTTCGTAAAAGAGAATGTGGGTTTTTGCAAGCTGGATGGTTTGTTGAAATTGTAAAGAGTACCGCTTTAATGCATATGAGAGCATTAATTCCTGTCTTTTTAAATCTAATGGTAGCTTTGGTCCTGAATTATTGTTCAGGCTCTATTCAATTCAGGATCCATTATGGATCAGGTGTAACTGGCGTAGGTTTTATCAAGTGTTTTTATATTCAAATTGGGAAGTGATCACTCCCATATAAATCTTTTTCTACATACCAATTGTGATTTAATTGAAGAGTTGGCGTACAGATTGAGATATCTATAGATTAAAATGTCCCTGTCGATAAATTTCAGTGTGTGCTACTACCATCATTTATTATTGCAAGGTTTAATGTGTTTATGATCTTTTCAATCTTTTTTCCAGTGTTTGTAGTTTTAAAGGAACCCCAGTTAGTATTGTGTCCATTTAGATATCATAAAATGAATTTTAATGTGTTTAATGAAATTTCTTTGGATATTATTTGTTCCTTTACATATATTGCAACTCCACCTGATGCGTGTTTTGCATTATCTCTGTTTTTAAAATATGAATTGAAGGACTTTAGATTCATGCACGTGGAATTTTTAAAGTTAGTTTCTTGGAGACAAATAATTTGTGGTGTGTATTGATTGGTTAATAGTTGTAACATAGGTAAACGAGTTTGAAAGCTATTTATATTCCACTGTAAAATTTTATTATATATAAATTATTATATATGGATTAAGCAAAAGAAAAATTTGGGTTAACAAGTAGATGAATCACTTTCAGTATCCAAAATGGCTAAATCAAGTTGTACAGCTAATTTTTTCCTCAATTTTGTGCAGCGATATTTTGTTGTTTTGTCTTCTAAATGGGGACGTATTTCTTCCAACATATTAATAAGAGCTACGGTGTCTGAAGTATAATCATTCGCAACCATTAGTTCATCAGAGCAGCCATAGCAATTTTCAAGTAGACTTTCAGTTTGCTGACTGTTAACACAAAAGGAAGGAGAGTGTTTATCTATATATGTTTTAATATTGTCTGAAAACTTTATGTTTTTTTTCTGTTTTAAAGTTGGAACGACAAATTGGACATCCTCAGAAGTAGGAGACGAAACAGCAGAAGCAGTACGTTTATGTAAAATATTAGATAGTTTATTTGACGATAGTTTACGTAGATAAGTTTATTTGCGAGCTGTGTACGTTGGCGGATTGTGAGCTATTGGAAGAAGAAGTTGTAGTGATTCCAGCAGTAGGAGTTTGTGAAGTTTGGGCAAGGGAGATGCTACCTGATTGAGTATTGCTTACTGTAGGTATTATATCAAAGTTGGTGGAACAGAAACAGAACATTGTGAAGCATTATGTCCTACTTGCTTGCATTTGAAACAATTATGGCTGTCTAATGTTAAAAATAACCTGCTTACTATTCCATCTTATTCTATTTCAATACTTTCAGGAATGTGAGTATTTACAGGAGGAAAAATGAAGATTTGTCTTCTAAAACTTAATCTATGACTGTAAGCTGGATCAGTAGCTTCAATTCTTAGTGGAGTCATTGGCGATAACAATGTTAAACCTAAGTTTTGTAAATGTCGTGTAATATCTTCATTAGGAATTGTGGGGCTTACATTAGATACTAGCAATCTTTCTGATGGGGTAATTAGTCGCCGATCAACTAGACGAGTGTTGTTAATTGTGATGGCTTCATTATTTTTAATAAGATCGTCGACAATTTTTTTGTCTCAAAAATATATGCAACCTCGATTGTTAGATATACGTGAACAATATATTATATTTTGTGGGTTAATTATTGGTCCAATCTGTAAGAGATAGTCTTGAATTTTGCAACCTTCTATCGATGGGAAAACTATCGCTTGATCTCTATTTGGTAATGGAGTGGAGTTTTTAGCTAACGCTGCTGAGTATGATTTAAACGTGCTGTTGACGTTCTGTGAAGTAATATTGACATTTGAGGAATTTTGAGTAAGATTGTCCATTTTTTTATTTCTTTCGAAGTTTCTTCTAAAACATTTAAACTATGTCCGCCTCTGGCGATGAAAAACCACCGACGATAATTTGAGAAAAAAAACAACCAGTTGGTAGATAAGCACTCACAACATGAATGGAAAGGTGTTATTGAGTTTTTGTTGATGTTAATATTATGATGTAAATTAAATACTCACAAATGATGTGTGATGTACTATTTTTTTCCAAAAATTTGTTCTAATATAATACTTAAAAACTCATTAATATTAAAAATCAATTACTACGAAATAATAACGACGTGTTTACTCTTCGAATGTTCTAGTGAGACTCTTTCAACACTTATGTTTTTAATTAATCTTTAAGAAATATATCTTTCGATAGAAGTCATGTTTTTATTTCTTCTTTATTGAAAGCAGTGTTAGGAACTCTTCTCCAATGTCCTACTATGATCAGGAGCAATATCAATCACCACAACTGTTTTTCTTTGCAAATTTGGAATTAGGTTATGTTTGAACCAGTTTTTAAGTTTTCAAGTTTTCTTTGCCAGAAAAAGTCAGTTCTGTTCCATTAACAAAGCTATTTTCACATAGTGTATGTAGGAGGACAAAAGGAGGACAACCAGCTGCAGGAACTTTTAAATCTGTAGTTAGACAATTAACTAATGCATTTCTATGTAATTTAATGAACGACTTTACCCATTCTTTTAATACGTGTGGCCTACGTTTACCCGTGACTCATTTGAATAGACCATATTGTAGCCTTGTTCGCGGTATCGACGAATGAATCGTATGTAACTACGACGCCATGAAATTATCTTTAGTTTCTCAATTAAAATCGACTTTTTACAGCGTTTTTTACACCTATACTCGATACAGTTCAACACACGACAGCGTGCTTGTTGAAAAATTGGCAAATGCTCCGTATCATTTATTGTAGCCAAAACAGAGTTGATTGTCGGTGGTCTATTTCTGAAAGAATTGGTACACCATTCTACGGATACCGGTCTTTTCTATCTTATCGTATTTATTTTCACGATATGATAAAATTTTATCGATTTCAGGCTTTTTCTTCAGTTATTGGAGACCAGCAGGTGATGCATACTCCTGCCGCACATTTTAAATACTCCTTTCTAAAGCAACACTCATTTCGGACAGAAGCATTATTATATTTGATAGTGAATTATTATCACGGCGATCCAAATAATAGTTCTTAAGATTAATGATCGCCGGGTCCAGACCAAGCAGACAAAACGAAAACACAATTCTGAAACAAAAACACGATAAACCGACGACAAAATTTGTCGTCAAAAGACAAAACAAAATTGAGACAAACTGTCCACACCAGAACAACAAAATATAAAAACAAAATTCAGTTGGTGACGTTGTTGTTGTGATTAGTGTTGGTTAACCATGTGGCGTTTTATTCAAGAAAAAAATGAAACTGAAGATTTATTGCTAGCCGCAAGTTGTTTTTTTTTTGCTCTCATCATTATCCCAGGTTGCTAAACGAAAACCCAAACGTCGTCTTTCTCTAGCATACTGGTTGTTAACATTCTTTATTTTCTTTTCAACATCATTTAGTGGCACATTTAGCGATAAAGAAATTTCCTTTAATGCATCGGCTTTCTTGTAGCGATTTTTATAATCTTTATTTTTAGGGTCCTATAATATCGGATGCTCCCTGTAAAGTTCTATTAACTTGCATGTATTTTGTGTATTCCACTTTTTGTCCTCCGACATGTTTAGAAAAATACACTAGTATTTATTTAATCACTACACAACAGAAAAATACACTTGATTTTGATAAAAATTGTACATTCTATTTCTCCTACTGCTTAACTTGTTTTGGCACGCACACGCGTCCACACTGCGTCGACAACTTGTCGTCAAAAACACAGACAAAACACAGACTTCTTGATCTTTACCGACCTGAGACGGTACCTGAAAAAGTTTTCAAATCTGCAAACAAAACAAAATTGTTTCACAAACGTCTCAACAAATGTTTTCGATTTGTCGCCACTTTGTCGCGAAACATGAATGTTTTTGTTTTGTCTGCTTGGTCTGGACCCGGCATTTTATATTTCTGCTTTTTGAAACACTGAAATATAGCCCGCGTTTCCGTGGAACAATAACGTGCGCCATTATTAAATTTATCTAAACCCGTAAAAAATAACAAAATCGACACTATAGAATTAATCGCAATGACCAAAGTTACTTCAGATCTCTATAGAACACTAATCAGATCATTATGAAAAATATTATTAAATATGTTTTCTATTCCTAATATGTAATTGTGAACCTATTAAAATATCGTTATTTATTGTAGCAGTCATTAAAAAGAAGGTGTTTACTATCCATGTAATAACTAAAATTCCAGTTTTCTATTATATACTAAAAATCAAAATTTGTGAGGGAATTTTTGATGAATCTCTAATTGTATGATATTTGTCCAGTTGCTGCCGTGAAAAGCAGCAACGTTGTCAAGGAAATTCTCATTTGGTTTGCATGGCTCAAACCTTCGTACTGCATCGCATGTGTTAAATACGCTATAGAGACGAATTTATTGAGAGTAGTTAATCGATGTCAAGAACCGCTATTCTATGACGCTACCCGTGATGATGCCTTCTCGTGGCGCTAGTTCCATATCGCTTGCCTTAGCATTTTACTGTAGACAAAAAGTAATACGCCAGTGTACAAGCTTCACTTCAAAAAAAAACAAAAAGGAGCTGAAGCAAACAGCTAAGGGATGGATATTGATTTAAAAAATTTTGAAATTTAAAATGTAAAATGCAGAGAAAAATTTTGGTAGGAGTAAAGTATAAGAAAAAATAAAGAATAAAAACCAATCAAAAAGCTTAATTTTGAGCAGTACAGTGAGCATAAATTACAACTTGTGTTAAGCGTATTAAGGCACAAATAATGAGGTATCTGGGATATACCCAAAGAATGCCTGTGAGGATAAGTAGAACAAGAGGGAAACCGTGAGCAAAATAGTTAGAAAAGCTTAAGAGTGACTTAGCAAAGCATTGGACTTGAACTGAAAAAATGGAAGCAGACAAAGGAAAATATAGAAGTATCGTCAATAATTTTAGTGAGTAAATAGCATAAAGTGATTCAATTAAAACTTTGTGCCCTATGCCTACAAGGTCTTTTGAACATTGTAAAAAAATAAATCTCTTTATGAATAAAATTGCATTAGTAGTATTTATTTAGCACCTATTTTTTAATTAATTATATGCTACTTCATACCGGGTTTTTGACCTTTATTCTATTAAAAGTAAACAGAAAAATTTGAAAACGATCCTATTTTGGATCCAATAATCTGTTTATTAAAGTAATTTATACAGATCTACTTTTTCTTTATAACTTCCCTTAGAGCATAAACTATTAATTTTTTCTATTTCCTATCGGTTTATTTATGTATAAGTAGCTTCCTATTCAATTTCCTGTCCATTGAAATGCAACTTGGTAGTGAGCTCCTTAGTTTCGATTTACACGACTGTGTATCACTGTGTTATTGTTCATATTTTTAATTCATTGAAGTCTACTTGTATAACTAGTAAGCTATATGTACGATATATTTTACGATTTTATAGTTCACAGTTTATTTCTTATTCTTTTGACCTCAATTCTCTATAATTCCAAGTAACTATCTTTAATATATTTATTATTATAGCTAGTCTATCCCTGATTTTTCTGATTCATCGTGATTTTGATACAACGGCAGATCTGGATTCTATTTCTAGAACCACGGACTCATTCCTGGGTATCGATAAACATTACTCAGAGTTTTGTTATACAGTGAATATCGACATCCCACACTATCGCCTACATCTATTCGTAATATTTAACCACTACTAAATAACATTGACATAACAAATATTCAGAATTACTAAGAAGTATACCATTCTAAATTATTAGTTTCTAAATAATACTAAATAAATGAAAAGACTGATATATTTTTGTACACACTTATGACAAATCAAGGAATAGAAAAAGAAAAATTTTTGAAGTGTGTGAACATGTATTTCCTAGCTGAGCGCTTTCGGCTCATAAAGTCATTTTCAAAGCTATGCTACATTAGAACAATGATATGAATAAATAATTTAAAGTTTTCGATATTTCACCTATGTCAAGTACTTAAAGTATCACTACTAGGAAATATCTCATTTGGTAAACAGTTACAGAAGTTTTTTTGTTAAGCTGGTTCTGTTACAAATTTTCCATTGAAACACAAAAAAGACTGTACACTGGAATCTAAAAAACACATTAAAAAATTTGGTTATGGTAAAGGTGTCCAAACCATTTGTTGGAGTGGGACTTGAAGCAGTAGTTGAAGTTGAAGGGAAATTAATGCCAGCCTTTAAATAATTTATTAAAGCTGACAATTGACATATGTCATTAGAAAATTATGTATTAAAACTAATTAAATAAAAAAAATTATTAAATTTAATGTGAGGTCCAAAGTTTTATTTATCTGTGTTATTAAGATGTCCTTTCATTCTTTGAGCTAGGATTCTCATTGTTCTACCCATATAAGTCATGTTACAATCACCACAAGATAATTTGTAAATACCACTTTTGTTTATCATTGTTGTCCTTAGGTTTGCTAAAAATGGACGAATATTGTATTTGGTTTTAAGAGATGTTTAAGTTTAAGTTACTGATTCTATTACGTCGTACTCTTGATATTTTTACTGAAAATAATCCTAAATAAAATAATGATCTATAAGTGAATGTAGTGTTGAGTTTTTTCCACATTAAAAGCTTGGTTAAGTCTCTTTTTAAACATTGATCTTGTAATGACGTTATATATAGTAGAATGAGAAAACCAATGTTGTTTGCTTTTTAATTATTAATTGTGATTTCTTTATCATAGTTTTCTTGGGACATAAAGATGTTAAGAAGGCTATGGACATATCAGTGAATAGCTGCCATCTTATGTTAAAAAGGATGATTCGATGATGTGAGGATCATATGAACCGTTTGGAGAGGTTTTCTAAAAATTGAAAATTCCAATGTAGAACAAGAAGAAGAGAAAGAATGTTTTACTGGTTAAATCTAAAAAGATGATAATGTTGTTATTGGTGGTTGGTAATGAACAAAGTATTTTTAAGAGAGTCGAGTAAAACTCTGCAAGTAGGGGAGAAAGTAGATTTCCCGTTGCTAAACCTCCTGGTTATCTATTATTTTATCGTTAAAAATTAAGAAGTTTTGGAAAAGCCAGAATTGGAGTAGAAAGGTAATTTGTGATCATTTATTGGGGTCGATGGTTTTTGTGAGTAAGAGGTTATTAATGATTGGAATAATGTCTAATCTGCGAACATTAGTAAAAGATTTGTTACATCGAAAAAGACCATAGTGAAGTTATTTGGAAGAGTAGTTGAAATAATTTTGTAAGTTAAATCTAAAGTGTTTGTGACAGTTTATTTGGGACTGTAATTAGTTAGATCTTAAAGAAGTGTTGATAACTTTTGCTAGTGAAGCTAGTGGAGTATTGACAAAACTAACTACTGATCTTATTGGAACATTAACTTTACGAATTTTTGGAAGATCATACAGTTTTAACATCAAGAAATTGCTGGAAATAAAAGTTTTGGGATTAATTTTAAATTTTTGAACTAAATTTGTAGCATTAGAAATATTAGATTTTAGGTCACCTATAAGTTTACTTATTGGATTTTTGTTAAGTGGAAATAAATGAGTTGTTGGGTAGAAAAGATTCTACTTTGTTAACATAATCTATCTATATACGTATACATCTATATACATGATGAGAACACAATTTCCTTTGTCAGCTTTTGTTATTATAGGTTTGTGAGTTTTAATTTTATTAAATATAAATTTTTTAAATGAAAAAAAAGTTGATATAACCCCACTGTTAGAAGAATATTGTGAATAAGACTGGTTTTGTGAAAAAAGACATTTTTAGGTTTTTATGTTGGTTTTTACAGTGTTTGTGATATTCTATCTATCTATGATACTGTTAATTTCTACACACATTAACTCAATGGTATTTAAATCAGGTTTAGTTTTGAAACAAAATTTGAGACCCTCACTCAAAAAATCAAGTTCTGCTTTTGTAAAATTGCAATTAGATAAATTTTTGAACCTTTCATGAAATATATGATAAGAAGAAGATTGTTGACCCACCTGATTCCTGCTGTTGTTATTATTTTCAATAAATCTGATTTTAGTTTATTTAATTGTTTGTTAAGTACTTTTTATATTTAAGATATTTATTCAATGCTAAATCAGCTTGATTATCTTAAAGAGCTTGTTGAAACGCTAAAAAAGAAGAGGTTGCGCAATCTTATTATATAATATTTTAAGTTAAATGTTAATTTTGTTGATCTTGTCATAATGAAGACAAATTTCTTTCCTAAGGAGCTTTCTATCCAAATCTGTTTTAAACTTTGTTGGTATGTTCTTGAATGTCTTATACTACACAGCAACATTTGATGTAAAATGTTTCTTAAGGTATTGATGGTTAACCAGATGTCAATATGTAAAATTTCTCTTGTTGTACTTTGTAGACACTCTATAAGACAGACAGTCTAAGATACTTTTGGATTCCATTACCTTCCAAACTTCTCAAAATATCTTTCAACTTACTCTTTGAAATATCTTTACTATGTTCTATTTCACTGTAACAAATATGTTCTCTACTGTTCGCAGATAAGACGCCATTTCAATGATCAATAACCTCTTACTGGCAAAAACCGTCGACCTTACTAAATGTTTACAAATTACCACTCTGCTCCAATTTTACCGTTCCCAAGACTTCTTTATCTTTAGCGATAAAATTTATGGAAGGTTTAGCAACGGGAAATCCACTTTCTCCTCTACTTGCAGATCATTTTTTTGACCCTCTTAAAAATAATTTCGTGCATCTACAATCACAAATATTCTAATGGTACAGATATGATATTTTAGCCTTTAGGGAGGTCCAACTTCAGACTCACGCAACATGTTATTAAAAATTATTAAATTACATCATGTAGTTTACCTTTAGAGTTCGAAAATAACAACATTATCAACTGTTTAGCTTTAACCATTAAAAACAATTCTTCCTCTCTTTTTCTACATTAGAATTTTCAATTTTTAGAAAAGATACTCAAACTGATCATATGATACCTATATCATCGAATCGTCCTTATCAACAGTTGGCAGCTATTCAGTCTTATATCCATACAGTTCTTAACATCCCTATGTCCTAAAAAAGTTATGATAAATAAATCACAATTATGACGCAAATAGCAAACCACAATGATTTTTTTCCTTCTACTGTAGATAAGGTTATTAGAAGGCCAATACTTAAAAAGAGATCAGCCAAGCTTTTATTGTGAAAACGTAATCCAACGCTACATCAATTTATAGATCATATCTCATTTAGGACCAATTTTAGATATCAACAATACTTTTAATAAAATCAGTAACTTATACATCTATTTTAAAACCAAACACAACGTTAAGTCCATTTTTAGCACTAAGGACAAAATTGACAAACAAAACAAAAGTGGTATTTACAAAAAATGGTCTTGTGGTTATTGTAACGTGACTAATGTGGGTAGAACACATTGGCTCAAAGAATCAAAGAATATCTTAGTAACACAGATAAATTAAACTTTACACATCACATTAAACTTCAATCAATCTAATAAACTAATAATCATTCCTTTTCTCCTACCAAAAACAGTAAAATTTTAGCATCCCAAATGAAAATTTTAGACTAATGAACTATTTAGAAGACTTTGAGATATCCAAAGAAATAAAACTGAACCCTGATTGTTGCTTAAACATACAAATTAATCTCAATTGCAATTATAAATCTCTTTTTAAATTATTGTGGCAGACCTTAGAGGAAGAAGAATGGCCTCATGCAATCTTAATCAAATTTATTCTATTTTTTTTGTTAAATTCCATTACTAATTTATAACAATTACTTGTAAGTCTTTTTTGTATTTTTTCAATGGAAAGTATGTAATAGAACCAGTTTAAAAAGTAAATTTCGGTAATACTTTCTAATACTCTGTAGTATACTGTAATACTACATTGTACACTTTAAATTAGTTATTTATATCATTGTTCTATTGTAGTGTATATCTGAAACTCAAATCGATATCGCTCAGCTTGGAATTAGAGGTTTACATACTTCAAAAATACTTTCCTTCTTCTATTCTTCGATTTTTAAATAAAACTATTTTTTTTTAGAAATTACAGCCGCATCCACCATAATTGTTATTAGCGGCGACTACAGAATTACAAAATTAGAGTTTATACAATATTCCTATAGATTTTAAGAAATTTACAATATTAATAACTGAAAAATTAGTGCCTAATAAATTACTTAAACTATTACGTATGTTAAATGAAACACGAAAATTGGTAAATCTATGGCATTCAATTAATAAATGGTTAACGGTTACATGTACATTACATGTTTCACAAATAGGTGGATCACTTTTCTACAATAAATATGAGTGAGTAAGTCTCGTGTGTCCAATTCGTTATCACCAATTGTTCTCTTCTGTTCCTGGCTGAGGGTTCCCAAGCTGTAACGTCATTTTTAATTTGTTTCAGTGATGTTTGAGAAGATTGCCATTCGTTTTTCCACTTGCACAAAACTCAATTTTTTATAAAAGCTTTTATATCACTCGCGCTATTTCGATACTCAGCTTTTTTTATATCGGCACATTTAGCAATTATATCACTCGCGCACTGGTCCGCACTTTCATTGCCAGCAATGCCAATGTGGGATGGAATCTATATAAATCTGATATTCCTAGAATTTTCTTGAGCCTTCATGAGTTCTAGTTTTATCATCTCAAGGGAACCTTTAGCATAGATCTGTTTAATGGCTTGAAGGGCACTTAGTGAGTCACCTAAGATAACAGAGTTAAGAATATTATTAGAATTTATATGCATGATAGCTTCAAACATTGTATAGAGCTCAGCGGAGAAAATTGAAAAGAAGGTTGATAATTATCTAGATTATTCTTAATATCTACGAGTTATTATGCTTGTCGTATTGGGTTAGACCAGTATTTATATTTGGAGTATTAATTATCCAAAGAGAGGGGCTTTTAATATTGATTGGAAAGGTAATTGGGAATTCGATATTAAGACATAAGGTTTCTCAGGTAACACCTTACTCGCTCATAGTAAGGCTTATGTTTGGTAATATTGGTAAAAAAATTTATATATTTATTAGTGAACGTATTATTAAATAGAGGTTTGTTTACATTTAAGGCTATTGACGTTGCGTGTGAAAGTGTTAAGGAAATTCGGCGGTGATATAATGAAGGCTCCCCACTTGCAGAATATAAACTTTCCACCGGTGACGTTCGAAATGCGCCAAGGGAGAGTCTCAGTGCTGTGTTTTGAATAGAGTCTAGCTGTTTTAGTAATGTGGCCAAAGCAGAGGCGTAAGCTATTGATCCATAATTAATTTTTGATCTAATTAGAGTTCTGAAGATTGTAAGATAAAGAGATCAGGGCCCCAATATCTATTTGACAATGTTCTCATTAGGTTAAGTTTCTTATGACAAATCAAAACTAATTGTCTAATATGTTCTTTCCAAGTAAGTTGATTATCAAATCACATACCTAATACCACATTATGATTTTAAGTATAGCGATGTATTGAAAATCTTGAGATTGGGATTATTTGAAAAGTTCTTTTTTGAGAATACCGTACCAACGGTTTTTGTAACCGAGAATTAAAAACCAGTATCGCAAGACCACGTTTCGAGCTTTTGTAAAAAACTTTGCAAAATTGTTAAACTTAAATTATTATCTTTGCCTTTTACATAAACCATGAAAGTCATCTACATATAAACGTTCTTTTTACAGGTTTTTTGAGGTTTTTAATTATGGCATTAATAGCAAATAGAAAAGTGTAGGACTAATTATTGAGCCTTGAGGGATACCGTTTTCTTCCTCATGCATTGCGGGATAGTAGTTGGTAACTCTTATACGAAAAGATCTGTTTTATAGAAAGTTTTTAATAAAATGACGGCAATTTCCACGAATGTTCCATGACTGTATCTTTTTTAAAATGTTGAATCTCCAACATGTATTAAATGCATTTCTTAAGTCAAAAAAATACTTCGATACAATGCTGTTTTGTTGCCAGAGATTCATGAATATCACTTTCCAGATCTAATGTGTTGTCTATCCCGGATTGGTTTTGCCGAAAACCATTTTGTTCGTTTATAAGCAAGTTCGAATTTTCTAGATGCCACATCAGTCTTGAGTTAATATTTTTTTCTAGTAGTTTGCCCATACAAGTTAGGCTTATCGGTCTATAGGAATTGGGGTCTAGACATGATTTTTGGCTTTTGAGAAATGGGAGAATGATAGAATTTGACGAAACAGATGGGTACTGGTGTCACTGACAGATAAAGTTAAATAATTAAAGCATATAATTTTTAGCAGAAGTACGTAGAGGTTTTAAGAAAATGGTTGGGATATCGTCGGTCCCAGAACTTGCTTTTTTTAAACGTTCAGTGAGTTGTTTAGTTCTTGTAACGTGAGAGAAGCGTTTAATGGAATGTTATGGTTTTTTAAATAGAGTCACGATGGGTACGGATGAAAAAAAACGGGACAAAATAGAGAGAAATTATTTTACTTTCTGCTTCTTCAAAGTCCTGTTCGTGTTTTGATCTACTTCTGGTAAATCAGATTCTTCAGTTTTCTTGCTTTTCTTAGATTTCTCTTTCTTTTGGGATTTGGCTTTTGGAGCTACGCTCGCTCCTTTACTTTCACGAGATCTTGCAATTTCTTGACTGATGACGTTAAAAGTCAAGTACATTTAAAGTCCTAATATACCAGCCAATACAGCGATACGGACGACGAAGGTGTTAAAGTATCCAGTTGTAAAGTCTAGCTCACGCTGTATGATGTATTGAAAAAAAAACCAATTTTAAAGAGGACTATTTAGTTTTCTCTGAAACCGAAATTAGGCTTTTCCAAAATCATGGTAAACACAATTTAAGCTTTTTGATTGGACGGTCGTTTTTAAATGGGAATTTGGTGAGTCGATCATGAGAGAGGAGAAGTTAGTCATATTTTGGTCATCGAAAGGAAACAGTCGTTTGTCTCAAGATAGGGTGTGGTTCGTGAGTTTGGATACCGGCGTAACGAAAAGAAGTGAATAGTTTGAAGAAGGAGATAACAAGTGGATTAAAAGAGGTCCTTGTATCTACCGTGGGCATTTTATAAAGTATATGTGAAAGTATTCTTACGGCAGCAAGTTAACAAAAGGAGGTCCTGGTGTCATAAATAAGTAGCGGAGTTTGGAGAAGTGAATCAGGTGTTTTTTGTGTAGTCTGAAGGAGGTTTGCAGAGACGTAAAGAAGGAGCCGAGGTGCCAAAGAGGGGAGATCACATATTTGAGGAGACTGGACTTTTCTGGGTATGTTCCAACATACAACTTAAGAAGAAAATAAACTGTAAGTGTTTGTACAATTAAATTTTATATCTGTGAAGGATCGTTTCGACATCATGGTCATTATCATTAAAATTTAAGAACTGAGGTTTTGTTAGGCTAATCAAAAGTTTAAAGTTTTGTAGTTTCTTTTTTCAAGTAAAGAAAATTTTAAGTAAAATTGGTTTTTCACGTAATATAAATGTATGTAGCTTTATAATCTTATTATCATAATAATTTGATTTATTTTCTTGTATGCTGATTGATAAGATAACGACAGAATTTAATAATTGTTTTATTCGTTCATATAAAATAAAGAAACGTAAATATTTGTAATATAATATATTTGTATTCTTATCCTTTTCTGCTCTATCCCGATAAAAGACAACTAGAAAATCTTTTGAATCCATCGAACACAGGTAATATAAGGATTATTTTACTTTTGATAACAAATAAGTTATAATTCTTTTTTCTTGGCTCAATAAACTAAGTTTGAACTCAAAATAAACAATCATAACAAATGGCCCCCAACGTGTAAGGCGTAAAAAGTATTTCTAGTTAAAATTTAAAGGGATAGAGAAAGAAAGCAGATTGATTGAAAATTTATTTGCCGATGGTTAAAGTTTATAATATTTGCTTTTATGGCATTATATTTCAAATTTCTCTAGGTACAAATTTTTATATGATATATTTTATGATATTTGATTGATTTTTACAACTGACAAAAGTTTTAAAATTTTATTGCATTTATTTGAATTTATTGCGTTTGGGATAAGAGGAAAAGTTTTCGTCTTTGCAACATTGCTCGAATTTCATATTTGGCGGGGATAAATAATCTAACGAACATGTCGACCACAAGGAGTCAAAGCAAAATGCAAGAAAGGAAGTAGGATAATAAAGAAGAGGAAACAATGTTTGAAGAAGGATCGGATAATGAAGGAAATGTTACAATAATAGAGGAAAGAAAAGAAACAGGGATGTTAGAAAAATTATTAGCAATGATGCAAATACAGACACAACAAATACAAGAGAATCAAAGAGAAACAGCAAAGAAAATGGAAGAGACAATAGAGAAAAACCAAAAAGAAACATCACTAAAAATCGAAGAAAACCAACGGAAAACAAGACAAGCAATAGAACAAAAATTAGAAGAAAATGATAGAAAAATGGAAAAGCGTTTGGACAAATATGAAAATGAAGTAAAAGTCTGTTTAGAAAAAGTTAGTGAAACAGAGAGGAAACTAGAGATGCAGAGAGAAGAAATGGAAACTAAAATGAAGGATATTAAGGCTGTCCAGAAAAAGGAACTGGAACAGTTAGAAGAAAAATTTGAAATGGCGTTACTACAAGACAAGAAAGAAATAGAAAAACAAATTGAGGATATCAGAAAACAACGAGAGACGGGAGACAGGAGAGAGGTACTCATCCAAAGTCCGGGTGACATAAAAACACAATTTGGCGGGGACGTAAAAAAGTTACACCCGGTAATTTTCATCAACAATTTAAAAAAGAAATTACGACATATCGGTAATTTCGAAACAGCAAAGGAAACGATAAGGAACCATCTTAAAGATGAGGCAAGTTTATGGTTTGATAGCAAAGAAGAAGAATTACAAAACTGGCAAACATTTGAACAAAAATTTTTGAATTATGTCTGGGGGAAAATACAACAGATAGAGATAAACAAGGAATTACAAAATGGGAGATACCAGGATAGTATAGGTATATCAGAAAAAACATATGCCCTACAACTATACAACAATGCAAGACACTTACATTACAACTATTCGTCCGAACAGCTAGTGGAACTAATAGCCAGACATTTTGAAGATACCTTAGAAGATCACATAACTCTACAAAACTACAAAGATATTGACAGTTTATGTCAATTCTTACAAATACGAGATGCAAAATTAAGAGAAAGAAAAATGAGAAGAACGCAAGAAAATTATAGACAACGAGAAAATCAAGACTATAGAGATAGAGGACAAAACTTTAGCAGAGAGTACACAAGAAGAGAATTTGTCCCGAGGAGGGAAAACGAAAGTAGAGACAACGGAAGAGTAAATTATGAACAAAGAAATCGGCAACGGAACGAAAACAGATATCGAGAGAACCAGAATAGAAACAACAATCGCACATATCAGGAAAACCGAAATAATAATAGAACGAATGAACCGGAAAATCGCGGAAACCGATACGGGTCCGAGAGACCAAGAGAAAATAGGAGAGCGGTCAACAACACACACATAGAGGGATATGAGGATGAGAGAAAAATCGACAATTTTATAGCCACCGTAGGAACACCAAGAAGGATTCTTCTAGACAATGCAACATATTTTAAAAATGATCGTTTCAAGGGACAAATTCGAGAACGGGGAATAGAGACAAATTTTGTTAGCATCAGACATCCACAGAGTAATCCTTCGGAACGTTTTATACAGGAGGTGACGAAGTTTCTACGGATTACAACAGAGGGTCAACATCGACGATGGGATAGGAAAGTCGCCGAAGTAGAAACGTACCTAAATACCATCCCGAGCACTGTAACGAAAGAGACCCCAGAATATATAATGAAGGGTATAATGCCACTAAGACCATGGGAAGATAGAGAACAAAAGGAATACACACAGATAATGGAAAATGTGCAGAGGAGATTGCGGAGAGCAAACGAAAAATATATCCAGAGGCAAGACCAAAATAGAAAAAGAAGACCAGTTACTTTCAAAAAAGGTGAGAAGGTTATGGTGAGAGCATTGCGCGTGCCCAACATACCTAGCAACGTGTGCGGAAAGTTAATGCCTGTTTTTGAGGGTCCGTACATAGTAAACAATGAGAATGGGATAAATAGTTATGAGTTGAAGCACATAGAATCAGACAGGATTAGGGGAATTTATAATATCAACGATGTTTACAAATATTATGAATAAAATGCTGGTATTGTTTTTGCATAGAGAAAAATCCCTGCATAATTTAGTAATTTTTATCATATGCAAAGGCGGGGATTTGCCATACTTTTTCTTTTCCAACCAAAGAAAAATAAATAAAAAAATCCATCGAAATAAAATTTCAAGATATCAATATAAACAAATTGTGTATAGTAATTTAAGATAAGATTTAGTGTAGATAGGAATAGAAATTTGTTTGGCAAACGACCTTTTTCCGCTTCAAACAAAATTATCAAAAAACCTTTGTTTAGAATTAGAAGACATTTTACCTGTAAGTTAATCTTTTCATTGTTTGTATATGTATTGAAAAAAAAAACAATTTTAAAGTAAGCTATTTAGTTTTCTCTGAAACCGAAATTAGGCTTTTCCAAAATCATGGTAAACGCAATTTAAGCTTTTTGATTGGACGGTCGTTTTTAAATGGGAATTTGGTGAGTCGATCATGAGAGAGGAGAAGTTAGTCATATTTTGGTCATCGAAAGGAAACAGTCGTTTGTCTCAAGATAGGGTGTGGTTCGTGAGTTTGGATACCGGCGTAACGAAAAGAAGTGAAGAGTTTGAAGAAGGAGATAACAAGTGGATTAAAAGAGGTCCTTGTATCTACCGTGGGCATTTTATAAAGTATATGTAAAAGTATTCTTACGGTAGCAAGTTGAAAAAAAGAGGTCCTGGTGTCATAAATAAGTAGCGGAGTTTGGAGAAGTGAATCAGGTGTTTTTTGTGTAGTCTGAAGGAGGTTTGCAGAGACGTAAAGAAGGAGCCGAGGTGCCAAAGAGGGGAGATCACATATTTGAGGAGACTGGACTTTTCTGGGTATGTTCCAACATACAACTCAAGAAGAAAATAAACTGTAAGTGTTTGAACAATTGAATTTTATATCTGTGAAGGATCGTTTCGACATCATGGTCATTATCATTAAAATTTAAGAACTGAAGTTTTGTTAGGCTAATCAAAAGTTTAAAGTTTTGTGGTTTCTTTTTTCAAGTAAAGAAAATTTTAAGTAAAATTGTATTGTAAAATTTCTTGTATGCTGATTGATAAGATAACGACATAATTTAATAATTGTTTTATTCGTTCAGATAAAATAAAGAAACGTAAATCTTTGTAATATAATATATTTGTATTCTTATCCTTTTCTTCTCTATTCCGATAAAAGACAACTAGAAAATCTTTTGAATCCATCGAACACAGGTAATATAAGGATTATTTTACTTTTGATAACAAATAAGTTATAATTCTTTTTTATTGGCTCAATAAACTAAGTTTGAACTCAAAATAAACAATCATAACAATATATATATATATATATATATATATATATATATATATATATATATATATATAATTAGGTTAAGTAGGTATATTATAATAACGAGCCATCGAAAAAAATCGTAATCAATAGGAATAAATTATCCTTCTCTTGAATGGTTAGTCACTCTCACATACGTAATTAAACATAAAAATATAAGCATATCCTAACTTTTAGAGACAAGCACTGTAAAATACAAATTTAGAGAAAATAAAGTGTAATCTCAAACACATTATACCCTTTTGGTTAGTTCAACTACATATATTTGGCAACTATTTGTCTAAAATTTAATAAAACTCGTAAACTAGCAAATAAGATAATTCAAAGGTAAACCTGATTTGCTGTGTGTAGTCTGTTAAATGTTTTAAAAGGTCCAAAGTATGCGAAAATCGTGCAATCGAGAATTCCAGTTATACCGATGGTGAGTGTAATGAAACAGTGAGTACTTTTGAGAATTAATTTACGTAAATAACTTCTAATGTAGCCTAAATTGTAAAATATAAGGAGCATTTACGAGAAAACAATGAGCAAATTTAATACAAAATGAATACGGGAGCAGGTCAGAATAATCTAGAAGGGAAATCTAATAAATATTCCTATATCTCTTTAAACTTTCATAACTTCCAAAAATATGTTAACGGCAGTAGTAATCAAATAAAAAGTATGGACCTCATATGAACCACCTAAGGTTTCTTCTACGTAAATCACGTACATGAAAGTTTATATACTGCCCCAAAAGAAGTAGGAAAACATAACAATGTTAGTAAGTGTGCATCAAATAAGCATGTATTTCTGCCTTTTATATTAAGATATGTATACAAAGTGTTAATACATACTTGCAGTCTTAGAGTGACATTATATATCAAAAACTTACTTCAGCAGCAACTATGTGTCCAAATAATCGATAGCGGTAACTCTATAATGGTATATAGTCAATCCGATAGATACATTATATGTATTTATGGTTTTTTAATCTATACCAATGATTTTAATGTTAAACTAAATCTTAAAACATAAATGTTTAATGATATTCTGTACAATTTCCTTATAATGAAATCTAAAAAATGATCTTATACATTTACTTGTTAATAATGCATTTATGAAATATTGCCACAGGTACTGATATTTAATTTTACATTTATATGTCCTGAGATTGATCATAAACCTGTACAATTTAAATTAACTATAAGAAATTTAAATGAAGCTTAGTTCCGGTATAATAAACACCACATGATATCACAGTATGTGAAAGGTTTTGTCGTGAACATTGTTTTGTCGTGTTTTCCAAACATATGTCATAGATTCTTAGTCTACCGCAGCAAGTAGCTTAAATGTCTAGAAATTTATAATAAAAATTTTTAAAGTACATAAATTTGTATTTTTTATGATATATTTTGTGTAACCCTGTATTCAAAAACGAGATATACAGAATTATTTGTTTCAAAATCATAAAAATGCTACCCCAATGGTTAGAATTAGTTTCCTAAGGACTTTTCATTATTCTTTTTTGTTTTATTTACAATTTTGTATCTACAAAAATTAACTTTTAAAGGACTATTTTATATGCTATGTGTTACATTTATTAAAAAATGGTTAAAAATAAAAAAATAGATTTTTACTTACAAAATTATATGTCAACTGCATAATACTACAAATATTGGGTATTGAAAATTTATAGATTTTCATTTGTTAATTTACACTGTTTTACTTCTATTGATAATGTCAAATCATTATTGGCACATCATTTATAGTGACTACGGTAATACCAAAGCGTATAAACATGTCATTTATTTAGTCCAGTTGTTAGAGATATTACCTCTAAAAATCATACGAATAATCTGAATTTTGGTGATAATATCAATTTTGTTATTCTTAAAAAGATGCAAAAAATTTACGACTTTTACCCCCGGCATCTCCCTAAAACGCCCTTGCTCGTAGTGGGGGAAGGGACGAAAAAATCGATTAGATCATTTTTTTTCTGGTACGCCCTAGAAAAAAATGTTTCAAATAAAAAATGTAGCTGAGATACTTTTGAACAAAATCTTTTACTTATACTTTTTGTGCAGAATGAAACGTTCTCCCAGAAATAACGCTTAAAGCGACCTGTAATTAGAGAGTTATCAAGTAAAATTGTATACTTCCGTTATTTTGACACGTAAATGCTATTTTTTACGGTATAAAGTTTTACGGATATGTAATTTTAGAGTTATCAAATAACGTGAAGCACCGAATTGGTGCTTCACGTTAATAGTTGGCAGTTGTCAGTCAAATGTCGTATGTGACAGCAAAATAAATAATTTTTTATTTTGTCTGGTTTTGTACATTTTGGGTTTCAAATATTTTCTACAGAAATATGAAAGACATTTTAGAACAAGCAATATTAGTTGAAGCAAATGACGAAGTTATAGAAGATTTAATACTATAAATCATATTTTAAATGATAACATACAAAATGTACATTCGGTATTCAATTTGGATAGCTTAGAGCCTGAGCAAGCCAAATAGTATTTTTGGTTTGAAAAACAGAACATTCCAGAGAGTTGACTCCTCGCACTCCTTTTACTAGTAAAAGGTCATCAGTGCTTGTAGAATGCAGCATTTTTGTCGTTTTCACTATTTCCGTGTTCATAATTGATAAATATAATGAAATATAATAAAATGTTTTATTTGTCTCGCAGATGCTTAACCAAGGAAGCAGAAAACACATGTTAACCAATGCAGAGATAAAATTACAGAACACGAACTCCAATTTCCGAGTCCCGAGTCTTGACGAATTGGTGCGATTCGCTGCTAACGTTACCGTATATCAAACCCGCTATTCGACGTACGGTAACGGAGCCCGTAAACGTTAAAATCATTTACGTTATTCACATTTCATACTGCGCATGCTCCGCTGTCAAAATAACGTTACCGTATTCTCACTCTTTAACTTGATAACTCTTTATTTTGAATGTCAGTTATGCGTGCGAAATAAATTTTAAATAAAATTTGTATTAACTCGACGGTTAAAATTCGATATCTTTTTATATTTTGGCGCCATTTTTATATTTTGGAGCAAATTGAGTCAGTTTTTACAAAGGTGTTTAAATAATAAATAACTCTTGTGCAATTTTTGCAATTTTTTGAATAATATAACATGAAATTTTGATTTTGAATTTTGGCAACAAATATGAGGCATTTAAAATATGTCTAAAAACTCAAATTTTAAACTTTTAAAGTACAAACGAGTACACGTCATGGGAAGGATATCCTCAAATGCAGCATTGAGTGAAATTTGTAGCTGACGTTATTTGTAGTTTAAAAAACGTGCTTGCAATCAACTAAGAGTAGTTTTAAACGTTTTAGATTGTTTGTAATTTGAAAGTTTAAATTCAGCGTTTTTATGCATATTTCAATTGCCTCACATTTATTGCCAAAACTCAAAACCGTAATTTCATAGTATCGGTTTAAAAGATTAGGATCTTACAATAGAAATTCCATAGTGACCGGTCATTGAAAGTGATAAGGTTTATTGATCTCATGAGAATTATAAAAAATGGCGAAAATCGCGCAACGTTTATTAATTTAACGCCTTAATAAAAACTGTTTGCAGCAAAATAAAAAAATTTACTACGAAAGCTGAATAATATGCATTTTATTTGTTAATTAAACTCCCTGATCAGAAGATATCAAATTTTTATCGTCGACTTAATACAAATTTTATTTAAAATTGACTTCCCGTGCGTAACTGACATTCAAAATCACCGGTCGCTTCAAATGTTATTTGTGAGAGAACGGTTCATTCTACGGAAAAGTGATTCTTAATAGTTTTGTTTTGTTCAAAATTATTTTAGCAACAGTTTTGATTAAAAAAAAAATTTCCTACTGTAGACAGATTTTTGTTAAATCGATTTTTTCCCTCTTACAAGGGAGAATTTTAGGGAGAATTTGAGGGTATATGTAGTAATTTTTTTTACATCTTTTAGGGTCCTAAAATTGACATTCCCTGCAAAATTCAGCTTGTTTGTATGATTTTAAGATGACCAGTGGTATTTTTGTCTCTGACGACTGGAATATATTAGCCTATTTCAACTACGATGTTTTATTATTCTATATAATTTAATTTACATACAAATAAGTCAATTTAATGAGTAATTTTAATATATCAAATAATTTTAAAGTTAATAAAATAATCACCGTTGCTAATATGTATTTACTTTACTTTTTAGATGTTCATACAAGATAGCAGATGTAGGTAAACTTGCTAACTAACTTGTACAGCTGCTACTACTACTTACTACTTCTTTCCCCTTTAGATTAGCTCCCTAAATTTAAATTTCCTGGCATACATTCGACGGTTTTTTCGGACCAATAGACTTGACTGCTGGGCTAATAAACCGAGATGTCGAGTGATATATTTTTGTATTAGCTATGTACAATGTACATTTCATTTGTCCTTTACTTGTGTTAAAATTCAGTTTAAATTTAATTTTAACTTTTAAGAAACATGAATTGATATATCCACAATCATAAATCGTACCTATGGCCATCATGCATCCTGACTCCATGCTACTGGACTCACTTGGGAGTGATATCTCTAGATGCCAAATGTCTAAATTTTTCATTTTAAAACGTTAAAGACATACTGGATTAAGCACAGTCATTATTAATATATAAGCAGGGTTCGTGTTGTGTTTTATGCTGTAAGACTCAATTAAATAACGTTTTTCTAAACCCAATTCTTTGAAAACATTTAAAAAGAAGGAATTTCATTGCCATCATCTAGAAAGTAGAATCTCTGTCAAATAGAGGGAATCTCCAAAAGCATATTTAGGATCAACTTTTGGAAATAAATTCAATTTATTTTAAACTAAACGTCTATCAGTGAGTGTAGAAATAATCACTATTGTTCACTGTTATAACAGTTTGTTCACACAGCTTGAGAATATTTTGACAGAATAATTTTTGGAAACATGCAATACAAAAATGTCTACGTCTCAGTAATAATAAATATATCAATATAAACTTAGTGTGTACGGTTCTTTCATTAAAAAAGAAAAATAGTCATGAATAATGAGAATGCATATTCATTAGTTTTAATTAAAAACTTTATTTGTGAACTAATCTATAAACGATTATATAATTTCGTCAAAAATAAACTTTACTTCTAATTAATGCAGTTTAAAAAAATATTTTCACATGCAATTAATACATATATTGTTTTAAATATTGATTATGTGCACGTATTATTTTGTTGTATAGGAATTTCCAGCCACTGCCAGTCGGTCAAAAGGTATCCAATGTAGCAAAAAATAATTACTAAATTTACTAGACACTTGGGACTGGGATCAGCGAACCGAGTAGAATATGTATTTATTTTTATGGATTTTCTGATAAATGACGTGTAAGAAAAGTAAAAATAATATTATTACAATTATTAGCTTAATATTATACAATGAAGTATGCTTTGATGTCGAGATTAGGATACAAATAATTATTAAATTTTTTTAATAGTGTTTTCGATGGTTTGATCTCATTTTTTCGATTTATGAAATATTGCTTGATAAAACTAAAAACCGGAAAGAAAAATTACATTAACAGAACTGAGTCTCTTATAATTAAATATAATAAATATTATTCTTAAATAAAGTTTCCTTATGAAATCCTCCCAAAAGATTATCTTTTCTTCTTCTTCCTCTTTATAAGCAATTCTACTTGATCATTGGCGGATTAATACCTCTATGGAAGGTTTTCTTTTGTGCCGTCGTCCGATACTTGCAAAGCTGAGCATCATCACCAATCTGGCGATTGGTGACTTACTCATGCTATTTTGACGACACGGGTCTTCTCCATTCTGCTTATGTGGTTATTCCATTCTTTTTCTGTTTTGTGTCTATTGATTTATACACTGTATGTTACATATTCTTCTAATGGCTTCACTATCCTGTCAGTATTTTAGCTTATTTCCTGTAATTCCTCTCAGTACTCTTCTATCTGCCGTTTTCAGTAGCGTTTGCGTTGTGGCTGTGTGGGGTCTTGTTTCTGAGGCATATGTCATTATTGGTCTTATACTGGCTTTATAAATTCTTGATTTCATGTCAGTGTTATTAGGCATCTTGCCAGTCTATGTGCTTTTTGTACTTAATATCTCACTTCTTTGTCCAGGTCTCTATAGGCCGACAGTATAATTGATAGGTTAATTATATTGTTTCCGAACGATTATATTATCAAAAATTAAAAAAAAGTTAGTTCTGCGTAGAATGGAATCGTATACAAGAAACTAAAAATTATTTAAATAATGTAAAATAAATATCAATGATTGTTAAAAATCATTTTTATCATTACCGGAATAATAACTGTTTGAATCTACATATAAATGCATTTCATATTTCAAGCATGTATCAAAGGTACATTACACAAATGTGTTAATTCGGAAAAGACGTTTATATTACATATACTGATCGGACAAGTACTTTAGTACATACTTTATACTCACTCTAATTATAAAAAATTTAATTTCTGAAGTTTTATTAATATTTTAAAAACAAAAATATCATTACCTCCGTATTAGAATTGGTAGTCATAGTTCCATACGGAACAGTGAGGAGAAAAATAAATAGAAAACCAAAGTGCGGACAAGTATTTATAAATAAAAATACCTCTATCAAAATGTTTAACTTGAATTTACCCTGCGCTACGATGAAAAATGTTATTACTTATCAAAACAAAAAAAAAGCTACCTATTCGAGATGAAAATATCTAAAGTCGAGGCAGTTGAATTGAATTGAATTGAAGAATTGAAGTAACCAAGGGTTAACTTAATGTATATATGTAAAATGGTATGGAATATTCATCTTATCTGAATCAGAAGAAAGGTACGCCAGTTGTAAATATATCTCAAACAAAAACACTGACAAAAGTATGAAAATAAAAATTTTTGATTTTGAGAATTTATAAGATTATATATTTATATTAAATAAGTATACATAATATATATATTAATGACTTAATTAAGCCTTGTACTAAAAAAGTTATACAATTATTTTTTGATTTCCTTCAACACCTTTCATTAAAACATTGAGTGCACCCCTCATACCTGTGATCAATTAACGGCAACCTGTGAAAGAGAGAAAATCACGAAACTCCACTACAAAAGTTATCGTCCCATAATCGCGTCGTGACGCTGCCTGTTATCCGTAACGACGCCTGCGATAGCGAACGCGACGCGAGTCTGTTTCTAACTGAACGTCGAGGCGGAGGTAGCGGTCCATTGCCTCGGATGCTGGTCGAATATTAGCGCATATTTCCAAGAGATTTGGGGAATTCCATGACTTGGATGATTTATAGGGCTGGAGCTGATGCAGATTGTTTTTTCTAAATCGGCGGAATCATGCATATATTCAGAAGAATTTTATTGAAATTTCACTTTTTATAGGAAAATACCTGAGACCTATATAAAAAAGGAAATTTTTAAAAAAGGAAAAAGTATTTTTACATCTTTCTGGTACAGTTTTAGTTTAATATAAATAATTTAATTTTATTCCAATTGTTTCAAAACAATATAAATTATTATAAATAAGTTACATAATTAAAGACACTAAATTTAATCCATATATTCAGAAAAGCTTACGAGGTATAAATACAATTAAAATCCAGATTTGAGCCATACGCCCCCACTCCGTCTTAGGGGAAAGTTTTCTGATCTGGCCTTTCTATGTTATTGAAATAACAAACTTTCATATAAATTTTCGTACTCATCTGGAGATCAAAAGTGGTATGGCTTTCTGCACAGTCTTATAAAGATGTTCACTTAAGGCAGCTGTTTTATATTCTGAGAAGTTTTTCGGGCTAACACTAGCAGTCGAGAGAACAGAGAGTATGTCTGGATCCTTTTCATTCTTTATTTTCATAAATCAAAATTACAACTAAGATTAATATTAAATAAACACTTATATTTTCATAATTTCCAGGTTGGATCTCGTTGAATTTTGCAACGACGAGCTTTCCATTCCCTTTCTGGATTCCTCCCAGGGAGTTTGTGCTACATTTATAAAAAGCGGAAATTCTTATTAAGGAGATGTCTTTATGTTAAAAGTAAGCGGATACAATCATCTTTTTTCATGCAGCATATAAGGGCATTTCCTATCTCAATGAAGTTTTTAGAGGTCTTCTTTAGTCAATAAATCAAAATTTGTTTCATAGGAAATCTATTTTCATCCGTAGTGCCCTATGATATCCCGTATGTCGCTATACGTTCGTTGATAACGAAGATGCTTGTATCATCTGTAAATATTCGTTACATTCTCCCCTTTCATTTGCTATGTCGCATGTTAGGATTTGATCAGTTGTGTATTTTGGATTCAGTCAGAGGCCTTCTTTAAGTCAATATATTAAAATTTTTCTTTTAACTTATCTATTTTTTTTTAACAAAATGAGAGGCAGATATCCAGCACTGTTCTATTAATTAAATCTTGCTCAAGTACTTTCGCTTCCTAGAGCATCTTCAGGAGCATTTCGTCAATATTGGGCTATCCGACAGTCCAAAATGTCATAAACTTAAAATTAAACATCTAATTGTACATAACACTACACTAAATAAGGACAAATAATTAAAAATTATTTAAAAATAGTGGAAGCTACTTTCTGATCGGCAACAGGAGTGAGAAATGTTCCACAATTTTTAAATAATATTAAACCTGTTTGTCCTTGTTTAGTATAGTGTTATGTTTAAATTTATGTTTAATTATAAGTTTATGACATTCTGCAACTGTTTGATAGTCCAAAATTGAAGAAATTCCCCTGATGATGCTCTAGGAAGCAAAAGTACTTGGGCAAGATTTAATTAATAAAACAGTGCTCGATATTTGCCTTTCATTTTATCAAAGTTCATTTATTCGAGCATTCAACCTTATATTAATTTAATCTATTCTTATTCATATACTTCATCTAATTTACTTACCGTTGCACGTCATCCGCGTCATAGTCCATGAGGTCACATGATTCCAACACGAAATATTTTGGCGATAGGTGTGTTCTTTTTAGAATTACTTTACCTAGTACACTGGCATTACAGCCACTAGACATATTTTATTATATACGCGTAGAAATAATCTTTAAATATTTCTATTAATGTAAACTTAAAGCAATTCATTATGTTTCATTTAATTTTTATAAACGCATTATAAAGCGTTTTATTGAAGAACGTTTGTTCGGAACACACTGTAACTGTAATCGGACGAAGATGATATTTTTGCATAAATTGGTAACATTTATTTGACAGTTCCGGTGTTGACGGTAAGTAAATTAGTAAATTAGTAGCCTATAATATCTCTTACGTAAGTGTATGTTCATTAATAATGAAGATACTCTGTAGTACCCTTTTGGTTGTCCACTTGTTTATTATTTTTATCTTAATATTTTTGTTATACTCCTCCTTTTCATTTAATATATTACACACTTTAATTGGACCAATAACAATGGTAATGTCCTTTTGGAAATGCCGCCATGTGTTTTTTTCTGTCTGAAAATATTCGCCAAGACTTCTTTTCGAATAAATCCATTCGAACATATAAAGCTTTTTATTAATATTTTTAATTTAGTATTTAACTCCACTTTTGACAAAGGTGTACTCACTCCAAAAAAATGATATAAATATTTGTAAAACAATTGTCAAACATCTGTCTAAAATATTTGTCAATAGTTTTTAGTAGATAGTTTTTTTTTTGGTGCGCTTTAAAAGAAGACTTCCCGAAAAATAAGGCGAATAAGGCCTACCCACAGAGCGAATTTAGTCTTGCAAGGTGCAACATCTCTGTTTGCAGAAAAAAGCCCTTAAAAACCTCATCAAGGATTTACTCCTGACACATTTATATAGTGCTTTTCGAATCTGTCAAAGGTTCGTTCAGCTTATGGTATAAAAGCAATCAATAATAAGTTTTTAAAAGTTTTTGCATTGAAAGCCTTAGACCCACGTGGCTGATACATCTTTAGATTCACAATCTTCGTGATAAATAACGACTTGGATAGACAATAGCGCACATGAACATTTTTTTGAAAGACTTAACTAGTAAGTAGTATTTAGTAGTAGGAATTTTGTTTAGTTCTTTATGTATTTTTACTGATTTTATTTATGCTATTTGTTTTTCTCTATAATAAATCGTTTTTGTACCTTTGGATAGCTTTTTGAACTTATTTTGTAACCAGCAATCTACTCTCTCTCTCTCTCTCTCTCTCATATTAACGACATTCTTTATGTTTGTCCTATTGTGTAGATACTAATTTTATCTACGACTTTCAATAATGTATCATACATCACGATCCAACGAACTATTCTACCCAATGACAAAACACTTAAACAATATTTTAATTATCCATTTGTAGAATGAATTAGCAATAAATCAACGGTATCATTTCAAGAACAAAATATATTTGAAATGTCAGTTGGTAGTTCCGATTTCACTGATAAACACTATCGTTTGTTTGAAAAGTTATCGTTGTCGGTATGGACACAGAATAATAAACAATCAGAATGCCCATTCTGCTTGTCAAGATAAGTACGCGCATTTCGTTCGCGTAGACGAAATCAGCCATGTTTCAAAAGGAACCAGTGGTGTTCAGTCAAATTTTATCTGTTAAGCATAGCAAAATTTATGGAACCAAAGCATCCAAGAAAATGTCATAAAACAAATAAGGCGAAGAAAATGGAGATGGCTGGGCCACACACTCCGTAGACCGCCAAATGACATTGCCAGGACAGCGCTGAATTAGAATCCCCAAGGCCGACGGAAAGTAGGCAGACCTAAGGGAACTTGGAGAAGGACAGTACTGGACGAAGGGAAAAAAATGGGAAAATCCTGGCTTGAAATCAAAGCACTAGCCAGAAATAGAGTTCGCTGGAGACACTTTGTGGAAGCCCTATGTTCCTCTTAGGAATTTTGGGACTATATATATTATATATAGCAAAATTAACCCGGTTTAATTTATTTACGGCAACCTTAGACATAATATTGACTATTTTATTCGTACTATTAGTTGAAGAATAAATTAAATTATTTCAAATTTACTAAATTATTAATCTCTAAAATTTTAAATTATAGTTCTGTCGTAGCTTCTGACAAATTTCTCAATTCGTGTCTATGTTTCCGTTTAAAATATGACGATAGCGTGCTGACACACTTCAAAGGCGGCATCTGAGAGTGGACATTCTGTTTGTTATTTATTCTGTGGTGTAGATAAGACAAGTAAATTTTTGATGAAAAGTAGATAAGCCTATTTTTCTTATTTGTGTTTTCTCTAATTTTTAGAAGGCAAATTTGATATTACGCAAAAAACATTTGCCATGCACATATGATTTTTTAGATTGATAATAATATTAATATATATCGTGATAAAATACTAGGGTATATATCATACAGATATGTTTTAAAAAAACAAGGTTTCATTGTCCTGTGGTCAAATGACGAATGGATCGTCAAAATATTGTATACGATTTGTGAGTTTAAAAATTTATGACGAATTTATTTATAAAATAATGCGCAGATTTAGAAATTTACTATAAAGGACTGCTAACATGTTTTGTTATTTGGCCCCACAGCAAGAAGTCGAATTTAAAAACTAGAGATAACAAGATTCGGAGGGGGCAACCTTGAAGCAAAATAAGTTTATTAATAATTGTCGTTTATCGTTTAGTTAATTTTTTAAGTAATGAATTATTTTAACTCAACTATATGCTATGTTAATGTTATAAATATTGTTTTATTTAAGACATATCTAAATAAAACAAAACAGTTAAAATTTGATTGCACGTATAGTGCCTCTACTATTCGCTCATACTTGTTTTGTCTTACCAAGACTTATCAGAGCGACTGGTGCAAAAGCCCTGAACGTGAGATCAAATCTTGTCCGCCAAAGGAAGTAATAATAACATAACTTTATACAGATACTACTACGCCATGTGTAACTGAATAAAACCAGCACCTTAGAAAACCGTAGATTTCTGTCTGGTAGAAACCTTAATTCAGATTAATACCTATATTTGTGCTCTACGATTCGCAAGGCAAGCAGGCAGTAAATTAGACCGACATGGGGAATCTAAAATTGCGTTTCATGACATATCGATTCACATAGGTAAGAGGGTCATTATTTTATTTTGGGACCTATGCTGAATAGATTTCACATAAAAAATATTTTTTTAATATGTTACATTTTGTTAATATGCCATACTGTGATAGCAAGATTATTATTTAAAGTTTATATTAAAGCTATTTGCAGAGATGATGTTTAATTATTTCTGATTTTATTTGATTGTTATATTAGGC
The DNA here is from genome assembly GCA_918026665.1 of Diabrotica balteata. NCBI lineage: Eukaryota > Metazoa > Arthropoda > Insecta > Coleoptera > Chrysomelidae > Diabrotica > Diabrotica balteata. The sequence continues at coordinate 87,729,621 of OU898279.1, forward strand.
GGGGTACAGAAAATTAAAAACTATGTTACTTTCTAACAAAATTAAGTTTTATTGTTAGTAACAGCGTTTATCTCAAACATAAACCTATTACATGAACATAAAATAGGAGACCTTTAATCATGTAACACTAAATCATGCAAAATCTCAATCTGTTAGCTTACTTTACGGGTAAGTTTACCACTTTGTTACCTAATTTTGATTTAAGTAGTTTTAATTTTTCAAAATATGAGAAAATAATAGCAGTTTAAGCTTACAATTTATAGAGTCAATTCAAATACTTTAAATACTTAAAAAACGAATAAAAGTTGAATATATTTAAAAGTGGGCTTAGTAATATACCCATTAACGTCTTCCAAAAATGAGGAACAAAAAAGTAACGCAGTAGTTTGATGAGTAACATAGTGGTAAACTTTTTCCATCATGATATTTTTATTTGCCTTAAACTAATAAAAACGGAATAAAAACAAAAATAAAACATATTAAATCAAAGAAAACTTCTCTGTGAATAAAAAAATCAGAACCTCTCAAATTAATAATCATAAACAATATACATTAGTCTTTATCTGTTTAGTCTCATTTTTCAAATATCCTTGTTCATATGAAACATCCTTTTCTTTAAGTTTAAACTTCATTCCTGAATCGTCAATTAATTTTAAAAACATAATCTTGATATCCCCTTCGTCGTCAACATCACTTTGGGCGACACCCAGATAAGAATATATTTTTTTGTTGTATGAAACTTTATCTAGTATGTAAACACTGACAGATATTTTTGGTGGGTGTAAATTTTCTTTTTCAATTAATTTTTTATCAACTGAATTAGAAACTGAAGCTTCTTTTTCTTTTTTAAGTTGAAGATTTGAAAGAGACTCATCATCATCTGAGCTAAAAGTTGGAGAATAAACCATTTCGTAATAACTCTTTCTGGGATTGGTTACGATGTTAGATGTATCAGTGAATACTTCATTTTCGTTCATAAATTCAAGCGAATTTCTTTTAGGACTTTTATTATTAACAGTATCGTTCGCTTCATTTCCTTCAAACATTTGGCTGATAGTGCTGAGTTACCTCAGAGAGTATAAGAAAGTCTGCAGACAAAAAAACGAGCTGCTTGGAGAGCCTACTATGAGAAAATTGAAGATTTCTCGCAGGTTTACATGCTACAAACAACGCTCCCAGAAAACACACATCGACATATTGGCATATTACCAAAGAAAGATGGTAGCAAAACTTCCAACCATTACAAAAGTGGTGAGATTCTGATGAATACACACTTTCCCAGTTCTAGCGCCTGAAAAGTACCGAACTGGAAGATCTACTGATTCTGCACTGTAGTAGATAATGAGAAGAATTAAATAATCGTTAGATAATAAAGAATCCACTCTAGGTATATTTATAGACATGGAGTAAGCGTTTAATAAAACCATATTCTAAACCATTACCCATCAGTTAAATGTCAGGAACGTCCCAATGGCCGTGAGCGATTAAATATTCAGTATACTTTCTTTTTAGATCAATAAGCATAAATGTAGCAGACGTTTCTGTTAAAGGCATGGTTACGAGAAGTTCTCTACAGGAAGAGATAATATCTTCACTTCTCCGAAATATAGCTCGAGATACCCTATCGGACCAACTCACCAGCAATAGGTTCTACTGTATGAATATGACATTTAAGAACACACTATGTGAGATATTATAAGTTGCTTTTAGACTAACAGGAATATAATGCAACTTACTATTTATAAATTCTAAGGAAACAGAAACTGTCTTCTTTAAAAAAAAAGGTCACGGACTTAGTACCCACAAGGATTCTAAACTACAGTCTACATTTTTCTAAGAGGTGAGCTATCTTGGTATTACGCTTAACAAGAAGTTAACATAAAAGTCTCACTTAGATGGTAAAGCTTAAAGAGTATATATTGCCTATGAGCAGTATCGACAAACGTTAGGACGCACCTGGGTTCTTTCACCAATGGTGATAAATAGAACAGGTGCCATAAAAATAACACCAACTACTGCAATAGAGTTACTTGTTTACGTCACCCCTCTACACATATCTATATCTCAAAGAGATGGCGGTGGTAAAAATGTTGCGACTGTGCTCAGCGGATACAAACCTTGATGGTTGAATGGGACAATTAAGTTACTGTTTCTAGCGGAGAGAGCTAGATGTGCTGCTAGATGTGAACTAAAGTGGGGTGTTAGCAAAAATACCAGCGTAGTTCGGACAGGACGAAATATTTTTTGATTGCTTTACTACAGCAGGCTCCTACGATATTATATCTTCTTGATATTAAACTACGGAGTTGAATCCTAAACACTTACTGAAGCGATGGAGAAAAAACCGGAAGCCTTCAAAATGTAGCTATACAGAAGAATCCTAAGGATATCATGGACGGACAAGATAACCAATAAGACTGTACTACATGATAGAATAAAGAATATCTCAGACACAATAAAAAGAGAGATAGAATATCTCAGACACATAACGAGAAGCTGCACTAAATACAAATTACTGAAAATAATCATTCAAGGCAAAGTATTCGGAAAGCGAGAAATTGAGAGAAGGAGAATATCATGATTAAAAATCCTGAGGAAATGGTTCTCCACGACAACAACTAATCAATTTAAAGCATCGGTTAATAAAATTTTTATAGACAGAATGATCGCCACTATTCGAACCAAATAGGCAATAAAAGAAGAATAATTACAGCAATCCCGGAAATTGTCAAATATTACTCCTACGTGCAAACTATTAAAATATGGAAAGAAGGGCAAGAATGTGGACTTTTTAAGGTAAGATTAAGTAACCTTGAAAAGTCAGCATCAAAGAAGTACTTGAGAATGAGAAGGAAAAACCTACGCTTGACAGTTTCTTAACTGATCACTTTCAACTAAGCAAAAACCTCCATAAAATGGTACTGGTAGACATACCTCTGTGATAGCAAGAATATTATTTAAAGTTTATATTACAGCTATTTGCAGAGATGATTTTTAATTATTTCTGATTTTATTTGATTGTTATATTAGGCGGGGTACAGAAAAATAACAACTATGTTACTTTCTAACAAAATTAAGTTTTATTGTTAGTAACAGCGTTTATCTCAAACATAAACCTATTACATGAACATAAAATAGGAGACCTTTAATCATATAACATTAAATCATGCAAAATCTCAGTCTGTTATCTTACTTTACGGTTAAGTTTACCACTTTGTTACCTAATTTTGATTTAAGTAGTTTTAATTTTTCAAAATATGAGAAAATAATATCAGTTTAAGCTTACAATTTATAGAGGCAATTCAAATACTTCAAATAATCAAAAAACGAATAAAAGTTGAATATCTTTAAAAGTAGGTTTAGTAATATACCCATTAACGTCTTCCAAAAATAAGGGACAAAAAAGTAACGCAGTAGTTTGATGAGTAACATAGTGGTAAACTTTTCCCATCATGATATTTTTATTTGCCTTAAACTAATAAAAACAGAATGAAAACAAAAATAAAACATATCAAATCAAACAAAACTTCTCTGTGAATTAAAAAATCAGAACCTCTCAAATTAATAATCATAAACAATATACATTAGTCTTTGTCTGTTCAGTCTCATTTTTCAAATACATTTAATGGCACATCAAATTCGTAAAATTCACCTTTACCCTTCTTTTTTTATTTTAGGATTTGGTACAATTTCTGTAATATTTTCATATGGTTCATATGAAACATCCTTTTCTATAAGTTTAAACTTCTTTCCTGAATCGTCAATTAATTTTAAAAACATAATCTTGATATCCCCTTCGTCGTCAACATCATTTTGGGCGACACCCAGATAAGAATATATTTTTTTGTTGTATGAAACTTTAACTAGTATGTAAACACCGACAGATATTTTTGGTGGGTGTAAATTTTCTTTTTCAATTAATTTTTTATCAACTGAATTAGAAACTGAAGCTTCTTTTTCTTTTTTAAGTTGAAGATTTGAAAGAGACTCATCATCATCTGAGCTAGAAGTTGGAGAATAAACCATTTCGTAATAACTCTTTCTGGGGTTGGTTACGATGTTAGATGTATCAGTGAATTCTTCATTTTCGTTCATAAATTCAAGCGAATTTCTTTTAGGACTTTTATTATTAACAGTATTGTTCGCTTCATTTCCTTCAAACATTTGGCTGATAGTGCTGGATGAAATAGGAATTGGCTGATATGTTTTAGGTGACAAGTAGTCGCAAAGACCCCTTTGACAAAAGCAACTTAGATCACGGTAGTACAATTTACCAGCAGTTTCCGAAAAAACTTGATGTACCTGCATCTTACCAAGAAGAGGCACAATGTATTTTGGAACCGTCTGCTCCACTTTTTCAATATCGGCATCCGTTATGAAATACAACGAAATTTTGCTGCAGTCTTTTAAAGCGTGAAAAAAATTCTCCGCATTATGGACGTCAAGGCCAAAAGCAACCTTTTGGTCTACTGTTCGTTTAAGGTAGCCACCGACACCATCAGCTGCGCCCTTCCCGTGCCTGCTTTAAAAAAGTTCCAGGTGATGCGATCAGAGCTCCTCAAATACTTTTGTGCAGATGAAATAAAAGTTTATCTTCTGCCTATTGCCTAGTAGGACCGTCGGAGAAGACGTGGATTGATGTGTGGATTATTAACTTATAATGTGCTAATTACTGGGTGAAGATGTTCCCAAATGACTGCAGGATTAAGAGAATTATTTGGTGACACGCTGCAAAATGAACTAACTTCTGCTTTGTCCGCTTCTTGTGGTTTTATATACAAAACACCAGTATGCAATGTAATTTGCTTGCGCGATCCTCCAAAATGATGTGATTTGATTTCTTCAAAGTATTTTCCGTTGTAATTCTCACTGAAGCCGACATGCAGAAGAGTTTCGTTATGTTTTAAGTCATCAATAGCCAATCGGTAACTTTTGTATTGCATTTTAATATTATAAATATGATTCTTCATTGATGTCATTGTCACTTTAAACTTGTCTATCAATTCTTTGACAGTGGCTTCAGTAATTTCTTTTACGTTTTTCGTAACTTTCTTGCAGGTTCCGGATTTGTCAGTAATAATTTCAGATCTCCGAATCCATTGTTGTCATTTAAGAGTTTGTGACTAATTTTGTTTATTATATATTATATCTTTGGTACTGCAAGAGGCGCAACCATTCGTCATGCAAAGTCTGTTATCAGTTGCACATACAGTCTTCTGAATAATCTGGGTCATGTTTGACTCTGATATGATTTTCTTGCTGTAAAGAGCATTCAGAATGGATTGTGTATTAATATGCATCTTACACTGACAGGTATCCCTGCCACCAACTACTGGTGGCTTTATGTAGAATGGTCTGTGCTTGGAGAAGTAAGAGTATGAGCAATTCTCGTCAGAATTTTCTCTCTCGAAAGAATTAAAAAGATTTTTTATTGTATCGAGCAGGAACCTCTTCTGTATTATACTCTTTTTGTAGGTCACGATTTCTAGTTTTCCAGCAGTGGTTCTAGAAATGTCATCACGATTAAAAAACATCTTAATTTTTTTGTGTTTTGTTGCAATCTGTGGTTTTTTCAGCTTAATAATACCGAGACTTTCTTTCACAATAGCGAGTTTTATTTCTGAATTTCTTATAAGATCTCCATAAAAAATTCGGCGTATTGCTAACCGATCTCTTACAGTCTTTATTTTGGAGTAATGGTCTCTGATGGCGTTCGACAAAGTTGCGTACTTTTTGTCTCCGTCCTCTAGTTTATTTGCTTTGTGTTTCTGTCTTTAGCATCTTTTCTTGTACTTGTTATATTTCTTTTTCAGCATCTCGTTCTCTTCCTTTATTTTTATATTTTGCCTGTACAATGCAGATCGGTCTCGCCTTACTTGTCGTCTTCCTCGAGAGTGTGGAGAAACAGGAGTTCCTGCTCCTGGTGTCGAATCTGGTGTGCTATTTAAAATTACTTGTGCTATTTTTTGACGCGCTTGACATTTCTTGTTTGCTTTCCTTCATTTACGCTTTGCATCTCTATGTTCTCTCTCTGTCATATCTTTAACAAGTTTTTTATTGGAGTGATGTCTTTCAAGATGTTTTTTTTGCTATCGGCATTTTTGATCGGGTCATGTTTCAATTTCTCCCTGTAGTGTCGTTGTTTTTTAGCCCGTGTTAAAGCCATTATGTTGTAAATAGTAACCTGTAACAAAATAATCCCAAAGTAGATTATTTTAACTATTAAATGGGTAAATATTAAATAAAAACTTGAAATTTAACTACTGCGCTACTATAGCTACAACTGCGTTTCTTTTCGCGGTAACACAGTGTATACGTAACGCAGTTGTAGAAATCATACGTATTTTGAGGTTATAGTCATGTGGTTATGAATTTAAAAAAACGAATTGAGCCATTAAAATATTTACACATTCTCAAATAGATTCAACTAATAGAATAATTAAATATCTAAAAAACTCACCTTTTTTCAATGGTAACACAGCAGTTTCACTAGAAACACACGCACCTCTCCTGACAACTCTTAGACGACTGACTTGGCTGGTTTCACGGCTACGTCCTTCCCCTGCTTCCTCATAATATTTGATGATTTGTTAAACACACATCGAAGCAAAACTGCAAAAATTTCAATTTAACGACTCGATTTTTAATGTTAACATAGTGTTCATAATTTTTTACTTTGCCGCAGGGACAACACAAATTATTTAACTAAAGCTCAGATAACTTATAATTAGCATAAACATTCAAATTTGTAGCGCCTTGAAGAGTTTCTAAGTAATTTCAATGTATTTGAAGTAAGTTGATTAGAGGGACAGCGAAATTTTGTAGGGAAACAACTGTATTTATCAAAAATACAACTGAGTTACCGGTATTTTGGAAAAAGTATAACATATTTCTTTAATAACTGTACATATTTAAGATGAGTATAATATAAGTAACGTACTAATCATGTTGTTTTTTTAAAATCATTGCTTGCTTTGATAATAATCGTGTTTGTTCGAGAGGGGCCGGTTATTGGACCCAAAATAAAATAATGGCCTAAGAACGTTTCATAAATGATTGTTTTGTTTATACTTAAAGTAAAAAATATTCGAAGACAGTTAATATTTGATATTACGTATAGTGCCTCTATTCGCGTATACGTATTTTGTGTTGTATTTTGTGTTGTAATTGTGTTGTAATCTTAGAACAAATTCAATACATTGAGAAAGTAGAATCTTTTCTTTCAGATAATAGTTTTGTAGTTTTGGAAAAAAATCCACTTAACACCTTCATTAATAAAACAAAAGCTATGGTTAAATTGTTTAATGACACTATTACTAAATATAACAACAGAAAGTTAACTGTATCTAATCCTATAACACCTAGGTTATATGGACTGCCTAAAATCCATAAACACAATTGTCCCATAAGGCCTGTAGTAAGTTTTTGTAACACTCCAGTTTCTATATTATCAGAGTTTATTTACAACACAATACAGTCTATCACTAATTTTAAACCTAAGTTCTCTATTAAAAATTCTTTAGATCTAATAGAACGTTTAAACAACATTAGGATAGAAGAGGGTTTTTATTTAGTTTCTTTTGATGTTTCCAATTTGTTTACTTCTGTACCAAGAGATGAAACATTACCTTTAGTACACAACCTTCTAGACAATTGCAACATATCTGCAAAGGATAAACATGCTATATTAACTATGCTTAAATTCTGTCTGGATCAGGACTTCTTTCAATTCAATCAAAAAATATATAAACAACCAACAGGTTTAGCAATGGGATCTCCATTATCACCTTTTCTAGCTGATATTTTCTTAGATAGCTTAGAACAGAAGTTTGTTAATAACAACAACAAAATAGTTTTTTGGTCTAGATATGTTGATGATTGTATAGCTCTCATACAGGGAACCCAAGATGATGCTTTACAGATTCTGGATGATCTTAATAACCTCCATCCTAACATCTCTTTTACTCTGGAACCAGAATCTGACAATAAGTTGAACTTTTTGGATATGACTATTTCCCGTAAGAAAGATTCTTTAGAGTACAACATTTATAGAAAACCCACCCAAACAGATCACGTTATACATGAAACGTCTAACCACCCTACTCAGCATAAAATGGCTGCTTTCAACAGTTACATTCATCGGTTACTTAAATTTCCTCTCTCTGATGATAATTTCAATACAGAACTTAATACTCTTAAGCAGATTGCTTTCAATAATGGCTATGATCCCAACATTATATACAAACTTCTAAATAGAGCTAAACTAAAAATTGCAGAAAAGCTTGCATATTCTTCACAGTTTTCCCAACCGAATGGTTCAGATAACATCAGATATTTCTCCTTCACTTATATTAGTAGCATTTCCAATAAAATATCTAAACTTTTTTCTTCTACAATTGATAACATCAAAATTTCCTTTAAATCACATAACACTTTAGGTTCCTTCTTAATCAATACCAAAGATAGGATGAATACACTTGATAAAAGTGGTATTTACAAATTAAAATGTGATGATTGTGATGCATCTTATGTAGGTAGAACCATCAGAAAGTTATCCACTAGAGTCTCTGAACATTTGAAAAGACCAAATTCTTCAAGTTTTGGTCAACACTTAGTAGCCAGCAACCACAATTTTAACATCAATTCTGGTTCATCTATCTTACATGACATTAGCAGAAAGAAAAACTATCTTGAGTTGGATTTATTGGAAGATTTGGAGATTACAAGGGAAACAAATGAAAACTCTCACTGTCTTAATACTCAAATTAATTTAAATTGTACTAAATTTAATCCTATATTTAAAAACTTTATTACAGCTTCACCTCGTAGAGGACCCAGCTCGACTGTTTAGACTTCATGCACTGAATATTTCAATATTAATTTTAAAGTTCTTCCATTGACTGTGGATTCAACTGAACTACGTGGACTATAACACATTTATATATTTTGTCTTCAATTTTGATTTTAACTTTTAGTAATTTAACTGCATATTCAGATTTTTCTTTTTTACAGTACTGATAGCGCTTGGTGGACCATTTTATTGTAGTCAACCATCCACTGTCTAATATATTGTTAGTCTTTTCTCACATTCATACTTTATGTCAACTTCAATTGCTCTCAAACCAACATCCTAATTATTATAGACAGGTTTGAGTGTGAGATTGGAATTATTCAATCCACATAAAAAATATACTATATAATTTTATATTTCATCAGTCGATTTCCTATAGTGGTGTCAGTTGGACCTTTGGTCAATACTTAGTGTCATAGAATTTTGAAAGGTGCAGATCACATAACTGCCCTTCATAAGCTGTCATTTGTCACATGTCATCTCTACATTTCCGTCAGACCGGGAGCCCATTCTGTCTCCGGCTTCTTCACAATATGTAGCTTCGCCATATAAATTTTAAAGTGTTTGTTTGTCTTAGTGTAGTGTATTTTGTATTGTTATGTCCAGTTTTTACATTTATGACATTCTAGTATGTCGGATAGTCCACAATTGACGAAGTAAGTCTATAAACGTTTATCACATATAAAAAATTTTTTTTTTCAACCATAAACTTGGAGTTTTTTATCCAAGTGAATTAATTTTCCTGTTTATAAAAAACGTTTCTTGGCTTATTTCAGATGCCCCTGAAGATGATCTATTGATCGAAAGCGCTTGGGCAAGATTAAATTAATCACCGTGTTCGATAGTTGCCTTGTATACCCTCAAAGTTTATACGTATTTTGTCTTAACAAGACTCATCAGAGCGGCTGCTGTAAAATCGCTGAACGTGAAATCAAATATTTTTTGCCATCTCTTTCTTTACGTACCATCTCCGCGACGGAGGATATCAATCATGATGGCTATTCTAATCCTAGATGCTTCCGCTTTGTGCATTTGTAGCATTCCCTCAAGTAACGCAAGCATGAGATTCTTCTCCTTCCTACACTTATCTTACCCTGGATTTTCCCTTGTATAAATCATTGAAGTATGTTGTATTTTTTATTACACATAACATGCTCCAGGTACTGCAGCTTTCGTGTCTTGATGGTTTCCAATATTTCTATCCTTTCGTTGACTCTTCTCATGAATTCGTTGTTTGTTACATGCTCGGTATATGTTATCTTCAGGATTCTTTTATACACGCACAGTTCAAATGCTTTCAACTTTTTAGTAGACGACGCGTTAAGTGTTCATACTTCTATCCCGTAAAGCAAAGTCGATAAAAATATAACACCTTGCCAGCCTAACTCTGGATTAATATGTTAAATGCAGAGAGAGCTTCACGGGTACCTACGCCTCTACGGAATCCATATTGGGTTTCTTCAATATCCATATTAAGTATTTGGTAAGTGCGTTGATGGATGATCTTTAAAAACATTTTAAGTGTGTGAAACATCAGGCTTATGGTGCGGTGGTCGGGGCATTCTCTAGCATTTTTCTTTTTTGGGATTTCGATAAAACTCGAAGTTTATGATTGATAAAAGTTTTTATGTGATTAACGTTTATAGACTTACTTCGTCAATTGCGGCCTATCCGACAAGAGTGGAATGTCATAAATATAAAATGGGACATAACTATACTCTACACAAAAAAAAACAAACACTTTAAAATTTTGAAGATAGGCGAAGCTACATGGTATATAGAAGCCGGAGACAGAATGGCTCACGGTCTAGCGGAAATGTTGAGATGACATAATATAACAAATGACAGCTTGGAAAGGGCAGTTACAATCATATATATGTGATCTGCACCTTTCAAAATTCTATGGAACTAAGTAGGTCCAAGTAGTTCAGTTGAATCCACAGGGGTTATAACTCATTTATATATTTTGCTTTCAATTTTGATTTTAATTTTAGTAATTTAATTGCATATTCAGTAGTCTTCTTTTCTACAGTACTGATAGTGCTTGGTAGACCATTTTATTGTAGTCAACCACCCACTGTCTAATATATTGTTTAGTCTATTTCTTGCATTCATACTTTATGTCGACTTAAATTGCTCTCAAACTAACACCCTAATTATTATAGACAGGTTTAAGTGTGAGATCTCGATTATTTAATCTACTTAAAAAATATTCTATATAATTTTATATTTCATCAGTTGATTTCTTATAGCGGTGTCAATTGGATCTTTGGTCAATACTTAGTTTCATAGAATTTTTAAAGGTGGAGATCACATATCTATGATTGTAACTGCCCTTTCCAAGCTGTCATTTGTTATATATGTCATCCCAACATTTCCGCTAGACCGTGAGCCATTCTGTCTTCGGCTTCTATATACCATGTAGCTTCGCCTATCTTCAAAATTTTAAAGTGTTTGTTTATCTTTGTGTAGTGTATTGTTATGTCCCATTTTATATTTATGACATTCCACTCTTGTCGGATAGGCCGCAATTGACGAAATAAGTCTATAAACGTTAACCACATAAAAACTTTTATTAATCATAAACTTCGACTTTTATCGAAGTTAATCAATTTCTTTAGTTTTAAAAAAACGTTTCTTGGCTTATTCCAGATGCCCCTGAAGATAATCTAGTGATTAAAAGTACTTGATCAAGATTAAATTAATACTGTGCTCGATACTTGCCTTGTATATTATCAAAGACAAATAAATGTTGAGATCAACCATCCATTGAGTATATCACCCGACTGATAAATTTCATGAAAAAACTTTAAGAGGACACCCATGTCCATGTCATTTTAAGAATATCAATAGGCAGTTGATCTATCCCCGGTCTTTTATCGTTTCTGGTGTTCTTTTGTGCATACAATATTTCTTCCTTTGTAATTTCTATACTTGTTTCTCTGTCGTTGAAAGATATATCTTGTAAGTTTTCTCTTTCGTCGTTGAAAGGGCTCTTCCATATATTCTTTCCATCATATTAGCTTTTCATCTGTCGTTATCATAGTATTTCCATTTGTATCTAAAATAGTTGTGTTGTGGTTTCGTTTTTGCGGACTTGCCATTTCTTTAACCTTTTTATGTAGGTTGAATAGGTGGTATTTGTTCTGAACATCTATTTCTTTACATTTTTCCCCATAGTAAGTTTGTTTTGCCTCTCTTATCATTTTTCTGATTTTACTGTTAATAATTTTGTAATGTCTTTGTAATACGGCTTGTCTTTTTTGGTCCATCCAGCCGAGTATTTCGTCAGTCATCCAGTAGTCTCTCTTTCTTATCGGTTTTCTTAATATCTCTTTACATGGAACGAGGAGGCAGTTTTGTAATGTTTCCCATTGTTGGTTTATCTCGTAGCTGTTACTATCTAATTTATCAAAATTTTCGTATATTTTCTGTTAGAGTTTGTTTTTTAAATCAGCTTCTTTCAGTTTTCTAAAATCTAATTTTGGAGTTACTTGAGGTTTTCTAATACGATTAAGCCTGAGCGTGACATTAGCGATTAGTGGGTTATGACCTGATGTGACATCTGCTCCTAGATATTTTTAACTAAATTGATGGTGTTACGATGTATTTTTTTAATCATTATATAATGGATTTGGTTTCTTACCACTTTTTTTTGGTTTATCTACTGGTAAGTTCTATACCTATATATAACCATCTCATAGATAATTTAAAGAACGTGTTTGTAATTATTAGACTTTGTTCTTGGCAGACTTATATTAGATGATCTCCTATATCGTTACGCTCCCCTAGTCCTTGATCTCCCATTATTGTTGCAACTCTTCCCTTGCCGACTTTTGTGTTTGAAATTGCCCTTAACTACCGTAATTTCCCTATTCTTTGTCATTTTTAGTGCATCTTCAATTTGTTGGTAGAATGTTTCTACTTCATCTCCTGTTGCATCCGTCGTTGGCACATATGCTTGGATCAAATCTAGTTTTGTGTATGAGATTGGGATAAAACACTCTTTTGACTTGTTGGTCAAACGCTACAGGTGCCACGAGGTTCCTACCTAGGTAAATCGATATGTCATGGAATGCAATTTTAGACTCCCAATGTCGATTAATTCACCGTTTGCGTTAAAAATTGTAGAAGGCACATATTTAGGCATTATTCTGAATTTGTTTTCGATCCTTATAAATTTATGGTTTTCTAAGTTTTTGGTTGTATATTTAGATGTATGGGCTTGATTTCAAAATAGTCGAAACAAAGATTTTAGATAGATGAAACATTTTATGTCTAGTTCTATTGCCTATAAAGTAATTCGTCTATTGCCTTACCTACAAATAGCCATTTGTTTCAATACAAAAATTGAATTGCATACATTAATCATTTTATAAGTATACTTAAGTCACTCGGTACTGTAATATTATATTGGTTTTTAATACATTTCCTCCAAACCCAAATTGTCAAGTACGATGTGGTAATCGGAATAATACACAGCTTTTCGAGGATTTATGGTTCAGTATACAAGAGAAAATGCATTTCGTCAGTAAAAAGAAGCAATATTTTAAAATATTACATGAAAGGGTTAGCGAAAGTAAGATGCGAACCGCAGCGTTACAAAATACAAATCTTTAACAGTACGTTTATTGCTGCATTGTCACTTTTGACAATACTTTTTGCAGCTATAAACAACACATTAGATAATAAATAATTTTAAACAATCACCTGTAAACCCTGAAACCACTGTAGTGTTACAGGACACTTAATGTAATACCTTACATCCCTTAATATATATATTTTTTTTTTTGTTAAACATCAAGTATATTTTGGTTTTGACATGCGTATAGGGGATTTTGATAATATCCTTATTTTCACAATCATTTTTATGTATGTAAAATAAAAGGCAATATATGTATGTGATACAACTTTGTGCTATTTACTGCAGAAATAATTCAAATTTGCATATTTTGTATTGCATATATACTAATTAGTTATTTTACAGTAGAGTTTGCAATTTATATTTAGAAATTTTAATGCTTCACTGCGGACATCGCCCAACTCCGCACTTTACATCAGACACGTATCTAGAGGAAATGCAATATATTATTTGAATTACTGTTAGGTTAATAATTAAATTAAGTATTGCGTTACTTGTATATGTGTTACGGTAACTAAATGATACGTGGACTAAGAAATCGATAAGTATCATAACCTTTTTTCACTTTTCTATTTGGGCTAACACAAATGAAACTTTTTCGTTGAAAGAATGTAATTCTAGATAATCATTTATCATTATTTCTAAAAAAATTCAATGTAATTTCGTAACGTATCTTTTTATTTTGGTGCTTAAAGTTTATATTTCATAGAGTTTTGAAAATACAACAATTTTGTATCCTCATTCAATGATATAATAATATTTTAAAAATAATACAACAAACGCTCGGACGCCTTATGTTTTAAATATCGTCGGTGATTCTGCAAAACCGCGTATGAGAATTTTTTTCAAGAAATTAGTTTTTTGCTCTGTCAGAAACTCCGTTAAAAAATACACATTTTAACGTAATAAAAATATCAAGAAACCCAATATTTATATTAGAACTGGCAACAATTCATAACCTCCTATCAGCCTTCGACGTGAAAAAACGTGTATGAGCTAGTTCGTTTGACAGTACGCTTATCTCTTCGTTTGTTTTTAAATATTTCTGGGAATAGTTGCACAAGTGTCTTGTAAAAGGTAATTTAGTATAACATAGGATTGTATTGTACTGCATTTAAAGGTATATTTCTGTTTTATTAAGGCGTAACTATAAAAAGCTAGTTTAAAATGTTTACGTCTAATACGTCCCGTTAAGAAATTTCTCATACATGGATTTACAATAACAATTTATTCTAATACGAGGTTTTAACTAACACTTGATTTGGTGATTTTACCATTTTAAAAAAGAAATACTTTATAATTTTAGCAATAAACGTGATATTTTCTAATCAAAATTCAATAAAGGAAAAAGATAAATCTCACACAATTTTTCTGACAAGGTCTCTCAATGGTTAGGAGAAAACCATCGTCAACAAGCGAAGAGCACAACACAACAATTCATAGTTTTAAAAAATGTTATATTTGATATAGAGCCCGCACTAGTCTTAAATAATACAGAACGATGTGAAGTTCTGCACCCCCTGGAATTTGTTCCAACAGAAATTATACAAGAAAAAACTAGTTCCGAAAATGAGTTAGGTGCTATGGTAAATCTAATTGTAATTACAGAAAATAATACAGGTAAATTGATATCAGATGAAGCATCTAATGTGGAAAAAAACGGAGTAGAGCAAAGAGAGAACGCGAAAAAAAATTACGTCTACACGGTGAGGGATATGAAGGGCTTAAAAAAATTGGTGGAAAGTATAAGTACATAAAGTGTGGAAATGAACGAAAACTTGGCCCAAGGTGCAAGTCAAATAAATGTAAGAAAACAGGAAGAAATTGCTCAGGAATTTCAGATATTACTAGAGATAAAATTTTTAATACCTTTTGGAAATCAATGATATCTTGGACAGCACGAAAATCATATATTGCCACGTTAGTGGATGTAGTGGATAGCAAGAAAAAAAAGGAAGGATCTAGAAGATCAACGTCTTTTTATTATTACCTAAAAAGCAATAACAAAAAACAATTAGTTTGTAGGACAATGTTCCTTAATACTTTTGGATTAAAGGAATGGTCGGTTAGAAGCTGGTGTTTGTCAGCTGAACATAAATCAGGGATGCATGCCAAGGAAAATAAGCAACTTAGTGAATCACGAAAAAGGGTTTCTGCTGACGTACAACATAGTAAAAATGTACTAAAAGAATATCTAGAAACAATTCCAAAATTACCAAGCCATTACTGTAGAGCTTCTACGGCAAAATTATACCTTGAACCAGTTGTTCAATGTAAAAACGAAATGTTTAGGGAATATGTAAAATTTGCGAAAGAGAAAAATATAGACGCTTTGAGCCGAAATTCGTTTACTGCAGAATTTAACAAGCAAAACTTAAGTATATTTCGACCAAAGAAAGACCAGTGCGATTTATGTATGGCCTATGAACATGGTCATGAAACAAATGAAGAATAGGAAGCACACCAGAAAAGAAAAACAGAAGCAAGAGAACAAAAGAAAAAAGATAAAGAAGCAGCCTTATGTAATCCAGATAAGACTTTATTGGTCACTGTTGATATGCAAGCAGTAAAACTTGCTCCTTATTTGCGATGTTCTGCTATGTATTACAAGACAAAGTTATGTGTGCATAATTATACTGTGTTTAATTTGGCTACAACAGATGTACACTGCTTTCTATGGGATAAGACCCACGGTTCATTAGAAGCTACAAACATAACTTCGATTATTTACAGTTTTTTGGAAAATTCAATTGCGAAGTGTCCCTCCCTAAAAGAAATAGTTATATATAGTGATGGTTGCGGTTACCAAAATCGTAATGTTGTGTTGTCGAATGCCTTGATAAAATTATCAATTGAAAAGAAGATCACCATAATTCAAAATTTTTTAGAGAAAGGACATACACAGATGAAAGCGGATAGCGCACATAGCCTCATACAGCGTCGTTTAAAGAACAAAGATATTTATCTTCCTTCCGATTATATTCGGATTTGCAGAGAAGCTCGCCCTGCCAAGCCCTTTGTTGTGAAGTATTTTCATTATAGTGATTTTCACAATTTCACAAAATTGAAGTATTACAGCAGTGTCAGACAGGATATAAAGTTGGTGATCTTACTGTATCAGACATTCGATGTCTGAAGTATGATATCAGTGGCCAAATTAAGTACAAATTAAACTTCTCCGACAAATGGCAGGATTTTACAAAAAGGCCCAATCTGGATCAGATGCACAGCATAACACCTAATTACACTGAAAGATTAAAAATACAGCAACAGAAATTTAACCATTTACAAAGTTTAAAAATAGCAATGGATTCCGAATACTGGGAATATTATGATAATATACCCCATTAGTGTTTAAGTTTTGTTACTTTTTTATTACATAAAAATATGTCTCCCTTTAGTAGAGACATGTATATTTGATTAATAAACTTATTTTGCTAAATTTATTAATATTTCAGGTGAGCAAAAGCTCGTATTGTTTGAACTTCAAATTACACGCCAACTAGTAAAAAATTGGCACATTGTAAATGTCAAAATAAATAATGTCAGAATAAATGGTTCCTTTCAAGTTGACAAACACGTTTTTCATTCTGTCAAAGTTTTAATTAATTTATTCAAGTTTATTTCAACAAGAAGTTCATAACTAGCGCAAATATACAGTCTAACCTTTATGGTTTCTTCTAATTCCTTCACATATCAGAACTTTATTGACACTTTCGCGACCTGAAAAACCTAGTATGAGACCAAAGGAAGACATTTTACAAAAATCTCTTAAATACCTTATAAAATTTTGTCAGGAATTACCTTTAACCTACTAAAGTCCTTTACAAAAATAATGCTGTGTTAAACCATTTTTTACATCTCCTGTAAAGTTTACTTAAAGTCTCATACGAGTTTTTGAGGAATCACCGACGATATGCGCTTTTTAAACAAAAATATTCGTTCCGTGCGTGACCTTGGTAGGGGTACATTGAAACGACGCCAGCGTGCATAGCGGCGACATGACAAAATTGGAATATTGGACAAAATATTTTTACGCATAAATTTTATTAAAAATGTGTGCAAATACATGTTGCGTATTTAATTGTGCTCATAATAGCAAAAACAGTGAGTGTAGTTTTTATAGGTTCCCAAAGATTACATATAAATTAGAGAAAAGAAAAAGATAAATTCCTGCTATTAATATGAAAAAGTAAATATCACATAATTTCATTTTTACGCAATTGAAATAGGAAAAATTTAAATAATTTACCTTGAATGATATTTCATAAGGCTTCAAGCTAACTGCAGATGACTTTAGCTTTTATATCATAACTTTTACTATTATTGTTTTTAATTATATGCTCTTTTGCGTGAAAAACTTGATTTGTCAGTACTAGATTTGTCCCGTTCTCTTACGTTTGGAGTTGAAAAGATATATTATGATGAATTTTGAGAAACCCAGTTTTTAATACTACATTTATTTTGTACATAAACTGAAAAAATATAGTTAAAAAACTAATTTATTAATAATTCTCAATATCGCATGTATTTAACAATGTCAAACATATGTCATATGTTTAACCTGAAAATTGGCACTCAAAAATTGTCAGAAAAAGGCGGTAGGTGTCGTGTCAGTCACGCACGGAGCGAATAAACGTACAGAAAATTTTAATGGCGCAAAACAAACATTCTGGCGCACTACATTGGAAAACTTAAGAAAGGCAGCTTTTAGTAGAGAAATACGCACCAAATTCAAAGAGGATTTAAATTTTTATCAATAAAAGCTCAGAGATTATAAAAAAGTCTGCAGACAAAAAAAAATCGAGCTGCTTGGAGAGCCTACTATGAGAAAATTGAAGATTTCTCGCAGGTTTACAGGCTACAGAAAACGCTCCCAAAAAACACATATCGACATATTACCAAAGAAAGATGGCAGCAAAACTTCCAACCATTACAAAAGTGTTGAGATTCTGATGAATACACACTTTCTCAGTGTGAAATATAATGCAACTTACTCTTTATAAATCCTAAGAAGACAGAAACGGTATTCTTAAAAAAAAAAAAGGTCAAGGACTTAGTACCCTCAAGGATTCTAAACTACAGTCTACATTTTTCTAAGAGGTGAGCTATCTTGGTATTACGCTTAACAAGAAGTTAACATAAAAGTCTCACTTAGATGGTAAAGCTAAAAAGTATATATTGCGTATGAGCAGTGTCGACAAACGTTCGGACGCACCTAGGGCCTTTCACCAATGGCGATAAATATAACAGGTGCCATAAAAACAACACCAACTACGGCAATAGAGTTACTTGTTGACGTCACCCCTGTACACATATCTATATCTCAAAGAGATGGCGGTGGTGAAAATGTTGCGACTGCGCTCAGCGGATGCAAACCTTGATGGTGGAATGGGACAATTAAGTTGCTGTTTCTAGCGGAGAGAGCTAGATGTGCTGCTAGATGTGAAGTAAAGTGGGGTGTTAGCAAAAATACCAGCGTACAAAATATTTTTTGGTTGCTCAACTACAACAGGCTCCTACAGTATTATATCTTCTTGATATTATACTACGGAGCTGAATCCTGGACAATCACTGAAGCGATGGAGAAAAAACTGGAAGCCTTCAAAATGTGGCTATACAGAAGAATCTTAGGATATCATGGATGGACAAGATAACCAATGAGACTGTACCACAAAAAATTAGGTAAAAAAGTGATGTATACGATTAAAAAAAAGAAAGAATATCTCAGACACATAACGAGAAACTGCACTAAATACAAATTACTGAAAATAATCATTCAAGGCAAAGTATTCGGAAAGCGAGAAATTGAGAGAAGAAGAATATCATGATTAAAAATCCTAAGGAAATGGTTCTCCACGACACCAACTAATATATTTAAAGCATCGGTTAATAAAATATTTATAGACAGAATCATCGCCACTATTCGAACCAAATAGGCACCAAAAGAAGAAGAATTACAGCAATCGCGGAAATTGTCAAATGTCACTCCTACGTGCAAACTATTAAAATATGGAAAGAAGGGCAAGGATGTAGACTTTTTAAGGTAAGATTAAGTAACCTTGAAAAGTCAGCATCAAAGAAGTACTTGAGAATGACAAGGAAAAACCTACGCTTGACAGTTTTTTACCTGATCACTTTCAACTAAGCAAAAACCTCCATAAAATGGTACTGGTAGACATACCTCTATGAAAAAAGTGTAAACGAGAAGACGAAACTTGGGAATATCATATGGGAATGTTTGGAGTTATCGTCAATATAAAGGTACGCATTTAACAAGCCATGTCCTAGACTTGTCCACATGTGAGGGAGATGTCCACTGGTAACTGGTATACCTGTCTGGTAATAGTAGCATAGACAATGAGCTAAAGTTCTTTGGAAGGATGCTCAATGGATCAATTGTAGCCTAAGTGCTTTTGAACTTTACTCCCCTCCCTACTCTACAGATATAAATACAGATGCATAAATTAAAAACCAGTTCAAGTAATTCAATTGTTGTCGTGTGGTCATTGTTTATACAACGATTTAATGGTAAAAACTTTTAAAACTATTTTTACTAAGAATTTTAACGCAATTTTACTGAGTACTCAAAGTACAAAGAGTACTCAAAGTGGCAATTAAAATGTATTACATTTTTAGGTATGATGCTGCAAATATTTTTTCAACAAATAAAGATATCGATAAGCGACTTTGTTTTTCTGATCACTGACCGTTTTATATGTATTTAAAAAAACTTACTTCAGCTCAACTACGAACCGAGGTAACTTTATTTTGTAAATTCGTAATTTATTATTTATATACATTTGTTATTAAAATCTTTACCATTTGTAATTTAATTATATCAATTAATTAACATTAATTTAGTTAACATTAATATCCAAATATAAGCAATTAAACTGGGAGAAAAACCATAGTTGATCAAACTGCGCAAATACCTTTAAAAGGACAAGGTCATGGGCAATATAAAACTAAATGCATGATAAATACGACAACAAAGTAGCAATGCTTCTAGTCCAAAAATGGATGAAGGCTGTAATAGACTGGGAGCAAGTATCAGAAAGGATTATTTGAGTAAGACTGAAGTCAAGATATTATTACAATATAGTAGTAAATGTAAATGCTCCTACAAATAAAAACAACGAAGACGAGAAAGAAGAATTTTATAAATAACTACAAACAACGTACGATAAGGTTAACAAAAAAAAAATTAAAAAAAAAATTGAAAATATTAATCAAGGTCTTTAACGCCAAAATAGGCAATGAGAATACAGGACATGAACAAGTGATGCTAAAGAAAGAAATCGAAGAGAGAAATTCGACAATGGAAATTGACTAATCGAATTTTGCGGACAAAACTTTTTAATATGTGGAAGCATCTTTAAGCACAAGCAGATACATAAGGAAACGTTCGAACATTTTGTTGAAATAATTAGAAGAGTTGAGATTGACGGTGGTATTACCCTTGTCATCCGGACGGATAACAATGTCAGGGTTGTTATACAGTTCTTTAATAGACACCATTATGCCTACGAGATACGTTGTTTCAGATGCACACGAACATACATAGTACAGACAAACCAACAAATCCACAACTGTATCTACAAACATTCTATATCTGTAAAACATTCTGATACTAATAGGTAAAAAAATAATAAATAAGACTTACTCACAATCAATTTAATTTAACTATCAGACGACCGGTTTCGCTTTCTACCATATGCAAAGTATCTTCAGGTCTCGATACAAAGTTAAATAAATGATGCCGGTACTCTATTAATTGATGGATGGTAGAACATGGTTGAAACTATCATGTATTGTTGAATGGAGAACTTAAGTCTGCTATATATATATATCTATATATATATATATATATATATATATATATATATAATGCGTATTTAGAATATCATTGAAAACTCAGTAGATAGCATACCAAGACGTACGACTGCAGATTTAAACGAACTCACAAAGTACATGCCAATCTTTATTAACAAAGCAATATTATTTCTCAGATAATTAGGTTGACCCAATTTGTATAGGAGTAAATGCTAATTTGGTTTAATTTTATTGCCATTAGTGTAATTAATTAACTTTAATAAAGCAGAGCGTTAATTTTGTAAAAGAGTTTAGTTTCGACATTAATTGCTATTATTTATGCCATATTTTACACTGAAATAGTTAGAGTACTTTAATAAATATTTTAAAATTAATTTTAGACTAATATTGTTTGGCGTTTCATTAATTTTTGCCCTCCTTTATGTGCGTTTTCTAGTTTCTAAAGAATTAAATTCAGGATATACCTGGAGGCACATTATTCTTGCATCAATTTCATTGCGGATCGGTCTCGTAATTGTATTAGAGACTGCATACTTAATTTAGAATTTATCACAATATTCTTATTTATTTTCTAGTCAATTTGCCCTTGTTATATATTCGTTAAATTCATTTTAAGGTAGTCTGCTATTATATAAATATGTAGTATGATTTTAAAAATTCTCGTAACGTCTAATGAGAGAATGCATAAAATAGTTTTTAAAATAGTAAAAGCCGAAAATAGAAAAAATGTTTTGAATTGAAGGTGCAAAATTAATTTTTTGTCCTATCCTAGAAACAATAGCAATATTATAGTTATTATTGTTAATCTTGCCAAACAATATGTTAAAATATTAAAAGGGATAATTTAAAATTGACCAAAACGTGACCGGTCTTAGTAGATGTGACAGTGACTGGGCACACTAAGTCCTGAAATACAAGTAATTTCACTTTAGTTAATGCAAGGAGGGCTAAAATATTGGCTTGTCGAAAAGTGTAATAATTAGTTACATGATAAAAGCACATGTATAGTCACATAATGTACTGTTATAAAAAGATTAAAATTTACTAATTAAATCTTTGATAAAATTTAAATTTGATGGTATAATACTGTTATTTTACTTTAAATTAATTTTATTCAACAACAACTTGTTCACAATACTTAACAAATAACTTATACTTTAAATAACAACAATAGACTTCAAAATACTACTGTTCAGACTATCAGCACTTCTGCTTTTATATATTTTCTGACGTTTCAGACTTTACTTGATAGATTACGGCTTTTTGTTGGTATCTTGAATATTCCATAATTTCTCAAAACTTCTTCTTTTTCGTAAATTGACTTTTTCTATATGGAATAAATCTCGCGGAGCTGACAGAACACTAGCACAGTTCAAAAAACATAGAGCTGGCTTGGAAACTATTTTTCTGCGACTCAATGATAAATTGTATTACTCAATACACGAACCAAGAAATCTCTAATCTACTAAATTTAGTCAACTCCACATTTAGTCAACTTCTACAAGTAAAAAAGAGATTTTGGAATTATAGAATATGTTTACAGATTATAGCAAATGTTTATAGATCTTAGGCATTAATCTTATTTTAATTCAGCATGAAGCGACCAAATGTACCGGCCCGGACCGTAGCGGTATGTGCCACAGATGCGGAAAAGGAGGACATACCTTTGAGCAATGCAAAGAGGAGGAGCACTGTGTGGTCTGCAATGAGCAGCACCGCATTGGAAGCGGGAAATGCGGGTCCTTCAGGGAGGCTCTGCAGAGGGCGATAGGTTGAAGAAACCCCCCCCCCACCAAGTGACCTAAACGGCTAGCGGTATAGACTCCAAAATGGCTTCGAACAGGTTGAAGACACTTAAGATCCTGCAAGTGAACAGCGGTAGGGCCAAGGTTGCGCACGACCTGATTTACGCTAAAGCCTTAGCAATAAATGCAGATCTTATAATAGTCCCCGAACCAAATGTGAATATCGTTAAGAAATTTGGTTGGGTTACCGATACACGGTCAGATGTTGCCAACTACTTAATGAACAAACGTGTGCAAATCAGGAAGATAACGAAGAAAGAAGGTTTCGTTAAGGTAAACATGAACGACGTATCAATAATAGCCTGTTATATCTCACCTAACATTAACATTACACTATACCGAGAGAAGGTAGACAATATCATTGAGGCGTCACTTACAGAGAAACACTTTATAATCATTGATGATATAAACGCCAAATCCATTCTTTGGGGGTCCCCACGGAATGACAATAAAGGGGAAATATGGAATGAATGGATTTCTACGGCCGACTTAGGACCCTTAAGCTAGCGGGGACAAATGAGCGGAATCCAATTTAACATACGTAATATTTTTTCACCCATTTTTCACTAATTTATTACCACCCTAATAATTTTTCACCACCAAACCAATCTTAAGGGGGGCGATTCTGCTGGCTTAAGGTTCAAGCTAGCAGAATTCGGAAAAAAAACTTTTTGCTTATGGAATATTTTTTCACCCATTTTTCACTAATTTATTACCACCCTAATAATTTTTCACCACCAAACCATCTTTAATGGGAGCGATTCTGCTGGCTTAAGGTTCAAGCTAGCAGAATTCAGACAAAAATAACTTTTTGCCGATGGCATGTTTTTTTACCTATTTTTCACTAATTTATTACCACCCTAATAATTTTTCACCACCAACCTAACCTTAAGGGGAGCGATTTTGCTGCTTACGGTTAAAACTGCTTATGGAAAGTCAATAATTCTGTTAGATTAAAATTTAAGGAAAAAAATTCTTTTTTTTTTCAAATTCACTCTTCTTTACTTATAACCGAAATAAAAAACAGTTTTTTAAACGTTTACTAAACTTTAACCTCCCTGATAATCTTGCACCCCTAAACCAATCCTGTTTTCAAACGTTCCTGCTGGCTTAATATTTGAGTCAGCGAAATTAGAAAAAAATATATTTTTGAAACACCACAGTGTTCTGCTAGGTTTTAACGAATTTATTACCATCCTAGTAATTATTCACCCCTTAACTGCCTCTTATGGAAAGCTAATAATTCTGTTAGTTTAAAATTTAAGGTGAAAAAATATTATTTTACAATTTCATTCTCCTTTACTTATAACTGAAATAAAAAACTGTTCTGTTAAGTTTAGACTAAACTTTCATTTTAGAGTTTAGACTAAGCTTCATATTCGATCCAGCGGAATTATTAAAAATTAGTTTTGAAATATCAAATATTCTGCTAGGCTTTTACGAATTTATTACCACCCTAGTAATTTTTCACCCTCGGCTAACCCATGTGGAAAGTCAACATGTCTTAGGATAAAATTTAAGGTGATGAAAAATCTATTTTTACAATTTTGCTGTACTCTATCAACCAATAAATGACAATTTTTTTTTTATATTCCACTGTACTCTACTTATAATTTAAATAAAAAGTGTTCTGGTAAGTTTTTGCTATACGTTCACCACCCTGATAATTTTCCACCACTAAAGCAATTTGATTTGCAAACGTTTCCGCCAGCTAAATATTCGAGACAGCAGAATTAAAATATAAGTCCACAGTATTTTGATAGGTTTTTACAAATGTATGACCACCCTATTAATTTTTCACTTCTTAACTACTCCTTGTGGGAAGTCAATATTAAGCTATTAAGCGGAAGCTCGAATATTAAGCTAGCTAATTCAAATAAAAATATTGAAATACCACTTGATTCTGCTCGATTTCTACTAATTTTTAGCCTCTCAACTAATCCGTGGTAGCTTAGGTTAAAATAAAAAAAAGTAATTTTTAAATACCACTGTATGCTACAAAGCTTTTCCAATTCATTTACCAAGAAAATAATTCCGCTAGGTTGAATTTTGAACTGACAAAACAAAATTATAAAAGGTATTTTTAATAATTTTTTTTTTGTATTGTACTTTTTCTTCAACTTTTTACTATTTTTTGCTATCTTCATATTTTGCACCTAACACTATTGTGTTTACTATTAAAAATTACTCAAAAACTATTGTACTTAGCATAAAACACACTCAGGGACACTACATAGGCTGAGACATAATTGCAATGTATTGCCAATGTTAAATAATAGTGAAGAGGGCGGTACCAATCTAAAATCCGATTAAGACTGCAGCCCCCACTCTTTCATTGGCGGTACACTTTGCTCAGGTCTATGGATGTACCCAATAAATCTTTTAATCTTCTAACAATAGGTGCACAAGGTGTACCGACCCTCCTTGACAATTAGGTAATTAAGGTAATAGATATAATAGAATTATTTCAATTTAAATATTTCGTACCTGGTAATTATTCTGTGAAATATAAGAATTCCATTGTATTTACTAAAACTCAACTTGATTTCAGTTATTTTATATTCATAAAGGGGACTCACGATTCGATTTCTCTTAGCCATGTACTCACTACTATAATCAGTGTAAATTTTTGAAAACAAAAGTATTTTCATATTTTCAATATTTAAACATTTAAAAAATAAATATTAGTTAGCACAGAGTAACATTTCAGAATCTTTTTAATTAGGGTAGTTACGAAAACAATGACTAGGCGGGTAAAAATATAGTAAAAATCTAGCAGAGCACTTTTGTATTTCCAAAAAGACTTCACATTTGGCTAGCGTGAATGTGTAGCTTGTTGAATGTTTCCCATTAACTGTCGCTTAAGGATAAAAAATTATGAGGGTGGATAAAATTCAGTAAAAACCTGGCAAGTAATTTATACTTTCAGTTACAAGAACAGTACAGTCAAATTATAAAAATAGATTTTTTATCACCTTAAATATTAACCCAACAGAATTATTAACTCCTCATAAGGATTAGTTGAGGGATGAATAATTACTAGTGTGGTAATAAATTCATAAAAATCTAGCAGAGCACTGTGGTATATCATAAATATTATTTTTGGAATTGTACTAGTTTTAACCGTAAGCCAGCCAAATCGCTTCCCTTAAGGGTGGTTTGGTGGTGAAAAATTATTAGGGTGGTAATAAATTAGTGAAAAATTAGTAAAAAAATATGCCATAAGCAAAAAGTTTTTTTTCTGAATTCTGCTAGCTTGAACCTTAAGTCAGCAGAATTGCTCCTATTAAGGTTGGTTTGGTGGTGAAAAATTATTAGGGTGGTAATAAATTAGTAAAAAATGGGTGAAAAAATATGCCATAAACAAAAAGTATTTTTTCCGAATTCTGCTAGCTTGAACCTTAAGCCAGCGAAATCGCTCCCCTTAAGGGTGGTTGGTGGTGAAAAATTATTAGGGTGGTAATAAATTAGTGAAAAATTAGTAAAAAAATATGCCATAAGCAAAAAGTATTTTTTCCGAATTCTGCTAGCTTGAACCTTAAGCCAGCAGAATCGCTCCCATTAAGGGTTGTTTGGTGGTGAAAAATTATTAAGGTGGTAATAAATTAGTGAAAAATTGGTGAAAAAATATTAGGTCGGTTAAATTGGATTCCGCTCATTTGTCCCCGCTAGCTTAAGGGTCCTGGCCGACTTAGTAGTGTTGAATAATGGTAAACATACTTTTGAAAGAGGAGTATCACGGAGTCATATAGACGTTACCCTAGCATCAAATCATTACGCCAACAAAATAAATAACTGGGATGTATTAGAGGATAATATTTTCACTTTTCACAAATACATCACCTTCGAGATTGGCACTAAGGTCACACCAGGAAATGGCAGAAGGACACTCGTTTTCAATAAAGTAAAATTTACTGAAAATATAAGAAACTTACAAGAAGAAGCTACTGATTTTCCCACCTTTAGAAACGCGATCATTAGAGCACACAGACTAAGCAGTAAGAGCAAATATGTCACATATACCGTACCGTACTGGTGGAACGACGAAATACAACTAAAACGGGCAGAATGCCTGAGAATCAGGCGGATCGCACAAAGAGAGAGGACTCAGCAGACCAAGGAGGAATACAAAAGCGCTAAACAAGAATTAAATAAAATGATAAAAAGAGCCAAGCGTACCTGTTGGAAGAACCTATGCGAGGCGCTGGAAAACGACGTACAAAATAGCCACAAAAACGCTGAGATCCGAGACCCCGTACGATTTGTGCTACGATAAAAGACGGGAAATTGTGTGTACCCTCTTTCCCACAAAACAGATTACACCTTTCATACAGAATGAACAGATCTGTCCGGCAGGCATTAGTACTGCAGAATTCACCAGAGCCGCAGAGTCCATTAAGATAGGTAAATCCCCTGGACCAGATCGTGTGCCACCAGAGGCGATCAAATTAATCACAATGCTAAAACCAGAAACGGTAATAGGTATTTTTAATCAGCTGCTTGTGAGACAAGAGTTTCCCGAAGACCTCAAACGTGCGAGACTGACACTCATACCGAAACCCGGCAAAGATCCGGACGAAGCCAACTCTTATCGACCGATTTGTCTCTTAGACTGCATGGGGAAATTATATGAAAACATTATTAAAAATCGTCTCGAAGAGGAGTTGAGTGAAAAAGACATCATCTCGACTAGACAGTATGGATTTAGGAAATCAAGGTCGGCGATAGATGCGGTCAAACATATTACAGACACCGTAAAAAACACAAGAAGAAGATGGGCTGTCTTAACAATGTTTGATGTGAAGAACGCGTTTAATTCCGCAAACTGGGCTCACATCATTAATAGACTAGAGATCGCCGAGGTGTCGGCATACCTGGTAAATATCATAAAAAGATATCTAAGTGATAGACACCTAATTGTGGCAAAAAATGTAGAAATCAGTCTGACAGCCGGTGTACCACAAGGATCCGTACTAGGCCCGACGTTATGGAATGTGTTATATAATGGGGTACTGGACATAGACTACGGTAGAAATAGCATGGCAATAGCCTATGCTGACGATCTAGCCATTTTAACAACGGGTGACAATTATTTGGAAGTTGTCGATGCAGTAAACAACTGCTTTGATAAAGTAAATAGGTGGATGAAGAATAATGACTTAGAATTGTCGGGTGGAAAGACCGAAGCAGTCATCCTTAAAGCCCCGAGAGATGGACCGGAATTGATCTTCCGGATAGGTAGCAATGAGCTTAAAGCAACAAACTGTGCTAAATATTTAGGTATAGATTTGGACAGAGGCTTGCGTTTCTCAAGCCATCTTTTAAGAGTGACCAAGAAGGCGGAAGCACAGACAGCAGCCATCCAGCGAATAATACCAAACTTAGGAGGGCCAAGCAGCAACAAGAGAAGACTTTACCTACACATTGTGCAGTCGACCCTCCTATATGGAACCCCTGTCTGGATCGATGTCCTTAGATATAAAAAGTATAAGGATATGTTAACAAGAGCACAGAGAAAACCCCTTCTTAAGGTCACGAGCGCGTACAGAACCACGTCCACGATGGCCCTACAGACAATCTCGGGTACACTCCCCATTCACCTTCTGGCCAGAGAGCGGCAGTTGCTCTATGAAAACCAAAACGGTCACATCCCACAGACTAGAGCTACCATAAGGGAACAAATGCTTACAGAATGGCAAACGGAATGGGAGGCACAGACGACGAAAGCTCAATGGACCAAAACGCTCATCCCTGATGTGGTGGCGTGGTACCAATGTAAGTTTAAACGAGTGAACTACTACTTTACACAGTTTTTGACTGGACATGGATCTTTCAGGTCTTACACATATACTATCAAAAAATCCAACGATGATAGGTGCTCAACATGCGACGTAAGGGATGACGCGGAGCATTGCATTTTCCGATGTAATGTCTTCGCACCCGAACAAAATAGGCTGCTGAACAGGCTAGGAGCGATAACGCCTAATAACATAATGCAGATCGCGATGCTTAATAAACAGAATTTTGAGTACATAATAGACCACATCACAAAGATAATGAAACGAAAGACCATGATAGAAAGAGCTGAACAAGAAAGGTGAGGGAGGTGTCTTCCCCCAACTTACACTTATCGGCACGTGCTGCGCAAGCTTCGAAAACCGCCGCGTAACATAATAACCTAAGTACCTAAGTACCTGACAACGCATAAACTGGGCTATGTATTGATAATAAAGTTTCTAAAAAAAAAGTGATGGCCCTTACGAGCCATTAAGCACGTACTCTACTATATTTCCTTTTTTCTTTTTCTCTCTCGCATTAGTCTGTGTACACCATCACTACTCCCGGCTAATAATGACAAGTATTATATTACATCTTCCTCGCCTGTAAGGAAACCGAACCTTCCCTATCTGCTACCCGTTATCAGGATAGCAGCATAGGAAAATAGTACGACAATTTTGGCATAGTCCTAGCACATTCCGCCCAGACAGCGCAGGATACCCCCATGTTTCGTTCTCTAAGGAACTCGTCCAGGGGTATGCTAGCGTGCGTTAGCATGTGTCCCTTTCAGCTCGAGTTCAACAGTACTAGGAACATCTTCCCTAGTCAGTTTAGAACGTTTCCACCTCAGTCCAAAAAAAAAAGATTATAGAAAATGTTTATAGATCTTAGGCATTAATCTTATTTTATATTTCATATATATCTATATATTGTATATCTTATATTATCATAGGAAAACTTTTGACCTACTAGAGCTTCTTTTAGAGAGTTCGGGATATTTTAACGATGACTCCCCATATGATCACATATGGGTAAGTTATTCTTTGTGAAAAGGTAAGAGTGCGTTAACTTGGTATATCCTAGACGTAAACCCGCGAGCACAATATTCCATTAATCTATATTCCATAATATAGATTAGTTATTAAATCTATTATTACTTAAATTAAAGATTAAAACCAAGAATTTGTAATGATCTCCAAACTCCAGCTGTTTCTCATACATTCTCAGGGTTGGGGGTTGGGGCAAGGAGCTTGAAGAAAATACAACTTCTATTATTTTTTCTATTGAAAATTGGAAACCTGTAAGGTGGGACCAATTTTCGAGAGTATTTAAACAGTTTGGAAAAATTTAAGAACATTGGGGATTATTTTTGCCTTTAATAGATACCATTAGGTCGTTAGCGTATAAACGGGCATGTAAAGGATGTTTTTGATTGTATTATTTATTACTATAAGAAATAATGTTAAACTTAGGATCCTTGAGGTGTACCATTTTCCAAACTATAAATATTTTAAAAACTAATATTTATTTTCACTTGAAAAGGTATGTTTTTTAAAACGTTTTGGATGAAGATAACGCAGTGACCTTGAAATATTCCATCTATGGAGTTTATTGAATCTCAAATGTTTTGCTTCCAAGTTTTATTAAATACACGTTTTAAATTAAAAAATATAGCAACACATTTTTGATTTATAGCAAGAGCTTTATGTATATTACTTTCCAAAATCTATAAGAACCTAGAGTTAACCATATTTTTTAGTATTTTGCATTTTGTCGATGTGAGAGATATGGGTAGCTATTAATTATCTAAGTAATATTTAGGTTTTTAAAATTTTAGAAGAGGAATGACTATTACCTTTAACCAAATATCTGTCCATTGGTGGTAGAGCTAAATTTTGTTAAATATTTTTAAGAGATACATTATAGCTGGAACAGGGAGATGTTTCAGAATTGCTAAAAGAATATCATTAGGTCCAGGACTAGAATCCTTTAAGTAGAGATGAGTTTATCTTTTAAAAAGAGAGATGAGATGGTTTAAGGAATTATTTTGAACTTTGTTCCGCCACGGTACAGGACATCGGTCGTTAACAGACCTGAAGTTACCAATAAATTTATGGGCAACGTTTAAGATTGTTTAAGTTGATTAATCTGCTTTATAGTCGAGTTAATAACTAAATTGCTGATCTGTGGATTCCTGGACGTAGTAGGACAGGAAGACCAAAGACCAAAAAAGACCTAGGGGGAGACGCTTAGGCAGAACATGTCGGTAAAGGGTATTAATATTGATATGTCCCAAAATAGACACATGGAGAAATGTTATTAGGGAAGCCGACCCCGCTTAGGAATTAAGGCAAACAGAATGATGATTAATAGTCAATTTAATAATGTCTATTTATTTTTTTTTTTTTCAAACTGGAAATACTACTATCGATATATTCAAAAATGTTTTGCAAATTTGCGTTCTTTATTCTTTACGTATATCCACAGATACGAATATGGGACTTAATGAAAAAAAATTGTGGTTTCTAATAAGGACTGGAGAATTGTCACTACCATATGTATAGGCTTAAGCATCCCAACTGAGGAAATGAGCTAAATTTAAATCGCAGAAAGTTAAATCGATATATGAAGAATACTCTTGATTGTTGATACTAAAAATATATATAGTTGATCTAAAATATCGGCAATACTTGTTGTTTAATTTTCTCACATGCGAAAAATCATATCATTTCGCTGTATTATTAACTGTCCTTATATCACAATTTTACAATAATTATCTTAGTCCAACCCTTAATAACCCTTCTACTTACATTTTACCCCCTCTCCATTAGAAATACAGACAGTTAAGATAGCAAAGAAGAAAGATACTCTCTTGATTATCAGCTGTCGATAAGGACAGATCTCTCTTAGTTTGGCCATCGCTAGAGCCAGACGCTCTCTCTGTATTAAATCGTGTGCAGACAAAGTGTGCTCTATATCGTGATATATTTGCGAAACACGTGTTCAAAAACCGGTGCATCGGACAGATTTCGCGGGTGAAGAATAACCACGAGTGAAGACCGGAAACAACCGTGAGAGTGTGGAGCAGAAAAAATATTGGTAAGACTTTCTATAAACTTAATTAGCTATTGTCTGTATACCTTTTATTACATATCCTAATTTTATTGAACCAGCCCTATATAATACAGTCCACATACACGGAAATTATACTAATTTCCCACATATGTACTCCCTTTTTGTACACTTGTGCCTCCGGTGGATGTGTGACCTAAACGGCATATTATGTTGTAAGTATTAAAGTCATCTAGAATAATATGAGGACATGGTAGTTGCTCTAGTAACCTGCAAAGGCTATCAGAATTTACTTGTATTCCACAAGGAAGAAAACCATCGCAAATAGACACTAACCTGGTAGTGTGTTTTGACAACAACAGCCTCCAAATCACTAACTATTGGAATTTGAACCGCCCTGATAAATTTGTTACCAGTATCACTACACCACCGCTTGCACGACTTGCATCTGCACGTTCTTTGCGAAAACAAGTGAAATGTGTAGACTTATACAATTGGTTGGTCTTTAAGTTTATCTCCTGTAAACAAATAATGTCTGGAGAATATTCACATAAAAGAAGCTGTAGTATAGGGAGACTCTGAAAAAATCCATCATCGTTCAATTGATGAATGTTGAAGTTGTTCGAGTTGAATGTTATTAACATATTCTGAGTTGAAGGATACTGACCGATTGTCTAGAGAAGAGTCACTGTCTAAGTCAAATATATATTTTCCCTATACAATCTCTCAGTGCTCGCACTATTGCCTGAATACATGATTGCAATTTTTCGGGAACTGAATACATTTCATCAATTTTATGGCTTTGTAAACAATATAATTTATTGTTTACAAAGTACTATTTCATTCCAACTTAAGCAGACGTCGAGTAAAGTCGTATGAACTCAGGCGATCCTGGCAACGATAGTTGTTATCAGTTAAAACGCGTTAGTTTTTCTTGTTATTGTTTTCTTTGTAATGGACATCGTTATTTCGTTATCTGTGTAAATACAAAGCGATATGTGACAATTTCACCGAAACAAGAATTTAACGTTAATAGTTTAAAAGTGCATAGGTAAATTTGACTTTTTAGTGGCGTAACAAAATTCAGGTAACTGTTATTTTTAATCCTTTTATCCACAGAATCCCACTAGGACGTCTGTTGCATTAATAATAAAAATTTATGTGTAGTGGTTTTGGTATCCAGAAACGCTCACTAAAATGACCTCAATTACTACTCAAATGACCTCACAAAATAACACAATCAATAATACCAAGTCTTATGTTGCTGTCACTTTATCTAAACCTTCACCTCCTACGTTTCCTCATAAAAATCAAGCCATTTTCTTACATGCTCTTCCTAATGTCGTTCTATTTGAGTACATAAAAGCTATAGGAGACATTGTCACCCCAAAAAATATCATCTTTGCATCTCGAAGCTTAAATAATTGCATTTGTATTCATTTAAACTTTGTTAAACTAATCGACGATTTTCTCAGTGCGCACTAAAGTATCACTATTAACTCAACAGTTGTTCCTATCCGAGGACTTATAACACCTGCTAAGCGTATTCTCATATCAAATGTACCTCCTACGATACCTCACAGCACTATCGAAGAAGCTTTAAAAGATATCGTTTTACAGAGAGTCTCTCCTATGTCATTCGTGAAATGTGGCTCGCTAGGTGATGCATATGCACATATAATGAGCTTTCGAAGAGTGTCATACGTGTTTCCGGAAAAAGAAAAGATTCTCAGTCCAGACCTCTCTTTTTTAACTGACGACAACGCTTCAATCGAATATTTGTGTCTACTGACAAATTAGAAAGTTTTTTTATGTAAACAAGGTGGTCGTACTGCTAAAACTTATACCAATGAACTAATTTCTGTAGCCCAATCCGAACTTTCCTCTTCCACTACCTCCGTATCCATACCGTCAAATATAACGATACCCGAATGCACTCCCAATTAAATCAATGCACCATCCACATCTTACTCCGAAACTACAACTAATGTGCAGAAAGCATCCTCTTAGTTACACAGGTAGCATCCCTTTACAGAGACAAAAACGAACTATATCCAGTGACAGTAATGCTGGCACTCCTTCTCAACTTTCTACAGTTCCTACTCCAGAACCAAATATCAATCAAATGCCTCCCCCTTGTCTATAAAATCTACCACTAATTCTTTTAGCAAGCCGCAAAAGAAAAAAAGTAAAACAATAGTAACAGAAGAACATAACTTGACACCCATTTTCTATAATGCAGTCCAAGCCATCTATAAAAAATAATTTATTCGAACTAACTCTTACTGAAAACCAATTTATAGCTTTCCTAGAAACTACCTACGGCATACCAAATCCACTTCAAGAAGCTCTCAATTTTACTTCCAATATCCAAGGGTTGCTTAATGATTTATCTCTTCTTCATTCTCAAACAAAAGAGAGATCCTTTAAAAACCTAATAACAAGATTGCAAAAAAAGAAATTAAAATACAGCTTAATCCTGAAGACTGACAATTTTAGTGCATCCATTTAGTGAAAGAATCCAGAAATTAGCTATCGAAGAACAAGAACAACCTGAAATCATATGCTTACAAAAAACTAACTTAAAAATTACTAAACTTCCTAAACTAAAGAATTTATATTCGAACTGACTGCAACAGAGCCAGTGGTGAAACTTTAATTTTTATTTCCAGTGAACTATTTTGTTCGCACCTTCCTCTCACCACCGAATTTAAGGCTATCGCCATAACCACTTGGTATCCTAATAAGATTACTATTTGTAGAGTATACATTTCACCCAATCACTCTCTAAATAAAATAGAACTTCTAGACCTCATTTACCAGCTCCCTTCTCCATACATTCTTGTTGGCGATTTTAACGCTCACAACCCTATGTGGGGTTCCAATAGCATGTCAAACAAAGGTAAAACTATTGAAATCGTAAAATTAATTGTACAGGTTCCTGTCTACTAAATACAGGTTCTAGTTCACACATGAATTTCTCCTCAGGCACATTTTCTTCTATAGATCTTAGCTTTAGTGATCCAAAATCCGCACCTTTACTAAATTGGAAACTCGCTGATGATCTTTACGATAGCAATCATTACCCTATATTTATATCCACTGATATCTCCAACTCTAAACAAACTATATCCAAAAGGTACTGGCAACTCAAAAATGCTGACTGGCTAAGCTACACTACTAAAACAGATACCACCTTACCTTTTCTTGCACTATCCAACAATATTGACCACAATTTATTATTAGTAACAAACACGATACTCTCAGCTGCCAATTTGCATATTGGCAAAAATTATATTTCACACAAACATAAAAGGGTTCCTTGGTGTTATAATTTCTGCAAAATCTAAGTAGAACAACAAAACACTAGAAAATCTCACAGAATTAAAAAAAGCTAGAGCCACATCCCGGTTTATTATAAAACAAAGTAAAAAATCGTCATAGAGAAACTACGTATCTTCTATCAATAAAAATACCAGTCCTAATAATCTTTGAAAAAAAATACGACAAATTCAAGGAATCAATACAAATACTAAAATATCTAGTCTAATTTTAAATGGTAATGTAATTAGGGACAATCAAGAAATTGGTGAGACCCTAGCCAGTCACTTCGACAACACTGCTTCCGTCCCCGACGATATTCCCTACATTTTTATAAAAATAAATTATCTAGTTTAGGTCACCTTAAACTTCTTAAAGTTTTTAACTAAATCTGGTCATCTAATAAGTTTACTAATCAGTGGCCAACCTTAATTGTAATACCCATTAAAAAGCCTAACATATCGCGCTCATCACCCAGCGCTTATCGACCAATATCTCTAACATGTACCCTCTGCAAAATTTTTGAAAAAATGATCAATAAACGTCTTACGTAGTTTTTTAACGAATATAATTTAATTGCAAAAGAACAGTCAGGGTTTTGACGAAATCGCTCTACTTAAGACAATCTTGTACTTTTCCAAAACCATATTTCGGATACCTTCAACAGGAGACAAGAAGTGATTGCAGCATTATAACATTAAGGGTAACTATTAATTTATACAAATTCTACTTCACGAACATTTAACGTCTCTGTCAATTGCATTTTTCCATCACTTTACCATCAAACTGACGGCGTACCACAAGGTTTAATATTAAGCCCAACTCTGTGTAACCTCGCAATAAGCTACTTTTGCTCTGATACAATATCCCCTATTAGGCATGTCCTATACGCAGATGACTTGATAAATTACTGCCATGGACGATCTATCTATACAACTACCAAGCTTATTCAATCCGCAGTAGATACAGTAGTTCCATAGGCATGTCTTTATCATATAAAAAATTAAAAATAATAAAATTTAGTAGACTATCACCCTTCCTATCACCTAATATTATAATTGAGAGAGCGAATCTTCCAGTAGTCAAGGAATGCAAAACAAAATTCTCGGTGTAACGTTTGATTCACGACTCACCTGGAAAAAACATATACTAGAAATAAAAGGTGAAGCAAACAAGAGACTTAACATTATCAAAGCTCTTTCAAATTATCATTGGGGCGCAGATGAGAACCTGCTTAAAATATAAAGGTCTATCATCCGTTCCAAACTGGATTATGGTTGTTACATATATATCGCTGCCTCTAAAACACACCTTAACCTTTTAAATTGGATACATCACACAACCTTACGAATTTGTTTAGATGCCTTTTAATATAGCCCCGTAGAAAGTCTATATTGCGAACCCAATGAGCTCCCACTTTGGATTAGATGTAAACAATTATTCCTTTCCTATGCTGCCTCCGTTTCATCCAATACCTCCAATCCAGTTTATCCTCTTCTAACTTCATCAACTAACAACCAGCATAACTATTCTAAATCGCCATCAATAAAACCCATTCCACTAAGTTTAACACAATTACTCTCTATTAATTGATTAACACTAATTAACATCTTTTTATTACAAACAATCATACCACCCCTACCTCCATATCCTCCTTGGTCTATAATCATGCCTCAGTTTAACACATCGCTTACAAGATTCGATAAATTTACAACACCCAGGAAATCATTAAAAAATATTTTAAAGAAATTATATTTACAAATAAATACGACTTAGTACTCTACACTGATGCCTCAAAGAATGATACAGGAGTAGGCTCTTCTATTACCACGTCAGATAAGCTTATCACATTCTTGTATTCGCTCATTTTGCAGCGTTTATACTGGCGAACTATTTAGCATATTTCAAGCTTTCAAATCCATTTTTTCTCCAAATAAACATGTTGCAATATGCACAGACTCACTAGCCTCAATACAATCTATCCAAAATAGATTCACTGATCATCCTGTTGTCCAAAAGATCCTTGATTGTTACCAACTAATCGCTTCCCAAAAAATAACAGTTTCATTAATCTGGCTACCATCCCATATTGGTATTACAGGCAAGGAACTTGCAGACAGCCATGCAAAATTTGCCTTAACATCATCGGATAATACGGTTAATATACAAATTAGTAAATATTTAAAGTGTCACTTTAAGAAACGAGCAAGAACCCGATGGCAATAACACTGCGACACCTATAACTCAGTATTACATCAAATCCAACAGTTAGTCGATAGCTTCCTTGATTTGATCTCTGCAAGTGTGTACAGACGAGACGCTATTGTAACACGAAGACTTCGAATAGAACATACAAGATTAACACATGGATACCAGATGTCATCCAGCAACCGACCGACTTTCCAATGCCAATCATATCTAACAGAACCATATTCTCACCGAATGTTATCAATATTGAGCAAAAAGACTATTTTATTGCCTTAAAAGTGATGTAAAAGACATACTCAATACCTTGCACCAAATAACCTCAATTATAACATTCCTCAGAGACGTTCAGTTATATTATAAAATGTAATTTTGATTGTATTATAACAGTATGTACTCTATAACATATTTTTGTAATTTACATTTGTTTACATTTGTTACATTTGTTACATTTTCAGTTTTACATTTGTAACCGTTTTCGTGTAAGTTGCCTTTGTTGCCGAGCACGTTAATTTTCAATAAAAAAAGTACTATTTGTTCACTAGTAGTAGTAGTATTTGTGAAAATTTGCGTATTTTAGTATTTGTGTATAAATACACACATCTTCACATTCTTGTACCTCGTACCTCGTGTGGCTTGGCTTTAAGGGGTGGTCTGAAAAATGTATTATATTTTTACAAAATTTTGGAATACATTTATTGCCTAGAACAATTTTAACATTTGTTTTTAACACATATTTCAGTCCTCTACAAATAGTTTCTTATCAGTTTTGGCGTAAAATAATTAGGGAAGCAGCAGGAATTAAACAATTTAGAATTTCCCATTGAGTTTCCTATGGCCCGTTTGGCGATTCACCACCGGTATATATATATATATATATATATATATATATATATATATATATATATATATATATATATATTATATATATATATATATATATATTGTATTATAACAGTATGTACTCTATAACATATTTTTGTAATTTACATTTGTTTACATTTGTTACATTTGTTACATTTTCAGTTTTACATTTGTAACCGTTTTCGTGTAAGTGGCCTTTGTTCCGAGCACGTTAATTTTCAATAAAAAAAAGTACTATTTGTTCACTAGTAGTAGTAGTATTTGTGAAAATTTGCGTATTTTAGTATTTGTGTATAAATACACACATACTCACATTCTTGTAGTGGCTTGACTTTAAGGGGTTGTCTGAAAAATGTATTATATTTTTACAAAATTTTGGAATACATTTATTGCCTAGAACAATTTTAACATTTGTTTTTAGCACATATTTCAGTCCTCTACAAATAGTTTCTTATCAGTTTTGGCGTAAATATTATATAATTATAAATATATATATACATACATATATATATATATATATATATATATATATATATATATATATATATTTTTATATATATTATATATATTATATATATTTATATATATATATATATATATATATATATATATATGTATATACATATATAATATAAATTAATATTTCTTGGGTTAGGTTCAATAAAGATATGTTACATGTGGAACTAGATTTTATTTTCCATTGCAATTAATCAACGTTTCGGCAGGAAACCCTTGCCTTTGTCAAGATTCAAAACGTAAAACGTGACACAGACATTAACGAACTACCAGTTTGTTACAATATGCGCAATATGTGGTCAAGCGTTATCATGCACAAAGTAAAAATTTTCTCCAATAGCAGCAGCAAAGGGGCGCACAACAGGTTCAAGAACAGTGTCCAAATATTGCTCACTTGTGAGAATGCCACGTGGGAAAATGAGGTCAGTTCTTCCGTCAATCATGATTCCGCCCCATAACATTAATGTACAACCTCTATATGCATACACTTCTTGAAGATGTTGTAATCGTTTTCCATTTCCGGGTCGTCCCCAATCTCTTGTCCGACGACAATCTGGATAAAATCCATATCTAGACTCGTCACTAAACAAAACTGTGGCCCAGTCATTGCCAGTCCAATTCTGAAACTCTTGACACCGGGTAATCTTGCAGCGCGATTACTTCTAGAGAGAGTTGGACATCTCAATGGTCGCCGACTACGAAGGTTGGCTTCATGGAGACGATTTCTCACAGTACTGCTGCTAATTGTTACATTATGTGCAAGCTGTAATTCATTAACCAGCACGGTTGCTGTGATTGTTGGCTGCCTTCTGGCATTTAAAAATAAATATCGGTTTTGAGCGACGGTTGTAGAGTGACCACGTCCTGGATGTTGCTCGGCTGGACTCCCAGTGTCTCTAAACCGACGCCACAAATGACTTACGACGCTTTGG
The DNA here is from genome assembly GCA_918026665.1 of Diabrotica balteata. Lineage (NCBI taxonomy): Eukaryota > Metazoa > Arthropoda > Insecta > Coleoptera > Chrysomelidae > Diabrotica > Diabrotica balteata. Next base: position 87,769,443 of record OU898279.1, read on the forward strand.
GAGACACCCAGCTGGTCAACAACTTGAGTGTGTCGCATACCGGCTTGATGGAGGCCCACGGCTCTATTCATCTCCTCCAACGTTAAATGTTGTCGTTGCATGGTAAAAGACAATATCTTTAACTTACCTCTTAACCAAGAATGGTATAAAGTGACTAAAATTAAAAATAAACAAAACATAAAAATGTCGATTTTTTGTCCCTTTTAAAAAACATTCGAAAACATGTATTGCTATCAGTTTTAAATTTTTTTTGATAAGAAGTGAGTGTTCTGTATCAACAATTATAGTACAAGCAAATTTATATGGTCATTAAATTTCTGTCAATAGTTCATTTTTGGCAGTGGTCAGGTAAAGTTCTTATCAGTGCGTGAACGAGTTTCATTAAGTGTTTGTTTATTTGTTTTTTTTTTATTGTTATGATCGGGGATTCGGACGGAAGATATGAACCTCCTGATAGGGGAAAAAGTATAATTATAGATGAAGTGAATATGGAATTTAGCGGAAATGGAAAAAGCGACGAAACAGGTAGTATTAAAAAAATAATAAAACAAAAAAATAAATATAGTTCAACGGACCAAGGTCCATATTATGTATTTGTGCAAAGTAAAGAAGAAAACATAGGTAAGTTTTATAAAATTTCTACTGCTAGATTAATTTTAAACGCAGAACCGGAGATCAGGGATAACATTTTAAATATTTCTGTAACTGGTAGAAATAAAGTTAAAGTCGAATTAAATTCATTCAATAGTGCTAACAAATTAGTCCAGTCTAAAGTATTTCAGGAAAAAAATTACGAGGCTTATATATACCCACTTTCTTTACATACAAAAAAGGTGTAATAAAAAGTATCGACAAGTATATCAAAGACGATGATTTATTAAACATAATTAAACCTAAATATGGAAATAATTTTAAAGCTTATGAAGTAAGGAGAATAAAATGAAAGGTAAATGGTGAGTTACTCCCTACAATGGCAGTTATTGTTACTTTTAAGGGGCAAATGATACCTAAACAGGTAGTAACAGAAAAAATTATTTACGATGTATACATATATGTTCCACGAGTAATACAATGCAGACAATGCATGAGGTACGGTCACATTAGTGCACAATGTGGAAAATGCGGCAATTAACATGAAATAAATTGTAATTCGCAATTGACATTATGTATTTTATGCAAAGGAAATCATGAAGCAACGGATAGGAAAAATTGTGAAGAATTTCATCGTCAGAAACAAATTAAAACATATATGGCCACAGAAAATTTATCCTATAGTTAGGCTAATAAAAAATATGATCATAGTTACGCAACTGTGACAAAGAATGTAAATAAAAGCACTCATTACTTAGTACCAGTTAAACGCAGACGAAATTTAGAAAGTTATCCTAATTATCCCTGTTCACGATATTCTGACGAGCATAAGGAGATTCTTTCATCTCCATCTAGTAGTAGTCAACCGGTATATCAAAATTATAGAAATATCCCTAACTATTCCCAATCAACAATGAGCTCAAATTCAAATAAAAACTCTAAAATAAACTCTCTTTGTGATATGAGTATAAGTACGTTTAAAAACGTATTAAAGAATAACTCAATAACTTTAGATAATATAAAAATGGTTAATGATTTTAAAAATAATTTAAGTCGTATTCTCGCAGATAATAACTAAGTTCAAAATTGTACAGTGGAACGCTAGGTCCATTGTACACAATAAAGGTCATTTTGAGAAATTTATTTTTGAAAATAATATTGATATAGCTATAATTAGTGAAACGTGGTTAAAAAAAAAATAATATTAATTTTAGAGGTTATAATATATTTCGGAGAGATCGAGATGACGGTTATGGAGGATTAGCTATTTTAACTAAAAAATACATTCAGTTCACAGGTCATCCAAATCATCATAAAATCAATCAGGTTATGAGTATATCAATAACAGTCAAATTTAAATCAAATAAAGTACTTAATATATATTCAGTGTATGCAAAACCAAATTTAAACGTATCAGAGAGTGAATGGTAAAAGTTTTTTAATAGTTTAAGTACACCATTTTTGTTGGTAGGAGACTTTAATTGTCACCATAATGCATTGGGTTGCGATCAGAATGATAGGGCTGGGCTAGACTCTATAACAGCAATAGAAGACTGTGAGTTACGTTTTTTAAGTAATTTGACCGAAACTATAATACCTAGATTATACACTAGATAGAAATAAATCAGCTGTGGACATAACTATATGTTCCAGTAACATATCTTCTTGTTTTGATTGGAACGTAAAAAATGTAGCTCTAGGTTCTGATCACTTTTCAATAATAATTGAAAGCGATGTTGATAATATAACAATAGTTAATGAGAAAACCCGATGGAACGTGAACAGAGCAGATTGGTCGTTATTTTCTTCGATTCTTGAAACTATTGACACCAAAGAGATAAATGCTGATGAAAATATTAATAACATATATAATACATTTATCAATATAATTAATGATGCTTGTGAAATATCAATACCTAAGAGAAAAATGACAATCAATACTAAGTTTAATAAAAAACGGTGGAACCCAGAATGTGCACAAGCTATAAAATTTCAGCAAGAAGCTTTTTTAGAATTTAAACGAAATAGTACGTATGAAAATTACATTAAATATCAGAAATCAGAGGTAATTAAGAAAAAAACAATATTAAAAAGTAAAAAAGCTTCTTGGCGAGAATTTTGTAATAAATTAAATAAAAATACTCCGGTCCAAGAAATTTGGAAAGAAATTTAAAAAATCAAAAATACTTATAATGTCCCAAAAATCAAGTAAAAAAAGATAATTGGACTGAAGAATTTTTTAATAAGTTAGCTCCGCCCTGGTTTTCACCAAATTTAAATGTAAACCATCCTAAAAAAGTTAATAATAATAATTCAAACTATTTGTTATATGAATTTACTCTAAAAAAAACTAGAATATAGTTTAAAGTGTCATAAAAATACTGCTCCTGGCTTAGAAAATGTCCATAATATTATGCTGTATTACTTACCAAGGTGTCAGAAAATTTAATATGGATGAAAGCTGAATTTCCGGGTTCATGGAAGGATTATGTAATTATATACCGATTTTAAAACCAAATAAAGATATAGACTCAGCGGATTCATATAGAGAAATTTCATTAGGATCGTGTATTTTAAAAACATTCGAACGGATGGTAAAGAGAAGACTTGAATTATGGTTAGAGAAAAATAACAAAATTAGTGATACACAATATGGGTTTCGTAAACTAAGATCGACATCAGAAAATATAGCTAACCTTATCCTAGACATTAATATATCCTGTTCTGAACGTAAATCCCTGGTATCTCTATTCATAGATGTAGAAGGTGCATGATAATATCAAATTAAATATCCTCTAGTAACAAATGGAGAAGACTGGAAAACCCAGTGACTTTGGTAAAAGAATAATAAAACTGTATTGAAATAGGAATCTACAACTTCAAATCAATAATGAACTATTGGATCCAAGAATTTCTAATGTTGGGTTACCGCAAGGAAGCATCCTTAGTCATTTACTATATCTCATTTATACCTCAGACTTACACAAAAAAATTAATACAAGAGGAAATGTTCTACAGTTTGCTGATGATGTGTGTATATATGTACCTAAAGTTAAAATCGATCAAGGTATCAATATAATGAGTGAAATGTTTTCGACAATAGAAGAGTATTATTTTAATATAGGTCTCAGCATCTCTACAAAGAAAACCCAAGCATGTATATTCTCCAAAAAACATAGATTACCACAATCCATAGTATTCAATAACGTTAATTTTGAGGTTCAATCATCCATTAACTATTTGGGTATGGTAATAGATAGGAAGTTATTGTGGAACGAACACATAGACCGCTTAATAACAAAAACAGAAAAAGGATTAAATGCAATAAGATCAGTGTGTCATACAAGTTGGGGAGCTGATCCAAATATTACGCTTACCTTTTATAAAGCCTATATTCGTTCAATAATAGATTATGGGTCAATTTTTTATAGTCAAGCAGCGAAGACTCACCTGAAGAAATTAGATAGGCTAGTAAATAAAGTCTTAAGAATAAGTATAGGCGCACTTAAGAGTACACCCATTTCAAATTTAAACGTAGAATGCAATGAACCTCCACTAAATTTCAGAAGAGATTACTTAACGGAGAAGTTTTTATTAAAAATGTATGCAAAGAAAAGTCCGGTAGTCCAAAAATGCTTTGAGCTCAGTATTTACGATCTAGTCAAGAAATATCGGCCTAATATTTTTACATTGTTGAAAGAGAAAGCCAGAGAGAAAAATAAATTTAAGAGAACATTTTTAGAAATGGTACATATCAGCAAGAGTGACAACAATAATCTGAATAAAAGATCTGAGATCCATAATCTTAGCAAAATTTACAATTTTATTTTGACTTTTGACTAAGATCTTCTGCATCTCAGAGTGTTTCTTGTCTTGTTTCTTAAATTCCTTTATTAATTGCTATAATTATCATATTAACTTCAGTTATTATTCAGATAGTTATTTTGTTTTTGGTTGTTTGTTTTTTCTAAACCTACTTACTAAATACTATTTTCTTTTTATTGTTTGATATAATGAACTTTTTTAAATTTCCCTCTCAATTTAAAGTTGGTAATATGGTTGGTAGTACTTAAAATCACAAACGGTATATTGTTAGACATCAGTTTGAAAGTTTGTTTTTTGTAGTTACATCGAACTATTTAAACAACAATAGTTCCTCCTACTGCCTCTTTCTGTTCGTGAGATGTGACTGAATTCAAACCTGCAAAGACGACTGTTTTTTTGTCAAACATGTCGTCTTACTTTTTACATTTTAAACTTTGTAACGTATTCATTAACTTTTAAGTTATTTTTAAATTTTTAACAGTTTTAATGCCTTCAGCAATTCATGTCATATTATGTTATTTAACGTTGTGTTTTATATGCTATGAATCTTACTTTCTGGTAAGTTTTTATAACTTTTATATTGCATCAGTCAAAGTTTATAACACAGTAATTTTCATTGTAGACCTTGATAAAGGTGGCAAACAACCACCGAAAGCTCGGATTCAGAATAAATAGTACGCCTTAGCAAAGCTCTATTTTTTATTGACTACCACACCCAAAAAGAAAAAAGTATTTACATATTTTTTCCAAACTAGTCATAAAAAATTTTGGACTACCTTGTCTACATATATATATATATATATATATATATATATATATATATATAATATATATATATATATATATATATATATATAAAGTATGTATATATATATATATATATATATATATATATATATATATATATATATATATATATATATATATATTGTAAAGACTACGACCGTCAATTAATATAAATAAATTATTCAACTAGTGAATTCAGAGGTTAATCGGTCATTAAGGTTGGCAAATAAAAAACAGAAGTCAACTACTTCATAAGTTTATAGAAGACGTTTCGCTTTATACTTCTAAAGCTTCATCAGTTCTCTAAAATACAAAGATGACATAGAGTTTAAGAAATACAGATATAATAATTTATTACTTACAACTCAATATGTAGTATTAAAGATGTTAATAAATATGTACTTAAGTTTACTCATTAATATAGAACTAACTTAAAAAAAAACCAGAAACAAAGAACACAAAAACTTTGCAAAAAATAATCTCATTCGCAGAAACGAAGATTTAACAAAATTTTAAAACGTACATTTGGCTTCATTTAGAGATCGTTCTCCAATGAAGACAAACAAACACTGATTTATTGCAATCTCTGCAAACGACGTGACGCGGTACCGAAAATTGTTTTAAGGGCCATATGTGAAACAAATTCCAAGGTTTGAGACAATTATGAACTTCTACGGGAGTCACTGAAGGATTACTTGGACGGGAGGATTTGTATGACGGAAAAATTTGATATGATGTTTTTTTTGGTAATTTATGTTTTAATGAAACTCGTCCCATATCTCCAAGTTTCATTAAAACATAAATTACCAAAAAAAAAATCATATCAAATTTTTCCGTCATACAAATCCTCCCGTCCAAGTAATCCTTCAATGACCCCCGTAGAAGTTCATAATTGTCTTAAACCTTGGAATTTGTTGCACATATGGCCCTTAAAACAATTTTCGGTACCGCGTCACGTCGTTTGCAGAGATTGCAATAAATCAGTGTTTGTTTGTCTTCATTGGAGAACGATCTCTAAATGAAGCCAAATGTACGTTTTAAAATGTTGTTAAATCTTTGTTTCTGCGAATGAGATTATTTTTTGCAAAGTTTTTGTGTTCTTTGTTTCTGATTTTTTTTTTAAGTTAGTTCTATATTTTCATTATCTCATTCAAATTTTCCTCCAAGTTTCCAAGTATAACCATTTGCTAGAAAGAAAATGCATTAGCAGAAAATGTAAAAGATATGTGGAAAAATACATCAAAGATCTGTTTGATGACGAGAGAACAGAACCACAAATGAATATAGTACAAGAAACAATACTTGATATATTAACATCGGAAGTTACAAAAACAATCAATACGGCAAAGCCACGAAAAGCCTCAGGTCTAGATGAAATATACGTAGAGATGATAAAGCTTATCAATAAAGAAAATCTTCAGACGTTAACACTATTATTTAACTAAATATATACCACTGAAATTTTTCCTGAAGACTGGCTTATATCGATATTTATACCTATACCCAAGAAAAATAAAGTAAATAGATGCTCACAGTTCAGATTAATTAGCCTGATGAGCCATTTTCTGAAAATTTTACTCAAAATTGTACATCAACGAATATACAGAGAATGCGTAACAAACCTAAGCGACAATCAATTTGTATTTCGTATGGGCTTGGTACAAGGAAGGAATTATTTGGTCTCCATATATTACTACAAAAATTCCAATATCAGCGAAAAGACGTGTTACTCTGTTTTATCGACTACGAAAAAGTGTTTAATCGAGTAAAACACAGAGAACTCATAGAAACACTAACACAACATGGTATAGACCATAACACTGTAGCACTTATTAAAAAACTATATTGGGATCAAATGACCTTGATAAAAATAAACAATCGTCTGACAGCAGAATTGCCAATAAAAAGAGAAGTTCGTCAGGGCTGTGTACTTTTTCCACTGTTATTTAATATATATTCAGAAAAGATCTTTCAAAATGCCCTCGAAAATATTGAAGAAGAAATAAAAATCAACGGAGATTACGTAAACAACTTAAGATACGCAGACGACACCGTCATTATTGCGGACAGTGCTGGGGGTTTACAACGACTTCTGAATGTCATAAACAAAGAGAGAGATAGCTTGGGACTAAATATAAAAACAAATAAAACAAAAGTAATGGCTGTTACACGTGCACCAAATGTCGACATTAATATTCGTATCTATAACAAACATATAGAACCAGTACAAAGATTTCAGTACAAAACGATCTTGACCACCAGGTCGAAAGACGTGCTCGTATAGAATATGCAAGGTTGACATTTCAACGGATGAAAAAATTCCCATTTAGATGGGTTTCATTCAAATTATAGGTTTATCCTTCGCACTGAATAGAATTTAAAATATTTATTAGTTTTATTTTTCGATACATTGAGCACTGACAATCCTGTCGAAATAAAACAGCGTGTAGCAGCATACGTTGAAGGTATTTTTTTTAGTCTATAATATTATAACTTCCAGCTAATTTGTTTTTCTTGTACCGTTTGTTTAAACTGCGAAAAACATATGGAAAATATACTACAATTTGTCTTAGTTTAGAATATTTTGTCTTTCCTAACAATAACAAGAAATTTATAAAATAAATACCAAAATGATCTAAGTAGGCTAAATACTAATTATAATAACTATTTGCCCATTTTAAATAACAATGTTGCGATTAGCCATTTATCCGATATTTAATTCGCTATAAAATTCTAAATAAATACCAGTTATTTAATTTTCAATCATTAAAAAAATTAAATCAAAGGCAAGTAAGGATTTTATGGTAGTATTATATTTAGAAACGTCGGCTAAGTACACATTTTCTTGACTAATATGAAATATTAAATACAAAAAAGTATTTACTATTTAACTGGGAATAAGTCACAATTAAAGGTTAAAGTACGTTTATTGAGGTTTCAATTTCCACTTTGGAAATCGTTCTCAAAATACAAACAGTAAATTAAACAAATTTTGTTTTTTTTTAACAAAACAACTGTTTGTATTTTGAGAACGATTTCCGAAGTGGAAATTGAAACGTCAATAAACGTACTTTAACCTTTAATTGTGGCTTATTACCAGTTAAATAGTAATTAATTTAAAATGCCACAAGAAAATAGCTTTAGAATAATGCAAAAAATTATATTACATTGTTTATGTAACATATATCATTATTTAATGATATATGTGGATTTAAGAAATTAATACAGGAAAATGCATTAATTATAGAACGTTATTTCTATTCCGGTAATAGGAAGTCAACTTTGAGGAAATAATAAATTCATTATTTAGCGTATGGCTACATCACAGGTTCATATATATTATATATATATATATATAATATATATATATATATATATATATATATATATTATATATATATATATATATATATATATCTTCTTCTTTGGGTGCCGTGTCCGTATTCAGACGTTGGCCGTCATCATGCTTACAATTTCCTGAAACCTTTCTCTGTCGGCTGCTGCGCGAAATAATTCTTCTACTGTGAAACCACACCATTGTCTAATATTACGCAGCCATGAAAGTTTCTTTCGACCAATCCATCTCTTTCCTTCCACTTTTCCTTGTATTATAAGGCAAAGTAAATGGTATTTGGGTCCTCTAATTATATGGCCGAAGTATTCTGTTTTTCTCCTCTTTATGATGTTATGATGTTTATGAGCAGACGTTCTGAGTTGATCATATATATATATAATATATATATATATATATTATATATATATATATATATATATATATATATATGTATATATATATATATATATATATAATATAAATTATATAAATTACAAACAACAGTAAATACAAAAATATTATTCTACAAACAAACATCTAGATTATAAATATATTCGATTGACTCTTTTGTAGCAGCCAGGAAATCTGAAGGGTTGCCGTTATAGGATCTAATCGGGCATTCCTCTACCATGTGTTTTACTGTTTGCCTTTCGGCGCCGCAGTCGCAATTTGGTGATTGTATTTTTCCCCATCTAAAAAGTGAGTCGGAACATCTGCCACAGTTCGTCCTTATTCTATTGAGTGTGGTCCAAATTCGTCTCGGTTGGTTGAAGCCCTCAGGTTTGCTTGTAATACATGGCATGTTCCAGTTAGCTGGTGCAGCGTTATTCTCCCATTGTTCTCTCCACCGTTCAGTTACATTAAAGTTTTGATCTACTAGCCTTTTTGCTGTTTTTAGAGGCGGGTGTCTTGAACGGAGCCTATTTATGTCTCTGGCGGAAGTTCCGACATGGGAGCGGAGCTCAGGATCAGTATTGATTTTTGTAAATTCTCTGACAAGGGCATGTTCCCGGCGGATGGGTGGTGGAGCTATATGACTCAAAGCTGGTAACCAGTAAGTGGGCGTGGCCTTGATTGTGCCCGATATAGTTCGCATGGCTTGGTTGAGTTGGACATCAACACGGTGAGTATGTGGACTGTTTATCCATACTGGTGCACAGTATTCCGCTACGGGGTATACCAGTCCTAATGCTGTCGATCTAAGTGTGGGTGCTGAGGAGCCCCATGTAGTGCCGCAGAGCTTTTGCAGGATGTTGTTACGAGTTCGGAGTTTTGCAGCAGTCTTAGTAAGATGCTCTTTAAAGTTCAGCGTTCTGTCAAGTGTAACACCTAAGTATTTTGGGTGTTTATTATATTTAAAGTGTCATTTAAAGGGCATTTAAATCGTTTGTTAGAATGCGTTCAGTGACCTCGAATTCTTTATGACTTGCGGCAAGCGTCCAGTCGTCTGCGTATCCAAACTTTTTTGATGTGGTTTCTGGCATGTCTGCTATGTAGAGGCTGAAAAGCATGGGAGCCAGCACAGATCCTTGTGGAAGTCCATTATTCAGTTTTCTTTGGGTACTAGTCTTGTCTCCCAATATAACTTTAAAGCATCTGTTGGATAGCATGGCGTTAATAACCTCAGTGGTCTTTCTGCATGGGATTATTCGCATTAATTTATATATTGCCCCTTGTCGCCACACAGTGTCGTAAGCAGCAGATAGATCGATGAAGACAGCGATTGTTTTTGATTGCTTTTGAAAGTTTATTTCCACATAATTGGTCAGGGCGAGTACCTGGTCCAGTCTGTGCAGGATTTGATATTTTGCCCTGCTTATGACTTTTATATTAAAATGGCAAACTCGTATGCTTGGTCCGAGTTCTTTGGTCAAATGGTCTTGATAAGATCCGTTTACAAGTGTCATTTCTGGAAAGATTTTCTGTGATATTTGAATTGCCAGGAGATTCAAGATTGTCTGGCGCCTTTTGTGCTAGTTCATTTAGCGTTACCCAGGGTGCACGTGTAGGTAACCAAATGACAAAGATAGGTAACTATAGAGATAGCACGATGAAATTAATTTTTAATGAGTTCTGGATTCGACCGTTACTTATGGAAATTCATTTTATCTAACAATAAAACACTGTAAACTTTTGTTTTTAAAACTACCATAAAATTTACTATAATGCAGAGTGCCATTCTCAAGTGATCTGTTTTTGTATTTACACCACCAGAGTAAAAAGTCAAGAGGTGCGTTCTGTTAGATTACATATATAGGCAAGATATTATCAACAAAAATAGCAAAACAAAAAAAGAAAGGAACAGGACCAGTTTTCAGAACAAACAACAACTTAGTAAAATATAATAAGAACTACACCAGCCGAAAAAAAAATCAATTAAAAAGTGGTGTATACAAACTTAAATGTGGAGACTGTCCAAAACTTACATCGGTTAAATTGGTAGAACTTTTAATAAACATTTAGCAGAACTCAAAAGGGGTTTCAACAATAGAAAAATTCTACCTACGCACTTTCTCTTCTAGACTATAATCATTCTTTTAATAACCAATTTCGAATTCTGCACATTCAAAATAAGAGCCTTAAGCTATCTTTATTAGAATTTATGGCTATTATTTAGTTGGAGATTAGTTAATATTCTTCAGTTGGAGACAATAAAGTATAAACGCATGCCAGAAATAGATCACTTAAGAAAGGCACTCTGCCGAAACACCTGCACTAATAATAAATTATATTAAAATTTTTGGAAGATTTGAACACAAACGTTTTCATTGTTTTATTTTTATTATTTGTAGGACGGCTTAGAAAAAGGTGGAAATATATAGTCAGATATGATCTAGAGAAAATAAGAGTGAGATAATGGGAAATAGTGGCACAGTACCGACAAACATGGTAGGTAATAGTAAACGCGACAAAGAGTTGTAACGCCTTTGATGATGATGAAACAATCATGAGTTTGGCCCCAAAAACGTTACATGTTTCAGTTTTGTTTTTATTATGAGTTAAATAATTGCCGCCACATGTTTGCTGGAACCTAAAGCTTGTATTAATACATTTTTAAGTAATTAAAGTAAGTAAACTTCAAATCGTTGTTTTTATGGGCTTCAGTGAAGTAATCGTTAAAAATGGCGAAGGGGCATGTTTTGTGGGAAAATTTTTAAAGGGAACATAAATTTTAATTGCATAGGTGTCGTTCAAAACCGTTTCAAGTGGGACATTACTTTCTAATGTTCCCTTTTAAATGTATCTAACAAAATGGCTTCTTGCTGAAATTTTTATTGATTAGGTCACCAATTCATCACAAACCATGAACGGGTACCTTGGTTCGGCTACCTTAACAATATTATTAATTTAATTTAGAACCAGAAAATTACCAGTGGTTGGCTCTATATCATAGTATATTTAATTTATAATAAATATATGCAAAAGGATTAATAAAATTTCAAAACGTTTTTGGTATTATAAGAGTGTGATGAGTAAACATGTGAACAAACACACAAATCGATTTAAAAACCTTTAGTTTACGTATAAAAAATTATTTAAACTTAAAATTTATTGCCATGATGTCGATGATTATGAGATTTAAGTAGAAGAGTAACTTTTGGTTACAACTATACTATTATTATAGTATCAATATTATTTTAGTATTTCAGCATCACATAGAGCAAAGAAAGAGGTGGCAGTAATATTAGTAGAAAGAAATAACCAAGGTTATCAATTTATACCCTTATACTTAAAATAATAAACATAAAATTAAAACTGAAAGTCGGGAATAAATATAATATAAATGTACTCACCAGTGAGTGAATAAAACATAAAAAAATCATAGAATTTTATGAAGATCTACAACCTACTTTAGATAAGGCAGAAGAAAATATCACTAAAATAATACTAGTGAAAGATTGGACTAAAAGAATAAAAAAGATCCAAACATGAGTGTAAATAGTACAAGAAAAATGTGGAAAGAATTTTATAAACTGAAATATAAAAAAATGTTAGAGTTCTGTGTACAACTGCATACTAACAATACTTTGAAGCAACCAATCAAACAGGCACACAATTTCAAGATAATAGTGGCATAACGAAGGAATGCAAAAAGTGTAACAGGAAATATTATCTATACATAAGATTTTACAATACAAATCAAAACCAAAAAGAAAGGAAAAAATAAAGATGTTATAAATGGCAGATTTTTTAAAAAGAACTAAAACAGGAATGGTCTGCGGTGCTAATACTGGCATAGTCCAGTTTAATGAAAAAATAATCTGGTTACTCCCATACATAAAATAGAAGATAAAAAGAAAGTATATTGAAACAAAGGCTTAATCAGATATAAGACAATAAAACAAGTAGAAGAACAAGACACTTTTAGGAATTGAATACAAAATATTGACAAATTCAACATAATTAAAAATATTATTACTATACAAAGATTCATATTCATTTGACTCTCACACGGTAAGGTTTTGTCGTTTATCAAAAGTGTGCAGTAATAAAAACTAAAAGAACATTTCATTTCATTAATAAGTAATTAATAGTAAACACATATAATTATTGTTAAGTAGGCCAGGAGCAACATGTATGTATCAAATTTAATTTTTCTAACATAAAATTTCTTTTGAAATAAATGTATAATACCGGACCACAACAACAGTCTGGAAATATTTAATATGCGTCAAGCTGCTTTAATTAACACAGTTCTTAACTATATTGTTACCACAACAAACTATGACTGTGGGAAAATACAAAAATATGGAACATCTTCTTATATGAAGAACTGTCCCTATCGGTGTAGTCTCGAAGATTTGTGGTTCGACAATAAAGATGAAAGCGATAACCAGCTGATACTGAGCTAAAATTAATGACATCTTAACGACATATTAATGATATATTATTGACATTTTCGGATGCGATAAAGTAAAGTTAGTTACACAACAAAATATACAACCATGACCAAGTTGCAAATGCAGTCGATGGATTGAAATATGAAAAGAAAGCGGAAAACGCGGATGATGAAACTCAACGATGGATTGAAATATGAAAAGAAAGCGGAAAACGCGGATGATGAAACTCAACGGCAAACAGCCCCAACTTTAAAGAAAAAGATAAGTCCCGAAAATTCAATAATAAACTTTTGTCAAAAAACATCATCTGATGTTCAGAAAACAAATCGTCATAACTGATTTCAAGCCCTTAACGAAGAAAACTTAGAAACCGTACGTACAAGTAGCAATCGTAATGAGAAAGAGACATCAAAGCCCTATCTATATTTGTTTATAATGTTCTAAATGTTAATACGTCTACAACCTTAATAAACTTTGTTGCTAAAGACGCCTATTTTTGTAAAATAATTAAAGATAATTAAATTAAAGTTTTCCCAAACGAAAAAAGTCAATATTGGTCACCTATATAGGATCACCTAATAGGTGATATTAAAGGACATAGTCACAAAATTAAGAGCATTTCAGACATCAAAAACAGAATGTCAAAAAACGTATAATCATTGTCCTACTTTGACCTCAAACCTAAAATAAACTATAAAGATATTTATAACATCAAAGTATTGCAAAACATCCAGTATTGAGTTTCAGTTTGAAGCTCGACACTTTCATGTCGATGTATGAAAATATGTCAGAAAGAAAAAAAGAATTGCATAAAAAAAGTCAAATTGCAGCAACTTGAGTACTATGTAACAGTGGCCTTTACGCAAATTACAGAAAGTGCAACATCACAAGGACAATTTCAAATAATCCGGCCTATTCTAGCCTCATACAAAAAAAAATTGCTTCATTAATTTATTCAGCTATAGAATTTTCTGCTTTAAAAACTGCCCAAGCACAACATCCTGTCCATAATACTTCTTTAAACTCAACGTTAGGATATGATCAACCATCTTCTACTAAACCGTTGCCAAAAAAAAAAGAAAAACTAGTGATTCTTCTCCCAATTTTCTGCCCATTAGACGGAAACATAATACTAGCTTTTGTGCATGATATAAGGATACCAGATATGATATTGCCACGCACTAAACTCGTACACTCACGCGCATGACGTCACCTTGTGCTAAATTTTCAAAATGTATTCATGTATTCATTCAACATTCAAAATGTTGAAATTCTAATATAATTTACTAGATGTTTTATTTACTACGTGAATTTAAGCTTAAGTATTTAAATTAGTATATTGTAAAAAATAACAATTTTCCGATAAGAGTGAAGTTTGATGGAGGGAGCCATGGCGGAATGCCACAAATTGCAAACTATGGAATGTGATTTTCATACAATATATATTTTATATATAGTAGTAGTTAGGTATTATTGACTGACACGTTGGGTAAACTATTTCTTTTGAGGTTGCAGTCATTAATAGGGCAGAATAAGTAAAACTCTTTATTCTTTTCAGAATTAGCTTCTTCAGGATATGCTATATGGTTATAATTATTTAATCTCCCAACTATATATATATATATATATATATATATATATATATAAATATATATATATATATATATATATATATATATATTAATAAAGTATTCAACTAGTGAATTCATAGGTTAACCGGTCGTTCAGGTTGGCAAAATAAAAAACAGACGTCAACTACTTCATAAGTTTATAGAAGACATTTTGCTTTATACTTCTAAAGCTTCATCAGTTCTAACTCAATATGTCATATTAAAGATGTTATTATATATGTACTTAAGTTTACTCATTATTTAGAACTAACTTAAAAAAAACAGAAACAAAGGACACAAAAACATTGCAAAAAATAATATCATTCGCAGAAACGAAGTTTTAACAAAATTTTAAACGTACATTTGGCTTCATTTAGAGATGGTTCTCCAATGAAGACAAACAAAACACTGGTGAGTGTTTTGTTTGTCTTCATTGGAGAACCATCTCTAAATGAAGCCAAATGTACGTTTAAAATTTTGTTAAATCTTCGTTTCTGCGAAAATTATTTTTTAAAAAGTTTTTGTGTCCTTTGTTTCTGTTTTTTTAAGTTAGTTCTAAATAATCTCGTCGGTCGGTCAGATAGCTCAGCGGGCTGTGCGGCTGCCTCTCATTCGCTTCACTGTCGAATGGTTCAGTGGATGTGGGTCGAGCCCCAGCTCGGTGTACTGAAAACAAAAAGTCTAACGCAGCAGTTTAAAATTCTAGATGAATCTGCGGCTTAGACTAGGATATGCTGGGATCTGATCGGCCTATGGTGGAGCAGTACGGCAAGAGATAAGGGCTTGCGGCTTGGTGATACTCCTCCATAGATCCCTACCGGACGGGCGTAACGCCTAAAAAACCGGATATATATATATATATATATATATATATATATATATATATATATATATTATATATATATATATATTATATAGTTCTAAATAATGAGTAAACTTAAGTACATATATAATAACATCTTTAATACTACATATTGAGTTAGAACTGATGAAGCTTTAGAAGTATAAAGCGAAACGTCTTCTATAAAATTATAAAGTAGTTGACTTCTGTTTTATATTTTGCCAACCTGAATGACCGATTCATCACTTCAATCACTTTTAACAAAGTGCTTAGAGCAAACACGAACAAATTTAACATTAAAATTATCCTGGCGTTTACACAAATGTTTCCAAACAGCTTGCATTTCCTTGTCTTTTGGAAAGCTATAAAATGCTGTACCGGGTACAAAACTCTTGCACATATTGTCAACGGCACAACCATACACTGCACACCTCATATCGGAAAAAATTTAAAGCCTTGTAACACTTTTAAAATATTATTTTATTAAATATTGGCCATGAACCGTAAATGTACATAAACGTCAAAACACAATATGGCGAAATTTAGCACAAGCTGACGTCACAAAAGTCATGCATAAGCCACGCCCACATGCGCGGTATCTTATCTGTTTGTATTTGTATCATGGCTTTTGTGCAGGTTCAGTTTTCCAGTTTGGTAAAGAGCCGCAAAATGGTTTTTCAACACATAAGCAACAAATTAATTACCATGTTAACATTTTTTTCACGAATTTTCACAGAATCTATTATCAAATTGTATTTTAAATTTTGAAGATATAGAGTTTGAAAATAAAATTAAAAACATTGTTGATAATATATTTAAAACCTAACAAAACAAAAAAAAACTCAAAGATGTCCTTTAAACAAAACCTTAAGATTATTCAGTGGAACGCTACATCTCTTAAAGCCAACCAAAAATTCTTTTTACCAAGGTTTAATAGAGGAAAAGTTTGATATTGCAATAATTTCGGAAACATGGTATAAGCCCACTGATAACATTAAGTGTAATAACTTTAACGTCATTGCCGTTAATAGAGATAAACGTTAGGGATGTAGCAATTTTCATTTCACATAAAATTATATACGAAGTCATTCAACTTCAATCTTAATTTTGATGCAAAAATGGAAGTTTGTGGAATTAATATCATTCTTGGTAATCATAAACTAACTTTATCTCTTTATAAACCCTCCGATGTTAGAGCGAAATCCCAAAAATATGTAAATTTATTTCTTCTTCTCCTTAGGGTGCCTGTCCATTCCAAATGTTGGCGATAATTCTGGCTATGATGATTTTGTTGTCAAATTTAAAGTTTGTGGAATTAATGTTATTCTTGGTAATCACAAACTGACTTTATCTCTTTATAAACCCTCCGATGTTAGAGCGAAATCTCAAAAAACGTAAATTTATTTCTTCTTCTCCTTAGGGTGCCTGTCTATTCCAAACGTTGGCGATCATTCTGTCTATGATGATTTTGTTGGTTGCTATACGAAATAGCTGTGTTGAGGTCTTTCTATACCATGCTCTCAGGTTAGTAAGCTAGGATATTCTTCTTCTTCTTTAAATCTCTAAATTTATTTAGTCAAATAAAACAGGATTGCATAGTAGCAGGCGACTTTATTGCCCATCACGGCATGTGAGGATCATCTGCATGCTCACATGATGACAGAGTTTTGGTAAATGCTTTAGATCATTTTTTAAACTTGATTATTATAAACGATGGCTCTGCCACAAGGATTTCCCTCCTGGTCAGGCTAAATCTGCCGTAGATCTCCGAATTGCTTTATCTAAGGTATATCCTACTAAATTGGACCTTATATACAGGTGAAATAGAGAAATCATTTTCCACGCCACCAAACTGCATCGATACCAACGGTATGTGTATATTTTTATATGGAACAGCTTGCAAAATTCTAAGACCATCCTCAAATATATCATTCAAATCACCTTAATGGTGGAACGAGAAGTGCCGTAAGGTACCGAATAAGAAAAAATAAAATATGTGTCTGGCAAATTTTGTTGAATATCAAAAAATAAATGCTAAACGTAAACCAACCTTTAAACAGAAATGCAGAAACAGATGGGCCAACTTTGGTCTCAATCTAAACAGACAAACTCATCCAACTGAGATATGGGATAGAATTAGGAAAATTAAAAAAAAAATAAAAATCTGTATGTGCACGACGAAAATATCGTTGAAAATTTTTTTCATAAAAAGCTCCTTGCTATGTTCCTTCTTCAATATATCCCACTGAAGATAAATTCAAATCACATTTTTTTCATTGTCCTATTAATATCAATGAAGTAACTGCTAATATCAAGTATTCTAAGAGATCCTCCCTTGGGATTGATGGTATCAATTATCTTATGATATATAACTTGCCTACAATAGAACTTCAATTTCTCCATGATGTATTTAACAATATTCTAATAAAAGGTGATGACTGTGATTCTTTAAAGCAGTGTCTTGTTATACCTATCCCAAAAGCTAATGATCCCAATATCCTAAGACCGATATCTCTTATGTCAGGTATATTGAAAACATTTGAACGAATCATAAAAAATCGATTAGAATGGTGGAATATAAAAAGTAACAAACTTTACCCAGACGGTCAGCTTGGGTTTCGTAGAGAGAAAGGTTCTATGGATTGCATTTCACACTTGGCAACCGATATACAGTTAACTTATTCTAAAAACCATTATACAGTTGCTTTATTTGTGGACATTTCTGGTGCATATTATGACACATGACATGACAACGTTATTCTCAACCTTCTGCTTGATCAACTTAATAAATTAGTAGTGTCTAGTAAATGTGCTTATGTCCTAGTCAATCTATTTACAAACAGACAAGTCCATATTCATTTAAATAATTTACTGATTGGCTCAAGGACAGTTAAAAAAAGGTTACCTCAGGGTTAAGTTCTTAGTGCCTTACTATTTAACTTGTATTCCTTAAATTTACATACTATGGGAATGCACTGTAACATTTTACAATATGCTGATAACTTTTGTTTCCATATTGAGAAAAAAACTTTTCAGCAACGTATTAATGCACCTAAGAAGTGTGGTATAATATTTTTTTCAAGACACAAGTTACCAAAAGTTAGCACATTAAAATTTTTCCAGCTTAAAATTCCTGTATATAAGTTTTACATACCTAGGTGTTACTTTGAATTTAAAATTAACCTGAAACGAGCATATTAATAATTGCATTACCAAATGTGAAAAAAAGCCTTAATATCCTTAAGGCCGTTAATTATTAAGATTGGTGAGTAGACCCGAAAATAAACTTATTATTTTACAGATCATATACCAGGTCAATTTTGGACTATGAAAGGCTTTTCCATGAGTCAGCGACAAAATCTAGTTTGATTAAATTTTATCGAATACAATAAAAAGCTTTAAGGTTAGTCCTAGGAGCTCTCAAGTCTACTCCTACACCAGCCATTTTGGCAGAATCTAACGAGCCACCTTTACATTTCAGACGTATATTTTTGGCAGAAAAATGTATTCTTAATGCCAGTTTAATAATCAAAACAGCTTATTACACAAAAAAATCTTGTCTCTCTGTTGAAAATCTAACAAACAAATGGTGGCAAGTAAAAACTCTCACCTACAGAACAAGCTGGAAGACTGTAACCATTCTTCTAAAATTTATACTGATGCCTCAAAATCGCCTGTTGGTGTTGTGTGTGCCATTTACATAGACCATATTCAAAACTATTTTTAGTATAACAAATTAAAATCAGATTGCTCAATATTCACAACTCAATTGGTAGCCATTATCAAGGCGTTGGATTGGATAATTAATAGCAGATTATATTTCGAACGATATATAATTTTATCGATAATTCAAATCATGAATGTGTTGCTTGTGTGAGTCCATTTCAAATAGGTAAAGAAATAATAAATAAGACTTACTCACAATCAATTTAATTTAACTATCAGACGACCGGTTTCGCTTTCTACAATATGCAAAGCATCCTCAGGTCTCGATACAAAGTTAAACAAATGCTGAAATGATAAAAACCCATATTAGGGTGTTGTCTAATAACGATAAACAAAGTAGATGTTGTAAATTACAATAATTATGCCAATATTACATGTCTGTGGTTTTATTTAAAAGAGTAAGTTGAATAAAAAGTATAAAAGTTTTAAAAGTTTAAACAGACAAGGTAAGGCCCACAAATTGTTATAAAATAGTCTATTAGATTGTAATAAATTAATAAATGAGCAAATAAATAAAATAAACATTACTTACATGCCGGTACTCTATTAATTGATGGATGGTAGAACATGGTTGAAACTACTATGTATTGTTGAATGGAGAACTCAATTCTGTTATTGCAGTTGTTTGACAGTAAACGGGAAGTTCTTGAGGAGATAGATTTGATCCAATGAAGAAGAGATATGTGTGTGATTGTTTGTTAAATGAATGTGATGTAATATACCATTGTATTATTAAAAGTTATTTATACTTAATCAAGAGATATATTTATGAAATGTATCCACGAAATGTATAGAATGTAATGTATAGAAAGCGAAACCGGTCGTCTAATAGTTAAATTAAATTGATTGTGAGTAAGTCTTATTTATCATTTCTTTACCTATTATCGATAATTATTATCGATACATACCATCTTTTTGTAGACTTCAAATCTGCCTATGATAGTGTCCTAAGAAATAAATTGTATGAAGCCATGAATGAATTTCACATCCCCGATAAACTGATAAGATTTGTTAAGGCTACAATGCGTAATGTGGTTTGCAAAGTCGAAATACAGGGCGAACAATCACAGGCGTTTGGAACGCATGTTGGGCTGCGACAGGGAGACGCGCTGCGTGTCTCCTTTTCAACATAGCACTGGAAAAGGCGATCAGAGATGCCGAATAGACAACAGAGGAAATATTTTTAATAAATCATCCCAAATTTTGGCATATGCAGATGATGTGGACCTAGTTGCCCGCACAACACGCAAGCTAGAAGAAATGTATACCACCTTCTCAAATGCCTCAAAATCTATGAGCCTGCAAGTAAATGAGGAGAAAACTAAGATGATGGCATCAACACCCAACAATAGGAGTCAGGAACATCGGTCCCCAATTCACAGTTGATAACTCTACCTTTGAAGTGGTGGACAAATTCACATACTTAGGCTCCCTGCTCACCAAAGAGAATGCCATAACGGAAGAAATCAAGCAAAGGATAATAATGGCAAACAGATGCTATTTTGAGTTGAGTAGACATATGAGAAGTAGAAACTTAAGCCAAAAAACAAAAATAACCATATACAAAACCCTTGTACAGCCAGTGTTGACATATGGATCAGAGACATGGACCATCTCCAAGGCAGACGATAATCTTCTGCTTATATTTGAACGAAGGATCCTGATAGGAATATTTGGTGGCATCTGTGAAAATGGTGTTTGGGGAGGAGATACAACTACGAGGTATACCACAGATATAAACAAATATTTGGTGGTAAAGACGTAGTATCTTTTATAAGAATAGGAAGACTAAGATGGGCAGGACATCTAGCAAGATCACAGCAGAACAACCCTCCTAGAAGAATCCTTATGTCACAACCCGTGGAAGTAGAAAAGGGGTAGGCTAAAACTCAGATGGAAGGATGGTGTAGATAAGGATGGTAGAAAGATAGGCGCAGCAAACTTTCAACGATTGGCAATGGATAGGACTGCCTGGCGTAATAGACTTGGGAAGGTCGAGGCTCTTTCATAGGGCTGTAGTACCATTGATGATGATGATATAATTTTATCTGACTCACAGTCCGTCCTCCTCGCACTAAGTCACTTCTCCAAACACATGTTACCAACAGACTAATTGTAGATGCGTTTGAAGAGCTAAGGATAATAACTTCTAAACTTCTAACTTCTAAAAAGAATTGTTAACTTTGTGTGGGTTAAAGGTCACTCTAATATTACAGGCAATAAAAATTTAGACCATTTGGCTAAAGACGCTACTTTAGTGGGTATAGAATAGAACAAGTTGCCCAAATGGGATTTAATTTCAGCTAGGAAGAAACATGTTAGAATTAATTGGAAATTGAGTAGCAATCCTTTACTAACAGTACCAAAAATACATACTGCAGTATATATCCAACTCTTCTATCTACTCCCCCAAATGACAGAAACCCCATCTCTTCGGGAAATTTATACTATGTACATCAGATGCCTTTGTGGACATGCTAAAGTAAACGCTTACCTATATAAAATAAAACTTTCCGAAACTGATATATGTGAATGTATACGACCTTAACCACTGGATGTTTCAATGTCGGTATAATCAAGAAGCCATAAAATTTAAATTTGATGCCATCTCCCAACAAAAAAGCATACTGCCGCAGAACGTTGCGTTTATTCTCTAGTTAGGTAGTCGAAATCCAACTACTAGATAGATTTTATTGGAATTTTTCAAACGTACCAAACGAAAAATCTATACTGCCTTTTTTAGTGTTATGTGAATCCGAAATGGTAGGTTAGTTGTTGTATTTCCCATTGTATTTCCTTTAATGTCATTTACCTTTAACCGTTGCCTGTATTGTTTGTGTAAAAAAGTCGCTATGAAGGGCACCTTAGCGTGAAGCTTGTGTTTCTGTTCAATCCTTTTTGTATAATCACCCAATAGTGTTTTCAATGGAAAGATAAGAAAATTGAGTTATTGAACGAACGGTTAGGAAATTGACAGAAATGAATTTAAAGGAAATGTATGAGGTAATTGTTTTTATGTATTCAACCAATTGTCTGGCTAAATAGGTCTTGAACCTAAGGCAAAAAAAAATATTACAGGATTGCAGGAACAACTAAAATGGATAGATTTATTATACAACGTTTCGAACAAGTTATCGATGATGTGACTCATTTAGTAAAAATAATCTTAAATTTTTTAAATAGAAGCAATCTCCCACATTATTCAAAATAATTATTTTTACGACCAATATCTAAGAAAACTGTTTAAAATTGCACTTATCGCCCGATAAATGCCTCGTGCCAGAATTTTATGAAATAATAAAATATTATTTTAATTGTGGATTTTTCACGAATTATTTATTTTATCCTTCTCATAGCCCCAATAATTTAAGTATTCTTACGTAGATGTTCGAAATCTATATTATAAATAGATTAATGTTTACTCTGTCTGATAAATGCCGGATTTATTTATGTACACGAAATTAAGTAGAATATTTCGAAAATTAATTCATTCACGTTCAAGGTAGTTCAATTAAATAAACAATTATTATAATTAAACTCAGATCGAGGTTTTCTTTTGTTATTGTTTTAAATCAAATGTATTTGCTTTTATATGTAAGTTTCACTTAAAATAAAATAAACGTTGTAATGGTGCCGTGTAAGTATGTAGGTAATATAAAATAATCAAAACAATGTAAAAATAACTTATAACATATGACTGCTCTACGAATGAATTCTTATTATAAATTATACCTACTAAATCTGCTGATGGGTAGGTACTTACAAGAATCATAGGTTTGGTGTCGTGTGTAATTTTGATAAATCAACTATCTCGATTTTTGTGCAATTACAAGTGTGTTAAACGCAAATAAGCAGTTATTGATTGTGATTAAACGTATAGAAATAAGTGCAAAATATAAATATAGCATTTATCAACTGTAAGTACAAAATACATATTAATTAACAATCTGTACAGACTAACTCAGTTAATACAAAAAAAAGTAAGTAAACAATGAATAACCAAATTATAAACGTAGAGTTGGACATACATGTCCAAAAATGGTTCCAAAGTAACTATAAGTACATAAGTAACAAACAGTACTGAGAAGTACTAAGCCTCCGAAGTGTCGACTTGGACGATGATTCTTATCGTGGTACACTTCCCGTCATATAAAACTGGTACACTTTTTTTTCCAATGTAAACCTGTGTTCAGACTAGAACAATGGTTCATGAATCAATTCGTTGTTGCCATCACAGATAACGGAATTGCACTAAATCTAAATAAAAAAATAACGTTCAAAAATGTATAAAATTTTTAGATAGGTATTATTTTTATCATTAACAACAAAAAACCGTATCTAATAGATTAAATAACCAGAGATAGGGTTGAGTTAATATCCAAAATGTTTGAAGGATCTTTAAACCTAGGGTATTGGTACAGGGAACATTGGAATGCATCTACTGTAATTTTATACTTCAATTACCTACCAAACACGAACTGTATTTTGTGTCAATAAGTTTTGTAACAGGCAAACTACCAAGATTAATTTATTATTTATTACAAGAACGATAAAAAATGTGAAAAACTAACATTATACTTTATCCTACGTATTATAAACTATAAAATATTCGGGGCGAAAAAAACGCTTTTCAAAACGTGACAGTTACAATCCAATATCTCACTGTAATGTTTTATTATAATAATTTAAAGTTATGTCTAGATTGATTATCTATCATTATTTTTGAGTTGAAATATTTTCATAAATTGTTATAAAACACAAATCGATGTATGGGTACTTAATTGAGATGATGAAAAATTACAAAATTAATATGAGAATTTTTTAGGATGCATGTTTAAACAAATTTAATGTGACTGGCTGATCGAGAATGCTGGATAATGTTTTAGTTTTTAGTAGGCACACTCAAAACTGGCGATCTGTCACACAACTATGCTTTTAGCTGGTTTCATATACTATTTTCGTTGAACTGGCAACGGTGCCCTAGAAACTAGAATGACATATTTGACAAGATCACCGTACACAACTTAAAAAACACGATTTTTGATTAAAAGAGTTGTACCAGTTTTTTGTGACGCGAAGGGTAAAATAAAATGGATTCGGATGATTCCATAACAGATAAAGATAAAAAGAAAGTTACTATGCATAGATGACATTAAAAAAAAACAAAAAGACATGAAGAACATTAAAAAAGAAGAAAATGAAAGCTTATTAGAAGCAATGATGAAAACATCGAGTTGGAATCTTACTCGATGGATGAAAACGATAAAACAACTAACGAATGACATAAAGAAAATAAAAGAAGAACTATCCACATGAACAGGCCGAAGACATGAAAAATATAGGCCAGTAGATCAGGGAAATTAAAAAACAACAAGAAAAGTATAAAAAAAATAAAAGTTTTAAAGAGAATCAATGAACAAGTCACGAAAGAAATTGAGCAAATCAAAAAAGAGGAACAAGGAACTTTGACGAAAGAAAGACTGAAAAAATATAATCTGAAAAACGAGTAAACATATAGTAGTAGTATTCAGGAAGTCAAGACGGTTCACACAGGTATGGTGTCGGGATAATATTAAACAAAAACATTAATCAAGCTGTAATAAATTTCACTCCATACTCCAACAGAATTATACTCTTACAATTAAACCAGAACAAAACCAAAATAAACATCCTACAAGTTTATACTCCAACTGCAGACAAACCAGAGAGCGATATTGAAACATTCTACGAAGACCTAGACAACATTTTAAAATCCATTAAAACGCAAGATGTAATAATTATAATGGGAGATTTTAACGCATAGTTGGGGAAGAAAAAGTAGAAGAATGTACAGGAGGATATGGTCTGGGCAACAGAAACGAAAGGGGTGATAGGCTTATCAAATTTTGCCAAAACAACAATTTTTTTATAGCTAATACATTGTTCAAAATGCCAAAGAGAAGACTATATACCTGGAAGTCACCAGCAGATCAAGAGGAGAGAATTGTAAGAAACCAAATAGACTATGTATTAGTTAGACAAAGATACAGGAACGCAATTATATCCGCAAAAACCTATCCAAGTGTCGACATAGGATTCGATCACAACCCAGTAGTGACCAAAATTAGGCTCAAAATGAAAATAATAAAACGAAGAACAACAAATGCAAAAATCGATACAAGTAAATTAAGGAACCCACTCATAAGGCAACGTCTGGCAGATGAAATCAACAACGTATTAATGTATGTTAAAGAACAAATTCTGCAAAATACTGAGACGGAGAAAAAATGGTTATTAATAAAGACAGAAATAGATAAAAGTCAAAAAGAAATTCTAATACCAACCAGATATAAAAAGAAGCAATGGATGACGAAAGAAATTTTAGATTTAATGGAAGAAAGACGTCAATATAAGAACAAAGATAATCAGATGTACAAAAAAGTGGATAAACAAATAAAATACAGAATTAAGAAAGCGAAAGAACAATGCACAGAAATAGAAGAATACCAGAAAAGACATGATAGTTTTAACACACATAAAAAAATTAAAGAATTAACTCACAACAATAGAACAAGAAAACCGGGAATACTGAAAGATGCAAATGGGAAACTTGTGTTGAATACTAACGACAAATTAAAGAGATGGACAGAATACATCAATAAACTGTTCAAAGACAATAGAACAGAACAGATGGAGATAGAAGTAAAAGAGGATATGGTTTTAAAGATTTAAAAGAGGAAATTAAAATGGCATTAAAAACAGCGAAAATGGTAAAGCATTAGGTCCAGATCAAATTCCTATAGAAATCTTAAAATGCATAAATGATGAAACCTTAGACATTATATTATTATAATAAGGAGAATTGTTTTGAAGTGATAAAAAAACTGGACGTAGAAGCTGGAACTATAGGTCTTAATATGAATTACAGCAAGACCAAAATCATAACAAATACAGATGAAGACGTCACAATGAGTATCGGACAAGATGAAATAGAACAAGTTCAGGATTATATATATATATATATATATATATATATATATATATATATATATATATATATATAAACCAAACAGTCGAGATAAAAAGACGAGTTAGACTGGCATGGGTGGCATTTGGCAAACTAAGCTACATCCTAAAAACAAAAGATATCTACAGCATCCTAAGACCAAAATATGCAATCCATGCGTACTCCCTGTTCTCACTTATGGTTCCCAAATGTAGACATTTACAAAAGCAAACATGGACAAAATCATAAAAACCCAAACAGCAATTAAAAGACAAATTTTGCATATAATACTAATGGATAAAAAGAGAAACGAGTGGATAAGAGAGAAAACAAAATTCAAGGATGTTAGACAAAAAGTTGCAAAATTAAAATGGAGAATTGCCGAACACAATACAAGACAAAAATAAGACCGATGGAACCAAATTCTTATAAGTTGGAGATCATAGAAATATAAACGGAGCAAAGGAAGGCGCCAAATAAGGTAGGCAGATCATATCAAGAAGCACGTGGGCTCTAGGTGGATGACTGTAGCGACAGAAAGAGAAGAATGGAAAAGGATTGGGAAGGCCTATGTCCAAAGATGGACCGAAGATGGATAATTAGATAGATAGATAGATAGATTATTCAGAGCACTTACTTTGAATCCAAAGACATACGTAAAAGTAAATAGAAATCTCCAAATGGAAAAGTTATGAACCAGGTCAATCATGTACTTATTGAAAAGGATAAAGAAACACATGTACATAGGAGTTTAAAACTGTGAACTAAAGTTTAGTTTGATTAGTTAGTTTCCAACCTAAATTTTTGTTTCATTGGTTAGTAAACTATAAAAAACTTATAAATTTAATTTAATTTAAATATATATTTCTCTGCATAAAAAAATCTAAAACAATAGTGTTAATTGTTCATGTATATAAGTGCCTTAATTAATTCATACAGTTGTATAATTGTTTATTTTATATTTAACTATATCCTAACTTATCCCTCGCAGTTTATATATATATATATATATATATATATAATATATATTATATATATATATATATATATATATATATATATATATATATATATATATATATATATAATACATATTTTTCATTACAAAATCGTTTTATCTTCAAATCAAAGATGCCCAATGAGATTCCCCCTCTCTCCCGTAATAGCTTATATCTGCATGAAATATTGAAACAGTGTCCCTATCGTCATCAAATCTGAAACCCACCTACTGGTTACGGTACGTTGATGACACCTTTGTCATTTGGCCCCATGATAAACGCAGATTAGATCTCTTTCTCTTCCACCTGAATGTAATACATCCCAGCATTAAATTCACGATGGAAATTGAGTTTGAAGCTTATTTGCCGTTTCTTGATCTTCTTACTCAGAAGAACCCACTTCACATTCTGTCCTATTCCGTGTACGGGTAACCCACTCATACAAACTGTTATCTCCATGCCCAGTCACATCATCATCCCGCGCAAATCAAGTCAGTTATCAACACTCTTATTTCCCGTTCAGTAAGACTTAGTGACAACAATTACAGGTCACCTGAAATCAATTCAATAATAATAGAAGCATTCAAAAACATCTAAACTCCATTCCATCCAAAACAGAAACTTAGTAGTAATAGAACTCTTATCCCTCTAAGCATCAAAACCGTCTTCAAACT
This sequence comes from Diabrotica balteata, assembly GCA_918026665.1. Lineage (NCBI taxonomy): Eukaryota > Metazoa > Arthropoda > Insecta > Coleoptera > Chrysomelidae > Diabrotica > Diabrotica balteata. The sequence goes on from OU898279.1 coordinate 87,797,654, forward strand.
CAACGTTGTCCAATCTCGTCAGATCCGTAAAATACCAAATACCCAATGAAAACAATGGTATCTACAAAATACCTTTGTTCCAATTTCTCACGTTCATATATAGGACAGACAAACCGACGAATCCATAACTGTATTTACGAACATTCTCTATCAGGCAAACATTCCGATACTACTTCATTCTTAGCCCAACATCATGTTCAGACAGGCCTAGGAGGACAAATTTGTTAAACTTCCCGTACTCGATCCGGTATAAATAAAGGGTTTTAAATCATTTGAGCATATCCCTGTCTCATCAGACACTTGGCCTGATACAAATTTAAACTCGGAAAGTCCAACGAATGTCTCCTAAAACTTTACCACTTCAGTGGTTATCGTACAGAGGTGCCACATGCTTTGGCGGGCATGAACGAAAACGATTTATTAATATCGTTTCCGGTCCTCTGGCCTATACAAAATATGTAAAAAAATTTATATTTTATCGAAAGTTGCTATCGCTTTGTTTAAACGAAATGAAATGATTCATTACACTTTATTAATACCGATTAGAGCACGGGAAGTTTATATATATATATATATATATATATATATATATATATATATATATAAAACTTTTTGGATGGGTTGGAGTCAATAAAAGGGGCTATTTGTTGACTATTTTTTACTCGAGCTTTCAATTGTGATTACAATTATTATCAAGAGCTTCTAAAAAATACAAAATATCTTACAAAGTTGAACTAGAAATAAAAAATTTTTTGTTAACTCACCAAATAAAATTAGTTTGTTATATAAAACTGCTGCTTACATATTAATGACAAAAAATATTAATACAAAAATGTCTTATTCTAATAAATGTTTCTCTGAAAAATTTTGATGAAGTTTCTTAACAAAAAACAATTGAATTTGTAAACAAAAATTGAATAGCTACAAACCAGCCTAAATGTCATAAATACTAACTTAAAAATTTTTATTTTTGACATATTGTCAAAAATAAAATTTTTTTAAAAAATTCTTCTTTGTTTAGTAACAAAAAAGAAGATTTATTCACCATTGATAGATGCCCGAAAAAATGTAACAAATACATGGAAAATTCAAAATGTGATATTTTACTGACTGCATATATAAATTACATAGAAATAATATAATTATAAATTTTGCTTAGATTTTGAATTTCTGACCTTTTGTTTAAATTATTATCACTTTTGCAAATACAAACCATTTCCAAAAAAGTTCTTTTAAATTTATTACTTTCACTACATAAAATTTTAATATTATCAAAATCCATATATATATATATATATATATATATATATATATATATATATAATATATATATATATATATATATATATATATTTGTACATACATGCACCGTTAAGTTTTCGTGTTCCTAAAAATTGATGTCTTTTATCAGTTTATCTCTAATCAACTTCATGTTTATAGAAATATATTTTACATTTGCCCTTCCTTTCGAGGATTGGCATAAAAAGGAGTGTTTGAAAGACCTTGACTTCTAGTTATTATTTTTAGTTATTAACGGCAAATATCATACGTATACTTGTTTAATAATTTCAATTTCCATACTTTCTATCACTATTAATATGAACAAATATATATATATATATATATATATATATATATATATATATATATTGTTATGATGTGTTGTTGTTGTATGAGCAATGAGTAAATTTGAATGATAAATGTAAGTATAGGGTTTTTATCGCGGTTCTCAAAGAATTAGTTTGTAAGTACTTTTTTTAAATTATCTTTATTATAAATATTATGAAACAAACCTATCTATCTAATTATAAGCAATATCAATTTAAAACAATCTATCTAAAATTTGAAATTCTTACAATTATTAAATTATTAACAAAATTTGGTACCTTCTTTCACTGAACGCCTAAAGTTTTTCCAAAATTAAAGTTATTATCACCACTCGATATCTTCTTACTAAGCCTTGGTTATCCAACTATGTTAATATGTTCCTTATTAATTATCTACACTCACCATATGAATATATATTTAACTCCTTGTAATTTCCATATAATGTACTTTGAAATATTCTGGATCTTGTGGTTGTATTATTGATTGCTTATTTCAATGAATTAACTTCAAAACTGTCACTATATTATTGTAGTCACTTAACTCAATTAATAATCTTCTTGTAACTAAATTCTTGAATTATAACTTTACTAACTAATAACTGAACTGGTAACTGATGTGAACTCATAACTGACTGACTGACTGACTAAAACTGAAACTCTAATTTAAACTGACTGCTCACTCCAAATTACATGGCTTTTTATATATCCTTTCCTTCTTTCCAGAATATTCTAGCAACAAATAATGTTCGAATCATTCCATTTTTTTCTATTTGAAAATCTGGAATGATTTCTTGTCTGTTATGTATTATGTATACAGTCCCATTGACATTTCTAGAGTTTTCTATCTATAATTTACTTGACTTTAGGCTCTCCAGATCAGAACTACACTATTATATGTAACTTAAACATTTATATGAACTATATTTTTACAATTTTACATCCACAATTATATTCTAAATTAACATTCCAAAAATAAATAACTATTTTGACTTTGACACTACAGTGTATGTTTGGTTGCATAGCACATGGCTGAGTAAACATATTAAATATTAAATAAAATAAAATAAAAAAAATTTCTTAAACTTAATTCTTATGCTAAATTCTTAAAAATACCCTCATATAATTATTTTTTTATAATATTATCTAGTATATAACTTACAAATTATGTCTCTAACCACTATTTAAATAAATCTACTAATCAACACTGCATATCTGGTTGTATATATTTCTAAGTTAATTTATTGTATTTCTGTTTTCATAATATATATATATATATATATATATATATATATATATATATATATATATATATATATATATATATATATATATTACTATGATGTTTTGTTTGTGTATGAGCTATGAGTAATTTTGAATAATATATATATAAGTATAGGGTTTTTATCGCGGTTCTCAAAGAATTAGTGTGTAAGTACTTTTTTAAATTATCTTTATTATAACTATCATAAAACACACATATATATCTAATATAAACAATATAAATTTAAAACAACCTATCTAAAATTTGAAATTGTTACAATTATTAAATTATATTAACAAAATTTGGTGCCTTTCTATCACTGAATGCCTAAAGTTTTCCAAAATTAAAGTTATAATCACCACTCAATATCTTCTTAATCAGCCTCGGGTATCCTTGTATTTTGCTTTTTTTATCCCCAAACAATTGCTTTTTTCCAAATATAGCAAAATATTTTAATTATCGGCTCCCAACAACTTTAAATATGTTTCTTCTTAATAATCTCCACCCACAATATAGATATTATAATTTAAAATTCTTGTAATTTTCATATGATATAAGGTACCCCGGGGGCAAGTGGAAATATGGGGGAAGTGGAAACCATGTGATTAAAAAAATTATAATCCAGTCCTGTGACTGCCATCTCCCTAAAAACGGTCTACACTAGGTTAATATACTTAATATACACTTATTTGTTATCTTTAAGCCAACGGTTTTGAATAAAGGAATTCGAATTAACAGCGATTTTCATTAGGTAAGGAATAAAATTATATTGTATTTTATTTATATGTAGGTTAAAACTAACTTGTGTAGATAATTTTTGTAAAAATAGATAGGTTCCACTTGCCCCATTGTTTTTTATGCTTGGGGCAAGTGGAACCCACAACATTGGGGAAAGTGGACACTAGTGTCCACTTTCCCCAAGCATTTATTTAAAACAGTTTAATCTAACTTTTTTTTTTCTTTGCAGTAACAATGGTTCGTAATTATGTCAAAAAGAAACCACCGCCAACATATTCTCAAGAAACCTTAAGAGAAGCAGTAGAAGCTGTAAAATCTAAGCAAATGACACTCTACAGAGCATCAAAACATTACTCCATTCCAAAAGCAACATTATTTAAAAGAGTCAAGGGATTAAGGGGTGAAAAAAGTACCACTATGGGTAGGCCAACAGCTTTACTTTTAGATATTGAGACCAAAATTGCTGACCATATTAAGACCATGGAAAAATGGGGTTTTGGTCTTTCAAAAAAAGAAATTTTGTTAGCTATTGGACAATATGTGTCAGAAAATAACATAAAAACTCCATTTAAAGATTCAATACCGGAGATGATTATTTTTTAAGTTTCAAGCGCCGATATGGACTTTCTCAAAAGAAGCCACAATTAGTTGAAGTGGCCCGTAAAAAAAGTATAGATCCATTTGTAATTGCAGAGTACTTTGACTTGGTGAAAGAAATCACTTCGAATATACCCCCTGAGAGGATTTATAATCTAGATGAAACCAGTTTCTGTCTAGATCCTAGTCGTGTAAAAGTAGTAGGTGAAAAAGGAAAAGCCGCTCATCGAGTTACAGCTGGTCCTGGCAAAGAAAACTTTTCTGTCTTAATCGGTGGCAATGCTACAGGAGAAAAATTACCACCCCTTATTATTTTCAAAGGAAAAAATCTTTGGGATACATGGCTAGCAAAAAAAGATGACGAGTATCCAGGAATTACATACGGAGCAACAATAAACGGATGGATGGAAACGGAAACATTTTCTAATTATATTGAACATACGTTCCTTCCGAATATTCCTAAAGAGAGACCCGTTGTTCTGATCTATGACGGTCACTCTTCACACACATCAGTTGCCCTTATAGAAACTGCTTTAAGGGAAGACATAATTATTTTAAAACTACCGCCACATACTAGCCATCTCCTACAGCCAATGGATTTGGCTGTGTTCAAGCCTTTAAAACAAATGTACGATGAAGCTCTTATAAAATGGCAAAGAAGAAATTACGGTACAAAGTTACCGAAATCCATATTTTCATCTATAATTTCACAAGTATGGAAGGAGCTGAGTTCAAACCATATTAGAAGTGGTTTTAGTAAGGCCGGTATTTACCCATTCTGTAATGCAGTGATTCCTGTTGAAAAATTTGAACCTGAGGCTTTCAAAAGATTTCAATATCATAACTCTAAGAAGGCATCATTAGTGAGAAATAGGAATGACCCTGGTGATACCCCTCAACAAGAAGAAATGTCGGAAAATACCAGTGGCAGCCAAGCAACACACTTGGTCAGAAGTACTGTGTTACAATACAAACAGTATCTTCAAAATGATAATCAGAATCATGCATTAAAAAGGCTTCCTGAAAGAAATTCCTTCGAATCTATTTTACTCGAACATGTCAAACAATCCCCATCAAACCAGCAAAAGCGTAAGAAAATCTGTTCTGGCGCTGAGATCATAACACACACTGACTATTTAGCAAAAATGAAGATACAACAAGACAAAAAGACCGTAAAATCCAATAAAACGGAAAGGAAAAGGATAAAGAAGAAGGAAACACGATCTGACAGCAGTGATGATGACCAAGCTTTCATTGAGATGAGATCAGATTCCGACGACGATATTGATATATTAAGGGTTCCAACCCCTCCCATCGAAGAAGAGTTACATCGTGCGGCTATGCCCGATGATTTCGTATTAATGAAATTTCCAGTTAAAGGAGGCTCAAATTATATTTATTATGTCGCTAAAATTTTGCAGTGTTTTGATACTGAAGTTAAAGTTAGTTGCCTTCGAAAATGCATAAAAAATGACGGAAAATATTATTTTCCTAACCTACCAGACATATCAGTCGCATTTAAGTTCAAAATTGAATTAGTATTGCCAAAACCATTAAGTTTTTCCCAGCTTACAAAAAGGCAACAAGCTTTAATTTCGTTTCCTATTTCTCTAAACAACTATAATGTTCGCTAATAACCATATTTTTTTAAACAAATGTATTTTTACAAATGTATTCAGAAATGGTTTTTTATTATTTCTACTTGCCCCAGAATGATTTTCATTGACTTTAATATATAAATTCGGATAGGTTTCTACTTGCCCCTTGCCATGTACAAAATGTGGGGCAAGTGGAAACCATGTCACATAATTGAAAGTTTTTGTTAGAAAAAAGTTCTTTAAAGTTTTTTTATGTTTTAACACCGCATTCGTATTAGAAAATGGTGTAATTCTTACCTGTCGGTAACCTAATAGAGTGCATATATAACTAAATTTTTTAGAAGGCCTTAAACAGAAATTAATGATTTTTTAGGTTCCTCTTACCCCGGTGTACCTTACTTCAAATATACTGTATACTATGTGTTTGTACTATTGACTGCTTAACTTCTTAATGAATTAACTCCATACTGTCACTGTATTACTGTACTAATAATTAACTATCACTGTATTGAATTATCTATATTGAATTAATTTACTCTCATATTCTAAATATTCTGATCTAAAGGGCATTTAGCCCTTTAGATCAGAATACACTATTATATATAAACTAAATATCTTAAAATAATATACTACTATTTTATATCCGTAATTATATTTCAATTAAACATCCCAAACTAATAAATAACCCCACTTCACATCCGCAACCATCCAAATGTCAAATAACACAGTGTATATTTGGTTGCCTATGCAAATGGCTTTTTAAAAATACCCTCATATAATTATTTTTTAATAATATTCGCTAGTATATAACTTATAAATTATATATTGAATCACTATTTAAATAAGTTTATTAATTAAAAATTATAATGTATTATACCTACTCCACATTTATTATCATCTCAATGTATGTATATATATATATATATATATATATATATATATATATATATATATATATATCTATATATATTTATATATATATATATATATATATATATATATATATATATATATATATATATATATATATATATATATATCACAGCTGTCCAATTATTAGTTCTCTGGCTGACATCTCCTAATATGATAGCTGACAAGACACATTAACCTTGAGGTACATACTAGATTTCCACCTCCTTGTGCATTGGTTGACTAGACCTTCCACCAACATAGCTGCCAAAAAAAAATGACAATGTGATATGTAGTTGTGTTTTAACTGTTTTGTTTCTTAAATGTTCAACGTTTTTTAATATTTGTATTGTACTTGCACACTGGAGGAAAAAGCAAAAATGCACTTGTATTGTTTGAGTTTTCAAGCCACCTTATAACACATACAACTTATTCCTTTTTTTGCTATAAAAAATCTTCAAAAAAGTTTTTCAACATGGAACTTTCAAATACCACTTTTGCCTGCAACCTCACACAAGTAAGTGTTCACTACATCTTATGTAAAATACACAATTTCACCATTTTGTAACATATTGTAGCATTCGTCTGAAGATGTTAAAGAAATTTAACGAAATATAACGAAATCGTTGAAAAGAGCACACTTTGGCTTTCATTATTCAGCTGCTAACCCAATCAACCTTACCATTATACTATATATATATATATATATATATATATATATATATATATATATATATATATATATATATATATATGTATATATATATATATATATATATATATATATATATATAATAAAAAAATATGTATCTTATAATTAAATATTAAGACAGTTTGATTTTTAATACAATTAATGTTAATTTTTGTAAAATAGGTAGTTTTGTCTAAAAAATGCATTGTTTCGGCAGAAAAAGCTTTAAGATCCTTTCACTAATATCATTATAATTTTCAAGTGAATAAAACATCAATTATGTTACAACTAAAAAATATTACACTGAAATAAATAAATTAAACGAAAATAATCCATAAATGTTATATTTAAATAACATAAAGACCAATCTTCTTCATAAAAAAGTTGTCGTAGTTTCGTGTTAAATCCAAATCTTTTTTTATAGGTCTGCAGTAGCACACATTGTATAAATGTAATATTGACTTAACATTGTTTTATACCAAGACTAAAATGAGAACAAAAATAAATCACAAATAAGCCACAAATTGATGTAAATTAAAAAATCATGCAATTCTACTCACTGTCAATGAAGCTTTACAAATATTTTCAGTGCAAAATAAGCAGTAATATTAATATACCTACGTATGGAAATTAATATGAAATTAAAAATAAATATTTCTTCAAGATATTTGATCAATGCATCCATAAAACAAACATTTTTTGTTCGGAATACTTCATAATAAGATATAAAGCTTTACTGTCCAGCAAAGACCATTAGAATGTTTAAAGTAAACTTTGCCAGGATGGAAATGGAAGCGGTATGTTAAATATGACAGATTTTAAAATTAAAAATTAATAGCAAAACATAAAATGTTTACTTATAAATAATAAGTCATCAAAAATCCCAATGTTGATTGCTTTCTCAAATTGTTTTGTTTACAAACATATGTTTATAAAAAAATGTCGCTCTAAAAAAAGCAAATCACTCTAAACACTCTTGGATGATAAGACATTTAACACAACACACTCTTGATTTTAAAGAACAGAGAGATGTTAAAGAATATATTAAAATTCCTTTACTCAATAAATTATTAATTAATATTACCTTCATTAACTTCCCTTTTCAATTTTTTATCGGAACGATAACTCGTTACACATCCTGTTACGAAGCAAGTTCTAATGGTGTAAGCTTTCTTCGTTATTTCTCTATTTAAATTTACGGCTACTTATATAGCTTTTTACATACATTTTTTTAGGGTATAATAATCAACAAAACCAGTAATCTTATATTAACTACGAATAATTAATTATTTTTGAAATTTACACATTCACTACAATAAAGTGTTGGTACCTGTCTCTACACCAGCGTTGCCCTAGCACAAACCAAGCAAACAGGTAAAATAGTGTACACAAATTTCAAGATCGCCAAATCTCGATTCTTCTCCTGTTTATAGTTCTCCAGAACTCCATAGTATGCACCAGGTAGGCTGTCAGTGCACAGAACATGTATAACCTGGTTATAAATTATGCACATATGTGCTCTAGAGCTCTCTTTTTGGTAAATATAACAAACCACATCTACAGAAGTAATCTCAATTGTTAAACAACTTTCGTCCTCTCTTAGTGACGACGGTCCAGGGACTTTGTCAGTATGGTGATGCTTAGTTTTGTCTCATATTGAAATATATTTTTTTCATAGTTGAAGATGACGTTTCGGCTATGCTCATTTCATATCCTTGAGTTAAAATAAAATTCATGTACTTAGTCAGGCCAAATTACATTGAAAAGCTTATTTTCAAAGTGTCTTAAATCCAACATTTCGATTTTTTTATGGATTCATTTTATTAAAGACGATAGATTTCTTCAGGCCTAGAATAAATGTTTTTAACAAAAAAAAATTGCGGCTACTTCCTCAAAAGTGGTTTGTTGTATTTGCCAAAAAGAGAGCTCTGGCTCACATACGTGCATAATTTGTAATTATGTTGTACATGTTGTGTGCGCTGACAGCACACTTGGTACATGTGATGAAGGCTTCGAAAGTACAGTTACATACATGCGTTGTGCACGTACAGAAAATTTAATTTTAAATAAAAACAAGTCGATTGAAGGTTTTCATGCTCAGTCTAGTGTTATAATACAATTACCTAAACAAATATTTTCGCCCATTGCGAAAAACTGTAACCATACCTATTCCCAGCTTTGATAGAACCAAATAATATCTTCGAAATATTTTGGTATTATACAAGATAAAACAGTTGATGGTTTATGAAAAGTAGGGATGAAACACCTAGCAATAAACACACTTTTTTCGAAGAATGAAACGAACGAATGGGAAGATAATTTTCTCAATTTCGAAGATGTGCCCGACGTTTAGCTGTCTCTAAGTAAAATCAGTGCAAAAGATTTCGACTTTTGGGACAAGGCTTTATAAAATGCTACTACACTTAAAAATACTATTCAAAATTATGTAAATATAAATAATCTAACTGTACCCATAAAAATCAGGTTACTATAATATGATATATTTCCTATACTGTTGTACGAAGTTGAGTCGTGGACTCTCACAGACGTTAGCAAATTGAGGCTTCCGAAATGTGGCTTTATCTTCGAATCCTGAATATATCTGATATCGATCACATTACTAACCAGGACGTTTTATTAAGAATGTAAAAAGGAATAGATTTGTTATGCACAATAAAATTAGACAAAATCGAATACCTCGGTCACATCATGAGGAACAGCGAAAGATATGGGTTGCTGCAATTAATTCTACCAAAAAGTAGAAGGAAAACGAGACGAGGAGGGCGAAGGATTTCCTGGCTGAAAAATCTACGTACGTGGTTCTACACAACAACCACAAATCTTTTCAGAGCAGCAGTTTGCAAAATACAGATTGCCATGATGGCCGCCAACATTCAAAACAGATAGGCACTACAAGAAGAAGAAAAAACATTATTACCTTAGATTGGAACAAAAAACATAAAAACATTGTCCCACAAACTTCAAATAATTAAAATCTGACTTCTGGAGCACAAATGGACTGGCAAATCCTGAGAGAAATCAAATCAAATACCAAATCTAGGTTTGAGGTTTTCCTGGATGATTACAATATGTGATCGTTCAGACTCGGCTGCTTATTTTCCAACTAAAATCATGTCGGCTTACTTAACCTCAGAATGCTGTTACCAAATCACCTGTCACAGGATACAGCTTACAGCAAACGATGATTAACTCACATTACAAAAACTGCCACACTGCGTTTTAAGCTTAAATCGCCTTCTTCTCACTACACCCATATAATTAAGCGAAAACTTTGACGGTTTTTTCAAAACCTTACGAAAACGAATATTATTCGCCCAGACTGTGAATTGTTCGCTTACGGCTGCCAACATCGAAGTCCCGATGACCAAATTCGGACTTGAATGAAAGCGCCAATTTCTTACGGCGCTTCATTGCGAAATGACGTCATCCTCAAAAATCATTATCTTCCCACATTTGCGGAAAGATTGTTGTTTATTTCATGCGTAAATGTCTAGGCGAAATCAAGATCAAACGGAAGAGCAATTTGTTTATTATAAACTGACTCCAAAATGTTTAGATTATCAATCTCAAACATTCAAAAACAATAAGAATATTCCACGGTGTTTTGTGATATACGGGGTGAAACGAAAATGCTACAATAATAAATATTGCCGTAAATATCATTTTTTATTTTATTGTACAGTACATTTCTTGTGTTTCTAAGTTTAATAAACATAATTAGTTAATATAATCTTTAATTCGTACGATTAGTCTACACTTACAGTTACACGACTGAGGTATCATTTTGTTGTTAAACAATTAACGCCTAATGACTAGGTAGTAGCTTTACTGTTACACATTGGTTATTATATTGTTAAAACCACTTTAAGATGTCTATCTTGTTTTCTTCAAACGAGTACCTACTATTCAAAATGTGTGCCATTTAGTATCTTTGTTAGATTTCTATGCTTTCGAAGTTTACATAATTTTTTATAATTCCACCTGCTAGCATGCTATAGTTCGATAAAATATTTGCTTACCTAATAGGTGTCTCACGGAGTATCATATTTTTTAGTTTATCCTCATCTATGCAATATTCTATATTTTTATTTTGATATTGTTTTTCTTCCTTTATTTTTTTGTAGTGTATTTATTTTATTTCCATTTGTGTAATTATAATAAGATTTTCTCTTTCTTGTTTTTTGTCTATCCAGACGTTATATAACTCCTTTTAAAAGGTTTAAGAGATCAAAGCCAGATACCAAGCAAGAACAGAAAACTTCCTTCATAATGACAGCTTATTACTTATGACAAGAAAATCCTAAAACCCATAGGGAATACTTCTATCAACTGTTAAACGATCAATCTAGCAGAAATACATTAAACAGATTAAGATTAAGAAGAGCAATACCCGACATACGAAGAAGTAACTCAGAAAATTATAAAATGTAAAAATAATAAGGCACCAGGCAGCGATGGCATACCAGCAGAGTGCTTAAAACACGGAGGAGAAACGTTGTACTGATCTATTTACAATCTAATCAAGGCATTTGGTGGGAAAATAATGCGAAAAGGATGAAAAGAAGGAGATATCGAAGAAATCTACAAAAAAGGAAACGATAGATAGATAGATCTTTATTTAAATAGAAAAGAATAACCCAATATACATACAATATAAAGAAAGTACAGAATAAATTTTTGATACAATGTTTGTATTTTGAGAACGATTTACGAAGTGGAAATTGAAACGTCAATAAACGTATTTTTATCTTTAATTGTGGCTTATTCCCAGTTAAATAGTAATTAATTCCTGATAAATGATATTAACATCAACATAACCTAAATTAAAGCGACATATGAAAAGATTAGTTTTTGTTTTATCTAAGTTTTAATTACATAAATTTCTGAACTTGGATATATTACCATCAGATATATTACAACTATTACTACTAGAGATATTTACCGAAATAACGGAATGATCAATAATCAGATGATCAGTAAATCTACAAAAAAGAAAACGAAAAGTACTGTATTAACAACCAAAGAATAACGCTCCTACATACCACATACAAAGTCCGTGCATACATTTTACTAGAAATAACCAAAGCATGCACAGAAGAAATCGTTAAGGATTATCAATGCGGATTTAGATGGGGCCCCTCTACTATGTATTGACCAAATATTCATAACAAAATATATAATGGAAACTTTTAGAAATTTGATCGTAAGCTTTATCACATTTGATCTTTTTTATTAACATCCAAGATTTTTTACAATCTGTTTCACAATAAAAACAATAAATAAAATTATTTGTTTTTACAATCTCAGAGAGATATTAGGGCCAGTGGCCAAAGCTCTAACCACAAATATTGGCTTGTTTACCGGTGGGATGCACACATACACAGATACGTGAACACGAATACTAAAGGCGGCACAGATCACAATTGCTAGGCGTTGTTGAAGGCCTAGCTTCCACTACTGTAGGCACTGTCAGGATCGGTTTGGTAGATCCAAGGGATCATATCGCTTCAAACTCTCTGCTTGTTGATTGTTGAGAAGGTTGTATGCCAGGGTGTTAGGATACATACCTGTTTTGATTTTGATTCAGAAATTCTTTTGCACTCTTCAGAGACTATTAGTAACTGCAGATCTCTAGGTAAGGCGTCAAAAAGATAGATGACTTCACATTTTCAATATAAGTTTGCATTCTTTGTTTTTTTCTTCTTCTTTTAACTGATTTTTAAGTCAGTAGGTGCTTTTTCTCGTCAATCAAGATTTTTTTGCAGTCAGAAAACAATTATGCTTCCTGTTGATATTGTTTGTTTTGGAATAGCTCTCTATTTTGCTTTTCTATGAAAATTGTAGGATATTGTAGAGTGCTATTAATTTGTATTTTTATTGTAAGTGGCGAGTTCACTGATGTCTACCCCGTGTTGCAATTATCCTAGAGCCCAGTAGTAATGATTACAGTTAAGGTCTCTCCAACATCATGAGTTAAATAACTGAAGTTATTTAACTTATGATGTTTTATACTAATATCTGAAATGATTGCAGTGTCACTATGTGTTTTGTGATTTGAATATTTTGTGTAGTGAAGAATGTAAATTGGTTTATTGACGTTTCAATTTCCACTTCGGAAATCCTTCTCAAAATACAAATAGTAAATTGAATTTACTGTTTGTGAAGAATGTATTTTGAAATTTTAATATAATTTTTGTCTGTTAGATCAATTTTAGCAAGATTGCAATAATCGCAAAGATATTCAACAATATATACAACTTTGAAAAAATACCAACAGAATGGCTGAAATCTGAGTTTACTGCACTTCCAAAAAACCAGAAGCCAAAAAATGCGAAGAACACGTAGATGAATATACATATTTGGGTCCAAATGTTAAAGTAAGCAAAGAAAATTAGACTACCGAAATAAGCAGACGTGTAAAAATGGGATGGGCAGCGTTCGGAAGACTCTCATACGTACTTAAAAATAAAAATATACCTCAAAGACTGCGAACCAAAGTGTTTAATTCCTGTATCCTACCTGTGCTTACATATGGAGCTCAAACCTGGACATTCACTAAAATAAACATGGAGAAGATCAGAAAAACTCAGAGAGCTATGAAACGACAGTTGCTGGGTATCTCACTCAAAGACCATAAAACCAATGAAGACATTCGTAATAGAACAAAAGTAAAAGATGCTGTCGAACAGGCAGCTAAACTGAAATGGAAATGGGCTGGACATAACGAACGTCTTACGGATGGCCGATGGAATAAAGAAATCGGGAATTGGCGGCCATATGAAGCCAAAAGACCACGAGGAAGACCGCAAATGCGATGGAGCGACGATATTAAAAGAACTGCAGGACCAATATGGAAACGTCTTACAAACAACAGGGATGAATGGCGAAAATTAGGAGAGGCCTTTATTCAGCAATCCGAATAAGAGCTTAAAAAATGCGAAGATTACCGACTATAAGCCTCATCAGTCATCTCCTAAAATTTGTCCTAAAAATAATTCATAAGAGAATCTACAAGCTCTGCTAGACAGTCAAATTTTCCCAAACAGTTCGGGTCACAAATGCTGTTGGTACTAGAGAGGTTTGTTCTCAGTACAAGTCTTATTCCAGAGATGCAGAGACGTCAACTGCGACGTATACGCATGTCTGGTTGATTACGAGAAAGCGTTTGATCGAGTACAGCACGCCAAGAAGATGCAAATACTAAAATGAGCAGCAATTAACAACCAAGATCTGAAAATAATTAGAAATATTTACTGGAATCAGACAGAAAATGTCAGAGTTGAAGGTGAATACACTGTCTATGTGAAAATCATGCTTGGAGTGAGGCAAGGCTGTATTTTGTCTCGTCTAATCTTCAATCTGTACTCTGAAAGGATATTTATCGAAGCTTTGCACAAACTGAAAAAGGTATTCTACTAAATGGTTACCGGCTAAACACATCAGATATGCAGATGACACCATAGTATTTGCGGACAATTTAGAAGACCTACAAGTTATTATGAACAAAATCACGTATTATAGTCAACAATATGGACTCAATATAAACGTTTAGAAGACAAAGCTCATGATAATTAGAAAGAAAAAGAAAACAGAAGATCAACTATACGTCAATCAATCCCTGTAGAAAGAGTTTCGCACTACAACTACCTCGGCACCATGATAAATAAAGAATGGACCGACAACCAGGAGATTAGAGCACGCATCGGAAAAGCTAGATCCACCTTCAATCGGATGAAGGCCTCCTTTAAGACAAAACCTCTCTCTTGATACAAAAGTAAGAATGCTGCAATGCTACGTCTTCTCTGTCCTTTTTTTATGGCGTTGAATCGTAAACCTTGAACAAAGATATGTGCAGAAAACTGAAAGCATTTGATATGTGGCTATATCGGAGAATACTTAAGATTCCGTGGACTGACTGAGTCACAAATGAGGACTTCCTTAGATGAATGAACAAGAACCTAGAGGTACTGACTACTATCAAATCTGGAAAGTTATAATTCTTCGGATATATGCGAAATAAATCCAGATATGCTCTTCTTCAAGCCATCCTGCAAGGAAAAATATTTGATTATTATTTATAACTGGGAATAAGCCACATTAAAGATAAAAATACATTTATTGACGTTTCAATTTCCAATTCGGAAATCGTTCTCAAAATACAAATAGTAAATTTTTTTTACTATTTGTATTTTGAGAACGATTTCCGAATTGGAAATTGAAACGTCAATAAATGTATTTTTATCTTTAATGTGGCTTATTCCCAGTTATAAATAATAATTAATTTACAATGCCACAAGAAAATAGCTTCAGAACAATATTGAAAAATATTTGGATAACAAGGTCCAGGAAGAAAAACAGCTTGGTTAAAGAACCTTAGAATCTGGTTCTAAAGTTAAAGATCGCCAATATTAGTAACGGATAGTCACATCCAGAAGAAGAATATCAATTTTTTCTCGACGAGAAAAAATTTTGATTTCTTGGATATGCTGGGTTACGCCATTTGAGTTCCAGGCGGCTATTATAAGTCTGTGTTACATTAGTGCATTTTGGAAACTTTAGTGGTAAGGAGATTAAGCATAGTGTTTATTCTCTTTATTAGTTATGCCAGCAGGTTTCCAAGGTTGGCAATTGCAGTTACATGGCTTGGCTGACATTACTTTGTTGGTTTATGATTTTAGTCGTTTTGACTATTTCCTAAAGTTTTTTGAGCGTAAAAAACACCAGGAATTACTGTTTGATTGTTAGTTTCCTTGGTGCCTTTTCTATGAGTCTCTGGTTTCTTCCTAAGTTAAGAGAATTGTTTTTTGTATTTTCTGCATACGCTGCAGCCACTTTAGTTATCTGCATGGTTTCCCATACAAAGTACTCACTGTACGCTATTGCTGATACAAGTGATAAGTATGAATTTTGCAGGCAGCTTGGCAGGTATATATTATATATATATTATATATATATATATATATATATATATTTATATATATTATATTATATATATATATATATATATATATATATATATTATATATATATATATATATATGTATAGGAAAAAGGAGTATGACCGTCAATCCAATATATATATATATATATATATATATATATATATATATATAATATATATATATATATATATATATATATTTATATATATATATATATATATATATATATAAGGATCACTCAGACGAGTGGTGGGTTCTTATATTGGTCTCTAGGTGGAGAAATAAAAGACAAAGTTGATAGGCTACTTCTATCTAAAAAATTACAATATGAGAACCACACAATAGATAAAGTAGCCTATCACTTTGTCTTTTATTTCTCTCACCTAGAGACCGATATAAGAAACCCACCACTCGTCTGAGTGAACCTTATATATATATATATATATATTATATATATATATATATATATATATATATATATATATATAATATATATATATATATATATATATATATATATATATATATATATATATTATAAATATATATATATATATATATATATATATTATATATATATATATATATATATATATTGGATTGACGGTCGTACTCCTTTTTCCGATGCTTTCTGTTTCAGAGGGGTTCTATGTTACCACCAGACGCATTCATGGAGACCTAGCAGTGGAAGAAGCTGAAGAGATGGACAAGCCTTACAGAAAAGTTAGCAACAGCCGAAGCCAGAAGAACCTTCCTTCTTGAGTGAAGGAGAGCTAAGAAAATCCCACGTTTCATTGTTGACACCACTTCCAACATCCTTACATCGACATCTAGTTCCACAGACAACGGACTGTACCGTAGAAGCCAAGCTTTAAATAGACAGGTGAGGGTACGATTACTTAATTTCCATATTTCTAAGGTTCACACAGATATTAAATCTTTAACTTTTCAAATAAATAATGTTAATTCGTTTCTGGATAGTCACCTACCTGACAATTTGTTTGACACTTTTGAGGCTTCTCTGCATAAAAAATTTAATTACACTTATAATAAGTCCATGGTAAAACTTAAAAATATACTTAATAACTTAGACACACCTGATTTCAAGAAAATCCCCTTTAATCCTAAGTGGATTAAGAATTTATCTAACATTGAGGTTCCTCCTGACATACTTAAGCTGTTATCTTTGGGTCCTAAATTTGGCCTTCAACCTTCTTTCAAGGACTACTCAATTAGTAGAATCTTAGCAGATGTTGAGAATATTTTGTCTCATGCTGACAATTCCGACCTTTTATCTCTTAGGTCTTCTTCTAACAACATCTTGTTGAATTTCACTAACGCCCTAAGCAACCCTTATCGGAGTTAGATAAGATTTACAGGGAGACGGTAACGTTTTTAAAAACCCACCCTAATCTTCTCGTTCTTACGAGTGACAAAGGTAATGCTACTGTCCTTATGGATAGAGATCAATATTTTAGTTTGAGTAAATCACTGTTAGATGATGATAGATACTATCAACCACTCTCTACCAATCCTTGTTCTAAATTCACAAATAAAATAAATAAATTTTATAACACATTTAAAAAAATATTAAGATCATAGATCAACCTTTAGCTAAATCTTTACATAATTATGATGGATATGCTCCAAGATTTTATTGTCTACCAAAATACATAAACCTACGTTGAGCATGAGACCTATTGTGTCATCTATTAATTCACCTAATATAAAAATAGCTAAATTTCTAACAGACATCTTATCTAAATTCATATAATTACAACAATGACTTTAATATTGTTGATTCTTTCAACTTTAGTGAATTTATTTACAATTTTCAAATACCTAAAGGTTACATTTTAGTAAGTTGTGGTGTGGTATCTCTCTTCACTTAACTTACCTCTGTCCAGTGTAATCACTTCCTTAAAAAATCACTGGGAATTCTATTAAACCTAACTGCCCTGTATCTTGGGATATATTTGCAGAACTGTTGCAACTTGTTTTTGACACTAATTTTTTGGTCTTTGATGACAAATTTTACCTTCAAACATTTGGTACACCTATGGGTTCCTCAATATCTCCATCCTAGTTAACTTCGTATTGGATTGATTTGGTTTCTGACCGTTTAGGTCTTTTGTATTTTAAATCCCTTTTATTAAAAGGTATGTGGATGATTTATTATTAGCCCTACACCTGACAAGGTTCAGGGTACCTTATCCCTCTTTAATGAGTTTGATCCTCATTTACAGTTCACTGTTGAACTTGAGGACACTACCACCAATAGTATACCCTTCTTAGACATGCGTGTCATCAGAATGGGAGGACAACACCCTAACCACAAGTTGGTATAGAAAAGCAATGGCCTCTAATAGGTTCCTTAACTACCATTCCTGTCATCCCATGAAATATAAATTAAACCTTATAAAAAGCTTTGAGCTACAGAATAAATAAATTGACACATCCAATTAATCGAAGGGAATCCTTTAAGTTATTGAGAAATATTCTAATAGAGAATTCATATCCTTCCTCTATCATCAATAAATACCTGTATTCACATAGTTATGGATCCTCAATTTATGACATACCCGATGGTGACCAACTTAGAAACATCTCAAATAATTCAATAATAGCACTGTTCTGCATAATACTGTTCTTGAGAATACTATCACACATTATTCTTCTTTACCTTATTTCCCTCAAGTTACTGAAAAGCTTATTAAATTGTATAAACAAAATAATATACCTGTTAAAATTGCTGTTAAGAATGCCAAAACTGTTAGAAATTTGTTCTCTAAAACTAAAACACCCTTGTCCACTTTGGAACAAGTGAACACAATTTATAAAATTTCCATGCGCTAATTGCGATTTATGTTACATTGGTCAAACTGGTAGATCATTAAAAGGTCGTCTCACTTCACATCGTAGTTGACATTAATTTATTAAAACACACTTGTGCCCTGGCACAACACGCGATAAATACCAAACATGAAGTGGATTTCAATGAAGTTAAGATCCTTGCCACTGAACGCAATCTAGCTAAAAGACAGTTTTTGGAAATGTGTTCAATACTAAAACACCCTAATGCTTTGAATAATGAGAACTGACATAAGTAACTTGAGCCAAATATATCCATGCTTTAATTTTGCAGAATTAGGCTTCTTGATCTTTTCACTATATTAAATGTCATATTAGGTGTACTATTGAACCTTTTTCCATTTTTCATAAAATAATTTATATACATAAAATAGAAATAAAATACATAAAATATCTTAAATAAAATAATTTAATATTCTTTACTTAATTTACTATTACATATGCAACTTACATTGCATTTTCATACACTGATTACTTTGATTAGTGTGTAACAATTTTTACTAATTAAATAATACAAATATTGACAATTGATTCATAGAATCCTTTGCAAATTCACAGTTCCAAGTAGTATGAACCTTGGGCTGTTGGAAATTAATGGGTCGTTAACCACCTGTGGCTGATTAACTAGCCATAATTGATTAACGTTATTACTATACTTATGAGGTTGAATGAAAATCTCCTGTTTGTAAATCTGGGCTGATTAGTGAGGGAGTTGCCTATTACACTACCAATTTCTTTCACTGTTTTGTCTTTTACAACCGGGGTAGTCAGTCCAAACTCATTTAAACTTTAAATTGACCGCCCAAAATTTGGGTTGGTACCTACACCTTGTTGATCTGTCAAAAGTATTTTGACCTCAAGGTTGGCTGTCTTTTCGCGGTTGAGTTCGTTCTGTTTTAACGCCATTTTGCCGGCGACATTTGTAGGGCTTTGATCGGTAACTTCATTTATACTCCTTTTTAAAATTTTTATTAATATCGCTTATAATGCTACCTAAAGTTAAAATCAAAGCTTAATATTCATTAATAGTTGGAAGTTATCTATGATTTTCTTGGTTCTTTCTCACTAATTAACATTAAATAACATTTAATTTACTTTAGACCACATGCTTCATTTGCTGTGCTAATTTTATATAGTTCATATATGTTGTTAGTTACTTAATTGTTTATACAAAATCAGTGTATTATGTCCATTTACTTAGTTTCATTCACATTATTGTTAATAACATTGACTGCTACATGTCTTTTTAAGGTAGAGGAAAGTAGCCTAATTCGGATAGTGTCTAATTTCGGATAGCGGTGTATCTAAAAAGTTTCTTTATTTGCGAACAGAAACCTATACGTATGTCACGCTGAATACCACAGAGAACATTATCTTAAATTGTTTAGGTAGTAGAGCTGCTCCCCGTTAGATGGCAGTGCCGAAACCACCAAACGTTATTGTGCAGTTTTTTTTCGGTCGTATTTCAAAGCCTATTTTTTCGTGTTTTTATTCCTGTTTGAAGTTTGATCTTTTGGCAGGGGTAAGATAGAAACCTGTGTTTTATTTGATTTTGCTACTATTTAAAGCAGATTTTAGTCCTGCTTAAATAAAAGTCCTTTCATTCAGGTCCCATAATTTCGGATATCCGAAATTAGGAACTTAAATTGATGATCATGTTAGCATAAAAAACTTTTGTTTCTTTTCAGAAGAAAATTCCAAAAACAAGTAAAAAACATAAACAATGGGATCCAGACCGAATGATACGTGCTATCCGTGCTGTCAGGGGAAAGGAAATGGGGTATCTTAAAGCCTCGAAGTTATTTGCTGTTCCGAAATCAACTCTGGAAGATTATGTTAAGCAAGAAAATAAAACTCCGGAGCAGTTGGTTGCTGTTAAAATTGGAAGAAGCCAGTACTTTCTGCAGAAATGGAAGCAGATTTAGTCTCGTATTGCCTAGAAATGGACCGGCGATTTTACGGAATTGGGACCGCTGATATCAAGAGACTTGCATATCAAATAGCTTTACGAAATGGTCTTCGTCATCCATTTGCCCATGCCGAATCTGCCGGTAAAAAATGGTTAAGGGGATTTATGAGGCGAAACGCAGTTTTGTCCCTTAGAAAACCACAAGGAATCTCGAAAGCCCGAATTAAGGGATTTACCCCAGAAAATGTCAGCAGATTCTATGATCTTTTAGAAACGTCAATGGAAAAGTTAACTTCAACCCCGCAAGAGTTTATAACGTTGATGAAAGCGGCATAACAACGGTTCAGTCCAAGAATACTCGTGTTATAACATTAAAGGAAAAAAAGCAGGTTGGATCTGTTACCGCGACTGAAAGAGGCGCATTAGTTACTGTTGTATTTTGTATGAATGCTGCTGGTGGGTTTGTCCCTCCATTATTCGTGTTTCCAAGAAAGAACATGAAAGTGGAATTATTAGATGGATCGCGCCTGGCTCTATTGCAGCTTGCCATCCATCAGGTTGGATTCAGCAGCACATTTTTTCCCAATGGCTACAGCATTTCGTAGCTCACGTGAAACCATCCCGTGAAGACCCAGTGCTGCTTATTCTTGATGGTCACTACAGCCACACAAGAAATATAGATGTGATAGAAGCAGGACGTGCAAATTTCGTTACAATTTTGTGTATCCCGCCGCACAGTTCACACAAACTACAACTCTAGATTTGTCTTTTATGTCACCATTTAAACATATTATTCGCAACAAATTGAGATGTGGTTAAGGCAAAATCCTGGACGCACCATAAACTCGTATCAAATTTGTAAGCTTATGTGCCCGGCATATTTGAAAAGTGCTACTGCAGAAATTTCCGCGAATGGTTTTCGCAAATCTGGAATATATCCTTTAATAAAAATAACTTTTCTGATTCACGATTTTATAATGGAGAGACAAAGAGAAAGAACACACCACCCATAAATCAAAATCATGGGGAAGTATTACCAACAAGAGGTCAGTCAAGACCAGAACCACAAAGCATTATCGAAAGTAACCTCCAAAACATAACTTAACAAATAAATCATCCAATGGAAATGCAACTGAAAACTACGGCAACTATGATAAGAGCTGAGGATATTAGTCCACTGCCTTCTTGCAGTTATACCTCACAAACAAACAAACAAAATAAATCCTCGAAAAGGTTCTAGTTGGATAATAACTAGTACACCTTATAAAGATGAACTTGAACGAAGTGTAGCCGAACAAGAAAGAAAAAAGTCTTTGAAAGAAAAGAAACCAAAAATAAGCAACGAATTAAATCAAGTCAACAGAAAAAAAACTCCACGCCAAAAAAGCAAAAGAAAAAATTGAATCGAGTAGTAGTGACACTTCACATCCTGGTGATGACCTTATTTTGGATGATGATTTGCTGATATGGATGTAGACGATGAAGATGGAGACACAGAATGTATGTTTTGTGACAGTTTATATTCCGAAGATACACACCGGTGAGAAGTGGATAAGGTGTATAAAGTGCTTCAAGTGGTGTCTATGAGATGTGCGCCATGCTGATAGAAGAAAACTTATATTGGCGACTTTTGTCAAGATGTGTAACTATTCTTATGATGAACTAATGGGTTAAGGAGATTAAGCATAGTGTTTATTCTCTTTATTAGTTATGCCAGCAGGTTTTCAAGGTTGGCAATTGCAGTTACATGGCTTGGCTGACATTACTTTGTTGGTTTATGATTTTAGTCGTTTTGACTATTTCCTGAAGTTTTTTGAGCGTAAAAAACACCAGGAGTTACTGTTTGATTGTTAGTTTCATTGGTGCCTTTTCTACGAGTCTCTGGTTTCTTCCTAAGTTAGGAGAATTTATTTTTTGTATTTTTTGTATACGCTGCAGCCACTATAGTTAGCTGGATGGTTTCCCATACAAAGTACTCACTGTACGTTATTGCTGATACAAGTGATAAGTATGAACTTTGCAGGCAGGTGGCATGTATATTATATATATATATATATATATATATATATATATATATATATATATATATATATTGAGATAATATTAAATATAGGAGAAACGAAGGTAATCTAGAATGAACTTAAATAGTGATTAAAGAAATAATTTATAAGTTATATACTAGAGAATATTATAAAAAGTATTTATATGAGGGCATTCTTAAGAAATTAGCATAATAATAAGTTTAAAAAGGTTTTTATTTTGCAATGTATTTGGTTATTTTAATAATTATGATATTGATATAAGGTTCAATGCTCGAATAAACGAAATTTTAAAAAATGAGAGGCAAATATCGAGCACAATTTTAACAATTAAATCTTGCCCAAGTACTTTCGCTTACTACAGCATCTTCAGGGGCATCTGAAATAGGCCAAAAAAACGTTTTTTTTAAATGAAGGAAATTAATTAACTTCGATAAAAACTCGAAGTTAATGGATGATAAAAGTTTTTTGTGATTAACGTTTTAGACTTACTTCGTCAAATTTGGCTATCCAGCAAGCGTAGAATGTGATAAACATGAATTTTAACATAAAATTGTACAAAACACTACACTAAAACAAGGAAAACAGTTTAAAATTAATTAAAATGGTTCTACGCTCTACATTCTTTGTCAGCAACAGGAGAGAGAATGGTATTTAACGGAAATGCTAAGGTGACATGTGACATATGACAGCCTTGATGGGCAGTCACTGTCATGGATATGTGATCTGCACATATTACAATTCTGTGTAAGTAAGCTGACATTGACCAAAGGTCCAACTAAAACTACTATAGAAAATCAGCTTAATAAATATGACATAGTTATAGTAGGTAGAACCATTAGAAAACTATCTACTAGAATTTCAGAATATTTGAAAAGACCAAACTCTTCAAGTTTTGGTCAACATTTATTATCTAGTAAACACAATTTTAACATGAATACTGGTTCGTCTATTTTACATGACATCAGTAGAAAGAAAAACTATTTGGAGTTGGATTTATTGGAGATTTGGAGATCACAAGGGTCTCTCAGTGACCTGGAACACAGACAGGTGAACTGGAGATCACAGTACAATTTAAATTGTACTAAGTTTAAACCTATTTTTAAAAACTTTATTGTAGCTTCACCTCGTAGTGGACCCAGCTCGGCTGTTTAGATTTCCTGCACTGAGTATACCCATTAAGAATTTATTAATTTCATACTTTGATCAACATTACTATTGTATTCTTCAACAATTTACAAAACTAGCTTGTTCAGGTTCAATTGATCTATAGTTGGCGTTAATTACACTCTTCATACCTCTGTGTAATTTAGATATACCAATTCCACAGTTGTATATTTCAACATCTTCCACTGTTGGTCAGTTGGTCTTTAGTAACGCTATTACATATTAGTTTTACAGTTCTCCCATTGGCTGGGGGTTTAACTGAACTACTTGAATTATACCTCATTTGTACACTGCTTTTAATTTTGTTCTAATTTTTAATATTTCAATTTCATAATCAGATTCTTCTCTTTTTTACAGTATTGATAGTGCCTGGTAGACCATTTTATTGTAGTCAACCACCCACTGTCTAATAGATTGTTTAGTCTATTTCTTTCATTCACACTTTATGTTCACTTCATTTGCTCTCAAACTTACAACCTTATTATTACAGACGGGTGTGAGTGTGAGATCTGGATTATGCAATCTAGTTAAATCAAAATATTCTATATGTCATATTTCATAAGCTGATTTTCTATAGTAGTTTTAGTTGGACCTTTGGTCAATGTCAGCTTACTTACACAGAATTTTAATATGTGCAGATCACATATCCATGACTGTGACTGCCCATCAAAGCTGTCATATGTCACATGTCACCTTAGCATTTCCGTTAAATACCATTCTCTCTCCTGTTGCTGACAAAGAATGTAGAGCGTAGAACCATTTTAATTAATTTTAAACTGTTTGTCTTGTTTTAGTGTAGTGTTTTGTACAATTTTATGTTAAAATTCATGTTTATCACATTCTACGCTTGCTGGATAGCCAAATTTGACGAAGTAAGTCTAAAACGTTAATCACAAAAACTTTTATCATCCATTAACTTCGAGTTTTTATCGAAGTTAATTAATTTCCTTCATTTAAAAAAAACGTTTTTTGGCTTATTTCAGATGCCCCTGAAGATGCTGTAGTAAGCGAAAGTACTTGGGCAAGATTTAATTGTTAAAATTGTGCTCGATATTCGCCTTTCATTTTTTAAAGTTTAGTTATGATATTATAAATATATTTGAGTGTGCCATCTAAATAGGCAACCAAATATACACTGAAGTAAATTTGGTTGTGGAACTTTTGTGAATAATTATGGATTTAAAATAGTGTTATTTATTAATTTAAGATGTTTAATTTATATATAAGTTTACATTCTGATCTGAAAAGTAAAATAATTATCTAGAACTTAACTTAAAATAAGACGACAGTACAAAGAAATTAATATATTTTCGTAGTAGAATGTTCGCGAACATTTGAGTATCTATGAAATAAAGGATTCGAATATATTTTGTTTCAAGAATATTTGGGAACAGTGAAATGATATAAATACGATGTGATTTGGATTCAAGATAGTCAGTATTAGGTCAGTATTAAAGTATGTAGTAATCAGTTATTCAGTATGTCAGTAGTGGGTATTAAAGTTTTATAGTATTAGAAGACGTCAGAAGCTACCGAGGCCCAAACATTGACAGTGACCACTTTCTTGTAATGGCAAAAATCAAAGGAAGAATATCTAACCTAAAGAAAGATAAACACACGAAACAAGACAGAATTAATGTTGATAATCTGCGCATTGAAACCGTTGCGCAGTTTATAGGAGACAAATGGACGAGGAAATGGAAAGCCTGGGGTGAGGGAAAATGTAGAGGAACTGTGGACAAAATGTAAAAACATATAACTGAGAAAGCAACAAAAATATTGGGGAAAACCAAACCAGTTAAAGAAAACAAATGGTTTGACAAGGAGTGCCAAGAAGCAACAGATAACAAAAACAGGGCATAACTAAAGACAAATCAAGCTGGATGCACAAGAAGAGCAAAGGAAGAATACCGGACACTAAGAAGAGAAGAAAAATGATTACATAGAAGAAAAAAAGACAATTTGAGCAAAAGCAGTTGGAAAGCACAGAATGGCTAAGAAATCAAAATGAAACTCGAAAGTTCTACAGAAATCTAAACAAAATGCGCAAAGAGTTTAAGCCAAGAATAAGGAGCTGTAAGGATGTAGAAGGAAACATCCTAAATGATACGGCCTCAATCCTAAACAGATGGGTTGAATTTTTCGATGCAAAATTTAATGGCCATCATATCGAAGAAGCAGATAACACCCTAGCAAATCGAAATGATTGGAATCCTTTCAACCCAAACGAAAGACCACCTACCATCGAAAACGTTGCCCAAGCCATTAAAAAGCTTAAAAATAATAAATCACCAGGAGTTGATCAAATTTGCAGTGAGCTCTACAAGAATGGTGGCGATGCCCTACTACAGACACTGCATAAGCTTTTACTTCTTGTTTGGCATAATGAGACCATGCCTTGTGAATGGTCTCAAGGCGTGATATGCCCGTTACATAAAAAAGGTGACCAGCTCCAGTGTGACAACTATAGAGGTATAACCCTGTTAACAACTGCTTACAAAATACTAGCAAATATTCTCTACGAAAGGTTGCAAGTTTACACAGTGGGCATAGTTGGTAAATATCAAGCTGGATTCACTCCAGAAAAATCAACAATTGACCAGATTCATTCAATAAGACAGATTCTCGAGAAAACATTAGAATTCAATATTGAAACCCATCACCTATTCGTCGACTTCAAGGCCGCATACGACAGTGTCAAGAGAACAGTGCTATACCAATCAATGCATGAGTTTGGTATACCAGAGAAACTTATCCGACTAACGAGAATGACAATGTCTAACTTAGAAGCCACTGTTAGAATACAGGGAGAGAGTTCTAGATCCTTTGAGATAAAGTATGGACTCAGACAAGGAGATGCTCTGGCTTGCCTCCTATTTAATATTGCCTTAGAAAAGGCAGTCCGAGATACACGAATTAGGGATGGCGGTACTATTTACAATAGATCGATACAAGTCTTAGCATATGCTGATGACATTGACATAGTAGGGCGTAGGAAGCGAGATGTTGAGCAATATCTCCTAGAATTGCAAACAGCAGCGAAACAGGTCAGTCTAGTCACCAACGAAGACAAAACCAAGTACATGTTGGTTACAAAGGATCCGATAGCAAATGAGGAACGAGAAACAGTCTTTGAAGTCATACCGTGTTGACAACTTCACATACCTTGGTCGCTATTGACTGCTACCAATAAAACAAGCGGAGAAATCAAAAGACGAATAAATCTTACAAATAGGGCATACTATGGACTCCAAAAGCATTTCCACTCAAGAAACATTCAAAGAAGAACTAAAATTATTATATACAAAACATTGCTGAGGCTGGTCCTCACATATGGAGCAGAAACATGGACTCTAACGCAGAAATATGAAAGACTTTTGGGAATATTTGAGCGTAAAATACTCCGCAAAATATTTGGAGCAGTAAACGACCAAGGGCAGTGGCGCAGAAGATATAATTTTGAATTGTATCAGCTCTTTGATGAGCCAGATGTCATAACGTTCATTAAAACACAGCGACTTAGATGGGCTGGACACATACTACGAATGCAGAAAATACCATTGCTAAACAGCTAACCACAGGAACACCTGTAGGAAAAAGAAGCAAAGGCCGACCGCGAATTAGGTGGTTAGATGGAGTAGAAACCGACTTACGAATATTAAAAATCAGAAGATGGCAACATGTTGCCAAAAACCGAACAGAATGGCGACGAATCTTAGAGCAGGCCAAGATCCACAGAGGATTGTCGAGCCAAAGATGATGATGTTAAGAGAGTATTAGTTGGAGATTAAAAATTATATTATGTATATGGAGATTAGAAGAGATTAAAAATTATAATATTTATATGGTGATTGGAGATTGGAAGAGAAAAAATATTATTAGAAAGAATAATAAACAAGAAAGCAATAAAGAAAGTAGAATATTGTGACGATTTATAAATGCTATTAAGAAGAAAAATATTTTAAAATGGTGGAAGCTGATAATTAAAACATTGTGGTGTATTTGGAGAAGCAATTTCACAAAAATAAGGATAACCGAGGCTGATAACCAAGACATGAGTGGTGATTAAAATCTTTATTTTGGAAAACAGTTTCATTTAGGCATTCAGTGGCAGAAAGATACCAAATTTTATAATTATTATATTAAGAATTTCTTCTCTTATTATAATAAGAATCTAAATTTCTCTTTAACTTTAATTTT
The DNA here is from genome assembly GCA_918026665.1 of Diabrotica balteata. Lineage (NCBI taxonomy): Eukaryota > Metazoa > Arthropoda > Insecta > Coleoptera > Chrysomelidae > Diabrotica > Diabrotica balteata. The sequence continues at coordinate 87,826,204 of OU898279.1, forward strand.
GAGCGTGTCATAGAATTTAAGTATGTTAAAACAACAATAACTGAAAACAATAACGAATTACAAGAAATAAACAACAGGACACAAGCCGGCAACAGACGTGTTTGTGAACTGCAAAACCTTATAAAATCAAATCAAATACCAAGACATATAAAGATACAACTATATATAACAGTGGTACGACCCGTAGTGATATATGGTAGCAAAATGTGGACGATAACAAAGGCAAATGAAGAGTGACTACGTATTTAAGAAAGAAATCATAAGAAAGATCTTTGGGCCTGTGCTCGATGGAGCAACAGAAAACTATAGGATAAGAAATAACAAAGAGCTGGAAGAAATATATCTAGACGGTTACATTATAAAAGAAATAAACATTCTGACGAAAAAATAGTAAACCCGGTATGGAAAGAAGCCGCCACTGGAAGAAGATCATGTAGACGACCTGGACTCCGGTGGAGAAATAATATAGCAGAAAACCTTAAAGCCAGGGACATGCAGAATTGGCTAAATGACCTTTCCTTGAAACAAAAGCATCAAATGTTTTCAGGATAATAACTGTTCGTCACATTCGACTTTGCTGATATGACGATAGCTGGATGAATATTTTTCTGAACGATAGATGGACGGTATGGACCAATATTTTTTCCACCTCAATAACCTGATTTAACGATTTTTGATTGTTTTCTAAGGTGTTACCTGAAAGTTAAACAAATTTAAATCATAGTATTGACGATCTAAAAGAAGAAATAATGAATGCTGTAAATGAGAGCGTAATCGTATAAAACCCTATAAAGAGTTTAGAAATAGAGTCGAGATGTTTTGAAGTTAGTGGAAGCTGTCGAATAGTTTTTTTTTTATGTAAGTTCTTTTAGATTATTCTTTTTTTTTTATTTTTTACATTAATTAGAATTAAAATTAGATTATAGATTTAGATTTATAGAATACCATTCTAGATTAGAGAAGTAAACGTTTCCCACTATATTATTATAACATATCAGAAGTTGCAACGTGCAAGTCGGAAAAAAAATATGGAAATTTACATAAAGTTGACTATAAAATGAAGCATATTTTGAAAAACTTGGATTGTATTTCATTTTATGAGGTTTTACAACAAACAACACAGGAATTATATTTTTCGCTAAATCTGAAACAGTCAATCATATCTTGCATGATTGCGGGGTATTAGATCACAGGAAGCAAAAATGTTTTGGAGACTTTTTGGAGAAAAAGTGACTACAAAAAAATACATTATCCATCCATTAGACCCTTATAAGCGGGTATAATTCCAGACTTTAGGAATGGATATTATAAAGGAATGAATATTCTGCACTAAGCCAATTAGTACGACCATTTTGTAACAAACAGCTTCTCAAGTGGCTGTATGTTATAAAACTGTAAATAAAGCTGTTTTTTCACATGAAAAAAAGGCTTGTTTTTATATTTTAATTTTACCAAACCGCAACTTTTGAAGTGTACGTTTAAAATAAATCCTGTCCACTTAAACGCCATCCCTTGTTGAATTATGTGGTTTTATTAATGATTTTTATAACAAATATTATAATAGTTACCACTTTTGTATATTATTATTTATGGGTTACTCATATATTTTATAATAATTGAATTTGATACTCAATGTGGTCGAGTAATAATTAGTATGAATAATAGATTGGCTCAATTATCAGCAATTATCTTGGTGTAATGACTAATAGTATATGATTGCATTATGTGGCATTAAACTATGGAATGTTAAATGTGTAAGCACTGCTAAATATTGTATCAATCCTTAATTTATGAATATTCAAAACTTATTGACAATTAAAAATTGTTAATAACGTTGATACAAACATGTGTTTTAAAGTTCTTCTTTTTCTTCTTTCATATTTTTAGGATATTTCAAGGTACAAAAGGAAGCATCATAGAAATTTGTCAGTGGAGATGATTGTAAGAAAAGGGGTAAACAAAGAATCTAAAGTAAAAAAGCAAAAAGTGGATGACTGTTTTGGAAACTTTTTGGTTACTTGTATTGTCCAAATAATGGAATAGTTGCCGATACCCGTCATAGCATTTTCTACTGGAAACCACAAAGTTTTGACATTGGGATGAGAGAAAATATCAACATGTTTTTTTTTAATGACTGAAAAAGTGTTTTGTTCATTCATGAAACTACATGTATATAAAAATCTCTTAAAAGATGTCGTGCGTATCTTGTAATAATACTGGACCCAGGATCAAAATATAATAATAAATATATTCGAACTAGTATATCAACTCAACAGTATAGGGTAAAAGTTTATGGTTGGTATACTCCATTCGCTTATCTCGGGTATATTTTGACAGATTCATTGTCGGAAACCTGCAACACAACAATTCCTACTTCTTAGTATTAATAGCTCAAGTAAACTACTATTGTAGACTTCTATCTTTGAAAAAAAGAAGAATTATTCTAAATAGTGGAAGTGTATACTAAACCTATCAAATTTTGGGTAGTATATATTTAAAAAATATATTTTAGTTGTTATAATTTAACATAACTATTTATTATATGGTGCAGATAAATAAATATTGATTGTCGGTAATTCGCAAAGTTCTATTTTATTTAATATTTAGTTAGTTTACTATTAATATTGGCTATGAGTACGTGTGCTTGGTTGTATAGTAATTTCCAGCCACTTTTAGTCTGTCAAAAAGTAACTAACTTCGCAAAAAAATAATTACTAAATTCACTAGACAGTTCGGACTGGGTCTTAAAAATAATAAACTGCATACAATAAAAACTACCACAATAAAAAAGCTTTATACAAAATTATTTGACAACGTCTCGTGTCGCGTGGTCAAAGAACTGAATCAAAGTAGGGACAGAGGTAACGACGGGAGGTGGGTCGTTGACGTTTTTATCGTAAACCGATTTTCGTAAACAAGTGACTATGATTGTTTAACAGTAGTTTCAAGTAAGAGAGTACCTACATGAACAAACATAATGCCTATTATCATTTATGTTTATATTTATTGAAGTGAAATTAAGGAAGGATATATTTATTATAAGTTGAAAAGAAACTAAACAATAAAAACAGTAAATCGTACTTACATTTACATTACACATTATTATTAAATCGCGAATCGTCTAAATTGACATGGTAGTGGACTCTCGATACATGTGTACGTTTGGATGAGTCATGTCCAATTAATTGATCAAAAATACACCATGGACTTAAGTCATCTTTATCGGTTTCTTTTTCTTGTACTGGTTGATTTTCAATAGTTCAATCTTCTTGTTCTTTAATTATAGAAGTAACCAGCTTCTAAACTCTTTCTTTTGTTTTTTTTTAGCTTAATTTTTATCAGAAAATCCCTGCAACGTAAATCGTGAATTCATAAATGTACATAATGACAGTGTGCTACTCTGTTCTATCCCTCTAAATCTTTTTGCTAAACCCGATATTGGTAATTGTACTACGCCGAATACTATGGATGTAAGGTTATCGTTTGCTAAAATTTTATTACAAGATTCTTGCAGGCAGCGTAACATAACAATCTCTGCACTACCCTTCAAGTATTTTTGGCCACTCATCATACTTGTTATTTCTTTAAAAGTCCGTAAAATTTGGGAAAGTTGAGAACAAATAATTCAGTCTTCATTATTTAGATTTGGTCTAAGTCTAAGTCTGTATTAACTAATATTAATGTGGAACGGATTGCCTCTTCTAACTCAATCATTCTTTTTAACATGTAATAGGTTAAGTTCTACCTAGTTTCCACGTCTCGGATTGGCCGATTGGGAGCTTTGTTATATTGTAATTGATACTTTAAAAGCCTTTCTGAAGATAAGGTACTTTTTTGAAATGTGTTTTTTGCCGAAATGTCGAAAAAAAAAGACTTTTTATTTTATCTATTTGTACACGACAGTATTTAAGTGCGTTCACCAATAAATTTAACGTATGAGCAAAACAATTTAAATGTTTTCATTCCAAAACATCTTAATAACTTTGACCATATTTGAGGCATATTCGTTTTAGACCTTACTGATTAATAATTTCACTAATTTCAAAAGCAATGTTTTCTGAATTATGCTTTCGAGAAAAATTGTAGCAGCCTAATAAAACCGTTTTAATTCTAAATTTTAGGTTAAATATTGTCCTGTAGTAATACAGATATTTTCTACTCCTTTGACAACTTTTTATCTAATAATTTGCTCAGTTTTGATATAATATTCCTGAAGTAATGAACCTGACAAAGTTTTTCTTGTTGGCGGTTTACATCCAGGAATCCACCCTGCAAACTTTTTAAAAGCTCGTTCTTCAACTATGGAAAACGGATGAAACGAGTTTTTGCATAGGTTTAGTAAATCCATATCTATTTGTTTCTGTTGTTCTAAACTAATATTTTTATTAATGGAAGTATCCATCACCTTTTGACTCTTGGGTGGCAGTATATCCGTACTTGTAGTAGAAGTAGTCGAAACGGACAGAAATGCGTCAGGAGAAGTTTCAATCATTGCAATATTCAGAAAGTTGACCATAAAAGCTGCATCTTCTACAAATGTGCATTTTTTGAAAATAAAATTATTATCATTATACTAGGTCAATAATTTTGACTAAGAAAAAGAATTCTTAATTGAATATTTACAATAAATAAATCATTTGACGAACTATCAATAAAGATTTGAAATCGAAAATGCAGATCAATCATAAATCGAAACTCATTCATTAATCAGAATACCTAGTTATTTTATTTTCAACGTCAACCAATAGCCCGACTGTCCACTGTCCCGAAAGAGTCGCATGTTATTTTTAGTTTTGTAGTAGTCTCTCAGATCAACTAATCGTCCTCGTCGACGTAAAGTGTTCGTTGCTCCTCTGTTTACGTCTACACAAAACGTAGTTTTTTTTAATCAACCATCAACTAGTTGGCTTACCAGTGAGAAACTGTAGATTAGTAAATGACAAATAATGATTTAAAATCAAGTATTTTCTGATAAAAATGAAGGTAAAAAACAAAAGAAAGAGTTAACAAGCTGGTTACTTCTACAAAAAAAAAAGATAAAGAAGATTGTACTATTAAAAATCAACCAGTAGAAGAAAAAGCAACTGAGACAGATGACTTAAGTCCATGGTGTATTTTTGATGAATTAATTGGACATGACTTATCTAAACATATATACATGTATTTGTCTGATGATATATTACCCACAAAAAATTTCGAACGGAGATTGGAACTGTCCATTGCACTGGTGGAAAAACCATCGCCATGTATATCCTTAACCACTATATTCATAAAATATTGTAGTATTGTAACAAAATCTGTTCCTTGTAAACACGTGTTCAAAATCTGGTTTAATTTTAAATAAAAGAAGAACACGGTTACCAAGAAAAGTGGAAAAACTTATGTTTTTAAATGTCAATTTAGACGATTCGCGATTTAATAATGTGTAATGTAAATGTAATGTATGTATGTTTAATTATTTTTTCATTGTTTCATATTTATTTTTCAAGTTATAATAAATATATCCTTTGTTAGTTTATTTCACTTCAATACTTATACACATAAACGATAATAGCCAATATGTTTGTTTGTGTACTCGCTTATTTGAAACTACTGGTAAACAATCAACTAGTTACAGTTTACGAAAAACGGTTCCGATAAAAATGTCAACGACCCACATCTAGTTTCTTAGATATAGTTAGATCGGAACCAGACATATGTAAAATATCTCTGATCGGAACTAATCGTATCACTAATGAGCAATGGGCGTCAATGAGAATATGGAGGGGAGACCAAGGGGAAATATGATTGTTATCTTTGTCTATTCACTGAAAATATGATTTTATATCTGTGTTAGATATCCTGTTAAATTTTACCATACCGACCATAAACTTTCACCTACACTGTAAGTATGTTTGTGTGTATGTCTATCTTCAAATTCCATAGCAGGCAATTATAGACCTTAATGTGTCTGCAGTAAAATGTTGCATGTCAATTATCTTTTTTACAGACAACACTGTTTTAGTATAATTTGTTGTTAACTGTCACTAACCTACTGTGTTTTACCTGCAAGTGATCGACTTAATTTATCTTGCTTGTAACTTTAGTAACTTTAGCCTGTAAAAATAAATGAGCTTTTACAAGCAATTGAAATAAGAAAGGGAAAATATAAACACTAATATTTATCTTCATCACTATCATCTTGATATGTTTCAGCAGTAGTCTCTTTAACTGTCGGAAGTCTGCAAGCTGCTATACCATGGATGAAAGATAGAAGAAATAACTTTTTTTCTCACACAGTTTCATCAGGTCATTTTTCTTTGCACAGGAGATTGGTAATGATCTTGAGTATAACGGTGGGGTAATAATATCATCAAAATTATATTCTTTGCCCTTGCGACTTGATATGCGTCTCGTAAGTCCAATGTCAAGCTTTTCATATTCTTTATTAAGAGAATATTTGTAATGAATTGTGTTTAGAAATTGTTTGTCAAATTTAAAACATTTTGACTTTTAACCAGTTCACTGTGTTACCTCTTTGTTCTTCTTTTTTGTTGTGTATAATAAGTTAAACTAGTTTTTTGAAATCTTAAAATTTCCCAAATTCTAATTGTCTAGTCTTATAGCGATAAGTACAACGTTTTCTACCAACTCTCGCCATTTTAAAAATATTTTCATAGTGATGTACGTTGAAAATATCAACATTTCATTCTGCTCTTTTTATAGAGCTATGCATGCAATCGACCTTCATAAATAAATGCCCACTTTCCATAAATATCCATTCTATGACACAAAGTGAAGGGTGGGTTTTCACAGTATACAGTAGTAAAGTAGCAGTAGCAGTAGTAGCAGTAGTAAAGCTGCAATCTGCACGTTTCTATTATGTTTCTATTCTCTCTCAAACACCACAATCCAATACATTTCCATCAAGAAAACAAGCAATTATTTTTGATGCAATTTAAAATACCAAACTAGATGATTATATGTCCGCTCCGAGTTGTCTGATACAACCAACCCAGATCATGTTCTGTTCAAAATTGTCAAATAATAGAGTATGTATTTATTTTAGCAAACGAAAAACTAGCTGATGACTTTATAAACAGAAATGAAAAAATTCAAATGAACCAACAACTCTTACAAGCTCGTAGAGTAATTAGCCTCAGTCAACGATTAGTATTGTCCAATGTCTGTCCCCCAATCCCACTTAACAATTTGAGTTTCAGGCGCCTAACATACATATCTCCACTAAATAACCAGCCCTTACCTGATTCTTTTCTTATCACATATGAGGAAACGACATACAGGATTTTCCTATCATTAGATATCCAAACTTGCCAAACATGTAAACAAACAAACCACTTAACAAAAAATTGCCCAACGTCTACTGCGATTACAACAGATAATTCAGCATCAAATAATCCAGTTCCAAATGTAGACCCAATTAAAAATACAACTAATATATCAACTCAAAAAACCCAGGCACACACTAAACAACCAAACTACCCAACAAGAAAAACCACACATGCAGCCAACCAAAGAATATTCAGACACAGCAAACTACCCAAAAATAGTACTATAAAATAAGTCAACGCATATAAACACAGGCAAAGCACAAAACAAACGCACAATTTCCCAAATCTCTCTACCAGCTACTACATCTACAGAGGAACCTACTTTTATTACACCAAAAAACAAAGAGATAAAGGTAAAATCAGATCAAAATGTCAAACCACAAAAACACTAAAGGAAATGCTAAAATACTGTAAAACTTTATTTGAAAACCCAAATTTCAACTACCCTATAACTTACGAACAGTTATTAAACTTTTTTGAAAACTGTGAGAACTCACCACACCCGTTAAGTATCTCCAAAATGTATACAGAAGAAACAGCAGAGATCACAGATCTATTAACTATTTATACCCTTACCTAAAGAACCCAAAAATTAAAGTCAAATGCACTCGAATAAAAAATAAAATATTAAACAAATCAATTTAGACCTTCAAACAGACTTAGAAAGCGACGCATCAACAGAAAATTAATAACACATTATTTCAACTCTCTAATTCAATGGAACATAAATGGGTACTATACCCATTTAAAAATGTTAAAATTATTAATTTCAAAACATTAACCTAGTATGATATGTTTACAAGAAACCAACTTCAAAAACATCAAAGCTCATGACTTAAAGAATTTCAATTGTTTCTTTAGAAATCGAGAAAATTCGAAAATTGCAAGTGGAGGGGTAGCAATCTACATAAAAGATAGCTTTGACGCTAAACCAATAAAACTCACAACAACTATCGAAGCAATTGGAATTAGAGTCACAGACACAATTTCTTTTTTAATTTGCAATATTTACATTCCCCCCAATAAAGAACTCGATTCAAAAGAAATTTCAAACCTATTAAATCAACTACCTGCTCCACGGATAATAATTGGAGATTTCAATGCACATAATCCGTTATGGGATTCAGCAAAACTAACATCTCTAGGTCGAAAAATAGAAAAAATAATAGAAGAAGTCACCTAAATATCCTTAACGACGGACAACATACGCGCTTTGACATAAGAACAGGTGAAGGCTCTAGTATAGATCTATGTATTTGCGAACCATCAATTACACATACTCTTACGTGGGATGTGTTACCAGATCTATATAATAGTGATCACTACCCTATCATAATAAGCAATGAACTGCAATCAACTACCCAGCAACAACTAAAATGGAATTTAAAAGGCGCAAATTGGACAGAATTTTAAAATTACGTCGAAAACAATCTGCAAAACCTAAATAACAATGTAGATATAGACAAAACAATATACTCTCTGACAAACGTAATCACAGAATCAGCAAAAAAGTACGTTGGAATAATTAAGTACGATCACAAACATCAGTCGGTACCTTGGTGGGATCATGACTGCAAAGAAGCATTAAAGCAATCGAAACAAGCTTGTAATAAATTCAAACGACACAAAACTCAAGAAAATGTAATAGAATTCAAAAAATTAAGAGCAGTCGCTAGATATTGTTGTATATTTATATTGTTCTAATTTATTTGTCTTTATTCTAATTTATTGTCTATATTCTAATTTATTAAAACTCACGATAACTAATTACGAATTTATTACAGTCTTTATTAATCCTAATTTATATTACAAATAATTTATTTATGTTTCGTTACAATTAAATATCGCGGTTCCCGAGCTTCTTATGACTGACCGCCAAATAAAAAATCTTTCATTTATATACACAACTGTTGTCATCTAGAAAATTCGGCGAACTTCTTGAATAATCTCGTATTTTGGTGAAGGCGCTCGACTCGTTTTTCAACTGTTCGAAAAGCCTCGAGACGTGGATTACTCATAAAATTAGGGTCTAAAGGTTTCTGTAAACAACTTCGAATTTACTGGAACAGAAAACAGAATTAGTCATAATATATTGATAGTTATAAACGCCATAATTATCGTAACATATACTATTAAAAACGCCAAACGTGACTCTTGGAGAGAATATGTCACCACAATACATGTTTCAACTCCTATAACAACTATATGTGAGAAAAGTCAATAAAATGTGTAATTCCAAACCCCATAAATCAATCAACTTTCTAACTCAAAATAACACTATTTATAAAAGCCCAGAAGAAATATCCAATACACTAGCATCTACTTATGAATATAACTCTCAAATTTCCAATTTCTTAAAAATCAAAATAAAAGAAGAAAAAAATCCTATAGAATATTACGATCAAAATAATAACGATCTAAATATACCAATAACAGAGGAAGAATTAGAAAATGTATTTCAGAATTGTAAGAACACTTGTCCTGGACCCGACAATATACCGTTTATATTTCTAAAAAATTTAGGCCCTCAATCTAAAAAACATCTACTCAAAATCTACAATATAATCCTATCCAGAAACGTATTTCCTAAATCATGAAAAAATTCAATCATAATACCTATTCTAAAACCAACTAAACCAAAATCAGATCCACAAACATATCGACCGATATCACTCACATGTAGCATAGGTAAAATATTAGAAAAGATAATAAACAATAGGCTTATGTGGTATTTAGAATCAAACAACTTAATTATTCCAGAACAATGTGGTTTCCGAAAACATCGCTCAACTTTAGACAACCTCGTTGACTTAGAATCAGAAATCCACGAAGCATTTGCAATAAAACAACATTGTGTTGGAATATTTTTTGATATAAGCAAAGCATATGATACAGTTTGGAAATATTTCAATCATTAAACACTCAGCAACTGGTTAATAAGGGGTAACATATTAAAATACATTTCAAATTTTCTTGAAAACAGACAATTTCAAGTTCGAGTTGACGGAACATTTCAAACAAAATTCAACAAAATGGTATACCACAAGGATCAAATTTAAGCACAACTTTATTCTCAGTAGCAATAAATTCGATATTAACAAAAATTGAAAACCCCGTCAAAGCTAGAATATACGCTGACGACCTAGTTATTTTCTGTAGAGGAAAAAACATAGCAACGATTTACAATCACATTCAAAACGCGTTAACACACATTGAGAAATGGTCAGCTACAAGTGGACTTCAGTTTAACACTTCAAAAATGAAAGCAATCTGTTTTCTAAAGAGAAATCCAAACAAAAGAATTATATCTACACGAACAAAAACTAGATTATGTAAAAGAAATCCGATTCTTGGGTATGACGTTTGATAAAAAATTAACTTGGAAGACACATATTCAACAGCTGAAAAAATCCTGTCTACCTGGTATAAATTTACTACGATCACTTGTCTTTAAAAACTGGTGATGCCGATTATTCAAGTTTAATACTTATTTACAAATCCATAATTCGATCAAACTTGACTATGGAGTCATCGTTTACAACTCCTCCAAAAAAACACATTTGAAGTCACTGGATATTATCCAAAATAGATGTCTACGTATTTCTTTAGGTGCTCACTATACAAGTCTCATTCAAAGTCTCTATTGAGAAAGTGGAGAACTTCTTTCTTTCAGAAGACAATATCTAAGCCTAACATATGCAGCAGCAGTGTCATCAAACCGAAATAATCCAGTACTGCATAACGTTTTTGCTGATCCATTTACAAATAAATTTCAAGACGTGGATTACTCATAAAATTAGGGTCTAAAGGTTTCTGTAAACAACTTCGAATTTACTGGAACAGAAAACAGAATTAGTCATAATATATTGATAGTTATAAACGCCATAATTATCGTAACATTGCCCCCCTCTTAAAAGATGGTTCCTCCTGGAACCTTGTCGGGACTGGAACTGAAACGGTATGCTGGTATCGGCAACTGGACCCTCTTTTACAACTGCCAGTTTTATAAAAATGACAAGGGACGGTTTTCTCTCCGCACCAGTAACTATGCGGATTGCAACAGACTAACACCTGGACTTCGGTGTCTCTAAAGATCTCCTCCACCATACTTCGAATAACCCTCCAATCTAATTGGTGGCACTCTAATTTTGGCATGGCTAACTTTTGCACGTCGGACTCTAGTACGTGCTCTCTCAACTGAAGTAAGGCTTCCCATACATCTCGGTAGGTAGGTTGGTCACGGGCAGTGTCTTTTGTTACCAGGTAGAAAAGGTAACGTGATGCATCTTGGAGTTTCAAGGTTTTACCGGGAGCTGGCACTTGGCATTGAAGTTCTGCAACTCGACCGAACTTCCTTCGAAAGACGGATGCCAACCCTGGTGCGTCTTTGATACTGGCCGGGATGGTAAGGGCCACTGAGTAGTCATCGGGAAGCGCGAGTAGATCTTGCCTTTCTTCAGTGGTAACACCATGTCTTGCTTTACCGGTACCTCCATAGGCACCCATGAATTCCTCAATCGTGAAGTCAGACACATCTTGGACTTGGTTTACTTCCACTTCTTCATCTACGTCGTGGTCACCCTCGAAAGACGCCAGCCGATTATGGTGTACTATCATCGGCTTTCCTCTCGGGATCTTGCTTATTCGGTAAATAACATCATTGATCTTCTCCATAATGAGATATGGACCTTCCCAAAAACTGTTGCAACTTGGGAGAGCAGCCTTTTCGCTTTTTGGGATTATAGAGCCAGACCTTGTCGTTCTTCTTAAAACACCCCTTTTCGGCTTGCGTATCATACCGTTTCTTCATTCGGTCACTAGCGATCTGGAGATGGGAACGGACCAACTCGTGTACATCGTCCATTCTTCTTCGTAATTCGATCACATAATCTTCACCTGCTACATCTTCTCCAGGTCGACACCCAAACTCTAGATCACAAGGTAGTCGCATCTCGCGTCCGAATAGGACTCTGGCTGGTGTCTGGCCTGTTGGTTCATTAACAGCAGATCTGTAGGCCATTGTGAATAACGGAAGATATTGGTCCCAGTCTCGCTGATGATCGGACACCATCTTTGTCAAATACTTGCCAACTGTTCTATTCATTCGTTCTACCATACCATCCGATTGCGATGATAAGCCGTAGTTCTTGTTTTCTTCATACCTAGTCTATCACATATTTCTTGGAATAAATCGCTTTCGAAGTTCCTACCTTGGTCACTATGGATCTCCAAAGGCACTCCAAATCGGCTGATATATTCTTGGATCAACTTATCTGCAACGGTGGCGGCCTTCTGATCTGGAAGTGCGTAAATCTCGACCCACTTAGTGAAGTAATCCATTACTCCCAGCATGTACTTGCCTCCATTATCACTTTCTGGAAATGGCCCAGCAATGTCCAAAGCTATTCTTTCAAACGGGCTTCCAACATTATATTGTCTCATAGGAGCTCTCCTTTTTCGATAAGGCCCGTTACTCGTAGCACAAATAGTACATTTCTTACACCAGTCTTTTACATCGTCGGAACTGTTCATCCAATAAAACCGTTCCCGAATTCGCTGAAGGGTCTTTTTCACACCAAAATGCCCTCCTGATGGACTGTCGTGTAACTGACGAAGTACTTCGGCTATTCTGCTCTTTGGAATCACCAGCTGTCTTCTCTTCTCTGAACCGTCATCATTTTCCAGGACTCGTTTGAGCAAGCCATCTTCCATGATAAATGAGTCCCACTGGACCCAATACGTCTTAACTATTGAACCTAGGTTCGATATTTCTTGCCAAGGTGGTCGACGGTTTTCCTCTTTCCATTTTCGGATTTTCTGTATAACTGGATCTCTCTCTTGTTCTTCCCTGATCTTGGTAGGCGTCCAGTCGTCGTGGACCACCGTCGTTCTTAGCACTGCTGCTTCCTTGGATTCCGTTTTGTTGCAGTGAGAACATTCTGCTGGGCATGGCCTTCTGGAAAGAGAATCAGCGTTTCGGTGGCTAACTCCGGCCCGGTGCTCAATCTTAAAATCATATTCTTGGAGTCGTTCGATCCACCTGGCTATCTGACCCTCTGGATTCTTAAACTGCATCAACCACTTAAGGGCGGCATGGTCGGTTCGGATTAAAAACTTCCTTCCATAGAGGTATTGATAGAAGTGCTCTACTGATTTCACTACTGCCAAAAGTTCTCTTCTCGTGACGCAATAATTTCGCTCAGGTTTTGAGAGAACTTTACTAAAATATCCAAGGACTCTTTCCTGTCCTCCTTGAATCTGAGACAGCACTCCTCCAATTCCCACATTACTTGCATCTGTATCTAAGATGAATTCTCCTTCTGGCAGTGGATACCCTAAAATTGGTGCTGTGATTAAATGCTTTTTTAAGGTCTCAAAGGCATTTTGGCAGTCTACATCCCAGCGGTATTCTCTTGCTTCCTCTGTAAGTCGCGTTAATGGTTTAGCGATATCTCCAAACTTCTTAATAAACCTCCGGTAGTAAGTACATAGTCCCAGAAAACTTTTCACTTGGTGTTTGTCAGTTGGTTTTGGCCATTCCTTAATAGAATCGATTTTTCCCTTATCCACGGCCACTCCTTCTTTACTGACTATATGACCCAGATAATTGACTTTACCTTGAAATAGCTGGCACTTCTTGGGGTTTAACATCAATTGGGCAGCTTTAAGTCGATTAAAAACGTTTTCTAAATTCTTCAGATGGTCTTCAAATGTCTCCCCCAAGACGATTATGTCGTCTAGATAAACTAGGCATGTTTTCCAAGATAACCCTCTCAACACATTTTCCATAAGCCTCTCAAATGTCGCAGGAGCGTTACAAAGTCCAAATGGCATAACGCTGAATTGCCATAATCCAGATCCTGTGGTTAAGGCTGTCTTTTCTTTATCTACCGGGTCCATTTCTACCTGCCAGTATCCAGACTTCAAATCCAGAGTAGAAAATAATTTACTTCCAGCCAATGTGTCTAATGTTTCATCGATCCGAGGCAGAGGATAACTATCTTTCTTGGTAACGTTGTTTAGCAAACGGTAATCCACACAGAACCTCGTTGTTCCGTCTTTCTTCTTAACCAGGACCACTGGAGAGACCCATGGGCTCGTAGAAGGCTCTATTACCCCGTCTTTCTTCATTTCCTGAACAATCGTTTTAGCTTCCTCTCTTTTCGCCTGTGGTAATCGTCCAGCTGTTTGACGAATTGGCTTAGCATTACCAGTATCAATTCTATGCTTAACAACGGTAGTTTCTTCCCGTCTTTCCTCCTTTCGGTACGAAAATATCACGATACTGCCAAATAAATTCCCTTAATTTCCTTTTCTCAATCTGATTCAGAGACTGTCCAGCAACTGCAACCATTTGATCAAATTTGTCGTTGGAATTATCAGACGTTGTCGTCTGACGGATTATGGATGTAACAGGTACACAAGTTCCTACTTTTGTCTCTTTCTTGATGGTCACTGGGTAGTCATTGACATTAATAAGTCTCACAGGAATTTCTTTAGCCGAAGTCACCAATTCCTTTCCAATTATGATTCCACGGCCAACTTCATCGTCATGATTCCAAGGCTCCATCATAACAGGTGTTCCTTCGTCCACAATTCCCTGTAGCCGCGCTACTGTTATCGTTTCACTTCTCGCAGGCACGACTGTATCTTCTTTAACGGCTGCTTGCATAGTGTTGTCATCATGTGGATGGAGAAATACCTCCTCGTTACCAACTTTGATTACCTTATTCTTAAAATCCAATTGGAATTCATGCGTATTCATTACGTCCATTCCTAATATAACATCCTCTTCGATGTCAGCAACTATAACAGTATGGACGAACTTTTCTGCTCCAATTCCTAATTGTATCTGGATTTCTCCGTGAATGTTGGCATTTTCACCCGTAGCGGTCCGAAGTCGCAACCTCGTTGGTAACAGTTTCTTTCGGCTGTTTATAACTGTCGGGCGTATAATGGTTCTGGTCGCTCCAGTATCCACCAACAACGTATGCTTTTTACCATTTATTTCTCCATCTACATATACACTATCTTCACGACATTTCAAAGAAGCTATTAGTATCAGAGGGTCTTTGGTAAAGTTCTGGGTCGAAGCTGCTCCCCTTAGGCCGACGCGTTCTGGTTTTGTCTTCGGTCTTATGGTCTTCGTTTTCTTGTATGTCATGCTTTTCATCATATTAACGAGCTGGTCAAGTTTACCTTCATCTTCTTCCTCTTTTACAGTCCTAACTTTACTGTAACCGCCAGAGGCCTGCGTAGCTGACTCGTATTCGAGGGCGGCGGATAAGACATCAACCAGCGTCTTGTGACGAGCTAATCGTAGTGTTCTTTGCATCTCATGATCACGAAGACCATCAATAAACGTTTAAACGGCCAACTTTTCCATCATGTCTTCGGGAGCTGTTGGATAAGCGTATCGCACTAATCTGGCAATATCTACTTCATATTCTTGAAGAGCCTCATCTTTCTTTTGTCTTCGATTTTTGAGCTGCGACTGATATACATGCTCCAAGTGTTCGTGGCCATATCGCATATTTAACCTCTTCTTCAGTTGTTCGAAATCATCCGTCTCCTCTACGGCTATGGTCTGAAGCACATCTAAGGCATCTCCTCGAAGAGCTATAGTCAGGTTTACAGCCTTTTCTTTTTCTGACCATCCATTCGCTCTTGCAGCTGATTCGAACTGTTTCATGTAGTTGTTCCATGACGATTTTCCGTCGAAAGTTGGAACTTTGACATGAACATAACCTCCGCTTCCTTCAAATTTCGGCCGTGTTTCCAACTTACATTTCGTCTCGTCTTCTTTTATCTCTACCGGATCTAAAGCTACCGTATTAATTGGTGGTAGCACTCTCGTGTTAGTTATCATGGTCTCTAACTGTTTGATTTTCTCTTCAACTTTATCAAATGTTTTAGAGACTTCTTCAAACTTCTCACTATTCTGAATACATACTTCGTCGAATCTTCTAGACATATTTTCAATTTTCTCGTCATTTTGTCTAGCTACTTCTTTAATAATTTAAGATGTTTCATCGAATCTTTTATAAACATTCTCATCATTTTTTCTAGAACTCTCTTCGATCATTTGTGAGACATTCTCAAATTTTCCATCGATTATTTTAGTTAAAACGGCTTCTTCTGCTGACTGGAACTGGAATGTCTCTGGGTCGTCTCCATTCTTGTTGAGAACAGTCTTCAGTCGTTCTTGGAGGATCTTCTTGGACCCGCTGCAGTCTTCATCGCGTTCTTCTAGTTGCTCACGCAACTGTTTCACTGAAAGTTCTACTAGCAGCATCTTTGGTCAGGCACACACGTACTTTTTAAATGTTCTTTCGTACAACGATCACTACTGAACTACGCGGATGTACAATACCTTTCAAAAGTTCAAAAGTCTTTTTCAAAAATCAAATTAAATTTATCTACAATACCACTTCTGCACCACTGTTGTATATTTATATTGTTCTAATTTATTTGTCTTTATTCTAATTTATTGTCTATATTCTAATTTATTAAAACTCACGATAACTAATTACGAATTTATTACAGTCTTACTGACTGACCGCCAAATAAAAAATCCTTCATTTATATACACAACTGTTGTCATCTAGAAAATTCGGCGAACTTCTTGAATAATCTCGTATTTTGGTGAATGCGCTCGACTCGTTTTTCAACTGTTCGAAAAGCCTAGAGACGTGGATTACTCATAAAATTAGGGTCTAAAGGTTTCTGTAAACAACTTCGAATTTACTGGAACAGAAAACAGAATTAGTCATAATATATTGATAGTTATAAACGCCATAATTATCGTAACAATATACTATTAAAAAAGCCAAACGTGACTCTTGGAGAGAATATGTCACCACAATACATGTTTCAACTCCTATAACAACTATATGTGAGAAAGTCAATAAAATGTGTAATTCCAAACCCCATAAATCAATCAACTTTCTAACTCAAAATAACACTATTTATAAAAGCCGAGAAGAAATATCCAATACACTAGCATCTACTTATGAATATAACTCCAATTTCCAATTTCTTAAAAATCAAAATAAAAGAAGAAAAAAATCCTATAGAATATTACGATCAAAAATAATAACGATCTAAATATACCAATAACAGAGGAAGAATTAGAAAATGTATTTCAGAATTGTAAGAACACTTGTCCTGGACCCGACAATATACCGTTTATATTTCTAAAAAATTAAGCCTCTTATTCTAAAAAACATCTACTCAAAATCTACAATATAATCCTATCCAGAAACGTATTTCCTAAATCATGAAAAAATTCAATCAAAATACCTATTCTAAAACCAACTAAACCAAAATCAGATCCACGAACATATCGACCGATATCACTCACATGTAGCATAGGTAAAATATTAGAAAAGATAATAAACAATAGGCTTATGTGATATTTAGAATCAAATAACTTAATTATTCCAGAACAATGTGGTTTCCGAAAACATCGCTCAACTTTAGACAACCTCGTTGACTTAGAATCAGAAATCCACGAAGCATTTGCAATAAAACAACATTGTGTTGGAATATTTTTTGATATAAGCAAAGCATATGATACAGTTTGGAAATATTTAATCATTAAACTCAGCAACTGGTTAATAAGGGGTAACATATTAAAATACATTTCAAATTTTCTTGAAAACAGACAATTTCAAGTTCGAGTTGACGGAACAAAAATTCAACAAAATGGTATACCACAAGAATCAAATTTCAGCACAACTTTATTCTCAGTAGTAATAAATTCGATATTAACAAAAATTGAAAACCCCGTTAAAGCTAGATTATACGCTAACGACCTAGTTATTTTCTGTAGAGGAAAACACATAGCAACGATTTACAATCACATTAAAAACGCGTTAACACACATTGAGAAATGGTCAGCTACAAGTGGACTTCAGTTTGACACATCAAAAATGAAAGCAATCTGTTTTTTAAAGAGAAATCCAAACAAAAGAATTCTATCTACACGAACAAAAACTAGATTATGTAAAAGAAATCCCATACTTGGGTATGACGTTTGATAAAAAATTAACTTGGAAGACACATATTCCACAGCTGAAAAAATCCGGTCTACCTGGTATAAATTTACTACGATCACTTGTCTTTAAAAACTGTGATGCCGATTATTCAAGTTTAATACTTATTTACAAATCCATAATTCTATCACTTGACTATGGAGTCATCGTTTACAACTCCTCCAAAAAAACACATTTGAAGTCACTGGATTTTATCCAAAATAGATGTCTACGTATTTCTTTAGGTGCTCACTATACAAGTCCCATTCAAAGTCTCTATTAAGAAAGTGGAGAACTTTCTTTCAGAAGACAATTTCTAAGCCTAACATATGCAGCGGCAGTGTCATCAAACCGAAATAATCCAGTACTGCATAACGTTTTTGCTGATCCATTTACAAATAAATTTCAAGACACACATCAAATTAATCATTCTTTTTACTTTCATATACAATCATACTTATCCAAATTAAATTTTCAATTTCCAAAAACCTATGATACATCATCGATCCACAACCCTGCACCATGGACAATATCTATTCCTGCTATCGATATCAGTCTAACAATTTATAACATTATAACATTTTTTAATAGAGTGTCCCAAGTATAACAGTGAACGACTAAAATATATTATACCCAACTCCCTAAGAGAGGCACTAGAAGAAAATACAGATAACCAAAAAATATTTTCCTATCTTAAAGACTGTGAACTTCTTCAAAAGATCTAAAACGTACATTTTAACAGACATACATATTATTGTAAACTAATGTATATTCTTTTTTTTTTTTTTAAAGAATAGAAAGTAGAATTCGCACGACAGCTGAGATCTAAAATCGACGAAAGACAGGACAAAAATTGGGAAACGATTAGCAAAGCCCTTGTGGAAACAAGTGAAAACGTGCTGGGCCTAAAGAAAGACGTAAAGAAAGAGTGGATTACGAGAGAAACGTGGAACAAAATAGAACGTCGCAAACACATTAATCTAGAATTACTAAATTCCAAGACAGCAGCAGAGAAGAACCGACTTAGAGAAAGTTATAGAGAAGCGAATAAAGCTGTCAAGAAGGCAGCAAAGAAAGACAAAAGAAAGTGGGCAGAAAATCTTGCCGAAGAAGCGCGAGTCGCCGATGAACATCAAAACATGAGACAATTATATAATATCACTAAACAACTAGCCAATAAAAGATATACTACCCACCAACCAATTGTAAAAAGTGCTACAGGTGAAGATATTACAACGCCACAGGAACAAGTCAAAAGATGGCATGAATATTTTAGCGAATCTCTAAGTGCAGTCCCAACACCACCAGAAGACGCAGAAAACCTAATACCCAATATCCAACTGAGAATTAACACCAACGAACCAACAACGCAAGAAATAGAAATGGCCATAGAAAAACTGAAAGCACACAAAGCAGCCGGCCCTGACAATATTCCACCAGAGTTGTTAAAAGCTTGCCCAGGTACAGTGGCAGAGCTAATCCAACCACTCTTGAAAAGGGCTTGGAGAGAGGAAAAGTTCCCCAAAGAATGGAAAACGGGATTAATAATAAAGATACCAAAAAAGGGTGACAGAAGATATTGCGAAAACTGGAGAGGAATCACACTTCTGAATACTATAAATAAATTAACAGCAATAATTATAAACAACCGACTAACAAACAGTGTAGAACCAATGTTGAGGAAGGAACAAGCCGGTTTCAGACCAAACAGATCATGCGTGGACCAAATTAACACACTAAGAATAATTGTAGAACAGTCACAGGAATTCAACTCTCCTCTCTTTGTGTGCTTTGTGGACTTCAAGAGAGCTTTTGACACGCTCACACATACGGCCATATGGAAAGCACTGCAGGAAATAGGAATACCAGAAAAAATAGTAAATCTCATCAAAGAACTCTACAGTGACACAGAAAGCAAAATCCTACACAACGGCATAACATCTGACCCAATAGCTATGCTAAACGGAGTAAAGCAGGGCTGTGTTTTATCCCCCATACTATTTAACATTGTACTGGACTCCGTACTAACAAAGGTAAACTCTAATAGAGGAATTTACTGGGGATTAACAAACAGACTGGAAGACCTAGATTACGCTGATGATATATGCCTCCTAGCACATACAAAACAGGACATGCAACTCCAAGTAAACAAAGTACAAGAAGAATCAAAGAAGGTTGGTCTAGAAATAAACATCAACAAAACCAAAGAAATGCGATTTGGTACCAGAAACAACCAACCTATTATGATCAACGACCAGAAAATTGAGAGAGTAGCGGAATTTGTATATCTGGGCAGCATAATTGACTGTAATGGGGGTACAGAGCGTGATGTACATGAAAGAATAAATAAGGCTCGCAACGCCTACAACATGCTTAACAACATATGGAAATCCAGGATTTACCCAACTAAAACGAAATTAAAAATCTTCAACACAAATGTAAAAGCTGTATTACTGTATGGCTGCGAAACGTGGAAGATATCAGCACCCATAGTACACCAATTACAAGTTTTCATCAATAGAGCGTTACGAAAAATCCTTCGTATATTTTGGCCTAACCGAATCTCCAATGAAAATTTATGGAACCAAAGCAACCAAGAAAATGTCATAAAGCAAATAAGGCGAAGAAAATGGAGATGGCTGGGCCACACACTCCGTAGACCGCCAAATGACATTGCCAGGACAGCGCTGGATTGGAATCCCCAAGGCCGACGGAAAGTAGGCAGACCTAAGGGAACTTGGAGAAGGACAGTACTGGACGAAGGGAGAAAAATGGGAAAATCCTGGCTTGAAATCAAAGCACTAGCCAGAAATAGAGTTCGCTGGAGACACTTTGTGGAAGCCCTATGTTCCTCTTAGGAATCTTGGGACTATATATATAATGTATATTCACAAATTGTATCAACTGTCACATATGTTACATAAGCTTAATACGCTAATGACCCTGCGTGGTTGATGCGTTAATAAAAAAACTTGATTTCCTTTTGTAATGACTTTTAGTGACGGGAAAACTTTCCATGTATTCCTTTACTCTAGTTTTCATTTCTTCTGAAGTTTTATTGGAGGAAGCTTTCTTGCCCTATTTGTCCACACCACTATACTCTCCACTGTCATTTTTATGTTGAAATGCATTAAGTATGGGGAAGTTTGATATACTGAAGGAAGTTTGATGGCTTTCAAAACCATGTTTCTGAAATATTAGACTCACAGTGGAAAAATGTTTCAAGAATTGGAGTTTGAACGTATAATATGTATAGATCTTAAAGGCGAATACTTTTAAAAGCAATAAAACACTTTGTTTTGAATTTTTTCGTTTCTGTTTCAGTCTTTTTAAAAATTTAAATGGTATTCCTCGTATAAGTATAGTGTGAGCTTGACATGTTATAAAAATTATTCTGCATGTCATAATTTTGATTTTTCATGTCACGTGAAGACCTTAATGAAGAAGGTAAATATAAAAAAAAATAAGATTGTAGGTCTTACCTCGTGGAGTATAGTCTAAAATTACAGGTGTTAATGTGCAATAACTTTTGCTACTATTGTTAACTTCTAAGCAGATCTGCGTAGTATTTTTTGTTAGTGGTAAAGAAACAAAAACTTTGGTTAAAAGCATGTGGATAAAATATTTTATCCACGCGCTTTATTTTGCTACTTACTCTAACACTTTACAATACTGAAAAGATGTGAAATCATAATTTTATATACATTAATGTGATATTAAAAGTCTGAGCTGTGCCAAACAATTAATTAGCTAATTAATTAATCAATTAAACTTATTTAAATGATGCAATTATGATTCTATCACACTATTTAATTCTCTTATCTCAGGTTATACTCGTGCTTCAATATCTATGCTTTACATATGATAGGTAAGGTCCAAAAAATACCGGAATAATAAAAAACATATATAATACAACATTATATATTGAAATAAAAATATATTGAAATAAAATTCACACTCAAATATCTCATATAATGATTGTCAAAATTTTGTTCTACGTACGTGAACCTTTAAAAATTGATGGTACATACAATATAAATTAAAATTTCAAATCAAAATTGTTGTTCTATATCTCCTGATCAAAATATTCCTATCTTTTCTAAAGCAATTGTAAAAATTGTGTTGTTAATAAAGAAAAACTGATGAATAGTAAAACTATCTCTCTGATGATGAGTTGTCCAAATCCTTGTTCCTTGTAGTCTACACTATCTATTCTTAGCAGTCCCCTAAGTAATCAGCAATCTTACAACAAATTGTTGCGAGCCTATCGTCTTTAATGATCTCCTTCAAATGCACGTATTGTTCAAATTATGCTCGCCTCTTCTCCTCTCGATAAACTGAATCGAGTTAGTGTTTGAACCAGATGTTAGATAGTTTTAGTTTATTAGAATTTTAAAATATGTCACTTAACTTGCTCGTGTCTGCCTTGTAATTAATAATATAATAATCTATAAAGAATTTTTATTTTTGTTGATAGAGTACATTTCGAGCAAGTCTTTTTTATAGTTATGTTCTATATATAAGATTTTGACATCTGATGAATTAAATGATTGTCCTTTTATGTTGGAGTGGTGTGCTACTGTACAAGAATTTTTCTGCGTTTTGCAATTACTTTTGTACTGCGTTATTCTTTATTTTAACCGCTGCGATGTTTAACCTATATACTTCCCATCACACTTGAAACAATAAAGTTGATACATGAGATGCCTTTGATTTAGTCTGTGTGGTGTCTGGTATTTAAGCTTCGAGAATAAGGTGTACTTGGATATGCTGTTTTAGCTATTTTTATTTGCACTCACAGCCTAATATTATATTGGTAGTTCACTCAGAGTAATTTTTTGTAAATAACGGGCTCTGTTGGTCTGTTATAATATTGGCCGTCATATAAGTTTGAGTTGTAGATTAGTTGCTTGAGAATTTTATTAGGATAGCTGTTACTTAAAAATAGTGTTACGAAAGTTTCGTAAGATTTATTCCACATAGAAAAGTTCCTTGATAACAAAAACATTCAAGATGACATCTAGCAATGTCTAGTAAAGTTTACAACGTTGGAAAATATATATAAACAAATGTTTTTTCCGCAAATCGCCAGGAAATTTTGACATTCCTGTCAAAATTTCTTGAAGAAAAAGTCAGGACTTCCTTACTGTAAGGAAATGCCATTTCCTTACTGTAAGGAAATGATGTTCTACATAAATGCGTCAAGTTTGACAATTCAACCTTAATACGTTTCCATAGTAACCCAAGTAATTTTATTAAGAATTTCAAAGCACCATTTATTTGGGAATAAAATTATCGCGTTTTTTTTAAATCAATCAATATCTGTCGAATTTTAAACGATTTGCGGAAAAATAGTATGTTTACCTCGTAGGAAAAGCTTAACATTCCTGGACGACTGTGAAGATTGCTAAGTCGAGGCGCAAGCCGAGACTTAGCAATCTTCACAGTCGTCCAGGAATGTTAAGCTTTTCCTACCCGGTAAACAATGTACTATTGACAGTTTATAACAGTAGTATTTTGAAGTTTATAGTTTTCATTGTATTAAAGTATTGTAAACAAGTGTGTGTTGAATAATGTTGATTTCAAAGAAGTGTAACATTAATGATTACGGAGGACTAAAAAAATATTTAGCAGTTGTTAATGGTAAATAAAAGATCCACTGATTTTAATCAAAAAATGGATACATCCGGGCATGCTTTATAAAAATGACAAAAGGTAAAGAAAAACGTAGATAAAAAGAGGACGAGAGACGTGGAACAAAAAAGGTAAAACTTATGAGTTTATTTTAAATTTGTATAAATGTTATGCTAGAGGTAAGTCAAATCACTTCTAGAATAGACAAATTAGAAGAACAACAAAACGATTTAGAAAATAAAATTTTAAATCTATTAGAAAGACAAATAGTTCAATTAGAAAGAAAACTTAATACCCAAGCTTCTTAATCCAATTTTTTTTAGTATCTTATGTCGAATCTGAACAAACAGCTTCATCATATTTCTTAATTGACCGGGTAGAATTATAATTAATAAAATTTTAAAACCACCATTCGATGGCCAAACAGCATAAGAAACTTATCGTTTTTAATTTAAGTTGCAGTAAATGGCTGCACTGAGAAAGAAATGGCAGTTTCTTTGACAATGTGGCTTCGAGGACAGGTAGCAACCGTTTTGCAATTTCTTTGTAGGATACACTCAGTTATACCTCTCTTGTTAAAGCTTTAGACACAAGATATGGTCAGCTGCATCTAAAGTAGGTTCTCCAAAGTCAGCTAAAAGTTTGATATCAAAAAAATAACGAAAGCCTGTAAGAATTTAGAGCCGATATTGCATTTGTCGTACCTTCAGGCACCTTAAGAATTTTTGGAACAAATTGGAATACAATGGAATATAGGATATTGGAATGCACTGAACTCTCCGACTACAAAACCATAAAATGCTGGATAAAACACTCATTTTACTCCAGGTGTATGAAGCAGCAATACTTGGACTAGATGGTTTAAAATCAAATTACCCTCGACATGTTATAACTAACAGTAAGATGAGTTGTAGAACCCGTTCATGGTATAATTGGCCAAAAATTTCAATTACTCCATCTCCAACTTGATAATCGCATGATAGTACTGAATATCATAGTTTATTACAAGATTACATGGTTTCTAGTAAATCATTTCGGAAAACGTTTATCTTTGGATGTCTCTCACAGGAATGAAGTATTAAATAGCTTTAAAACTTAAAATTTTGATTTATGAAGTGAAGTTGAAGTGCCAATTGGAGCAGAATAAAATCTCTATAACAGATATCGTCAAGGTGCAGGTTCATTTTAGGCACACCAACTGTTACATTTAGTATAAGCCCGATTCTATTTGTAACAAAAGTATTTTAAGATATTACTATGGTTGTGTTAAGTACAATTGGATCCTGTTAGCACGTGGCAGCGGTTATATAATATATATTATCTATCGCATGTAAGATATGTATCTAGAAAAAAATAATAATATCTTTAAAATTGACTAAAATATTTAAATATACAGATAACCAGTAATTGAAGAGAACAGTGATGAGAACTAATTAGATAGTCCCTCTAGTATTTTCATATTTTCAGTTCTCAGGATGACATGTATTTTAATCTATTATTTTCAGGATTAGGATAAAAATATTTTTTGTTTTCGTTACTTATCTTTTATCATTTATATTTTATCCTTTAATTGTATTTATCACTTATATTTTATTTTCATATTCTTTTATAATTTTAATTATGAGTTATTAATTATTCTGACATATGCGCTCATAAAAACAGCGCAGTATGTTACTTATTAAATTATGTGATTATTTTATATTTTGAAGTGTTAAGATTTTATATACACTGCACCCCAAAATTAACGCAAAATTTTAATAACCTAGGTAAATCAAATAATTTCAATGTTTCAATTTTTGTGCTAATATATTATTGTTACCCCAGGTATATTGTAAAATTTATCTAAAGAACGGTAAAAAACGCTGATACTTTTACCATTTTTTCCAAAAAAATTTAAAACATGCTAATTGTGCTTCATTTTATTTCGAATTTAGTTGGGTTGGATTACGTTGTGCTGAACGTTTAAAGGGGTTTTTCTAGTTTCTATTTATCTGTATACAGCCCTTCAATATATATACAGCTATCCAATTTTGGACATAGGCCTCCCCTTCCTTCTTTCACGTCTCTCTATTGTAGGCAGTTTGTAACCACTTCGGGCCTGCGTGTTTATTCAAGTCATCTGACCATCTCATTTGAGACCTTTTTTGTTGATTCGCTATTTAATTCATCCGTCATATTTTGTAATTCTTCCCTTTTATCTGTTATTAATACAATGTCGTCTGCACATTTCAAGTAATTCAAGTATTGGCCCTTGATGTTAATTTTCAAGTTTATTAAGTGTTTTTTCTTGGAAATGAACCAACAGCAGCAAGAAAATCGAAATTTGTCAGAAAGTGACTGTTTTAGAATCGTTGCTCTTCGTGAAGAAGGATACATTCAACTAGAAGTCGCTGAACGTTTAAACGTCACCCAGTCAACCACTTCAAGAATGTTAACACGTTTTTCTGTTACTGATAGTACCTCGAGAAAACCCGGTCAAGGCCGTAGAAGGGTTACAACTTCTAATCCAGACCGGTTTTTGACACTTCGTACTCTGAGACAAAGGTTTGTTACCGGTACTTCTCTACAAAATTAATTTTTGGATCGTTATATCTTTAAAATCAGCCAAAATACGATTAGAAGAAGACTTGTCGAAAACGACCTACACCCTGGAAGGGCACCAATTGGCCCATTATTGGCCAGAGACCATAGAAGGCAAAGATTGCATTTTTCTCGTGAACATGTTGATTGGAATAATGACGATTGGGGAAGAATATTGTTTGCGGATGAATCCAGGTACTGTCTTTTTTCTGGTGACAGGAGAAACCGAGTGTATAGAAGGCCTGACGTACGCTACGCACAGTGTAACACCGTAGGGACTGTACGGTATGGCGGCGGCTCGGTAGTGGTGTGGGGTGAAATTGATTTAGAGGCTTGTACGGAATTAGTTAGAATAGATCGCGGTCGGCTTATATCGCAGAGGTATATAACAAATATTTTAGAAGAGCATGTCGTGCCATTTGCACCATTTATTGGGGATAATTTCATGCTTATTCAAGATAATGCCAGGCCACACACGGCAAGATTGTGCAGCAGTATCGTCAGGAGGTTGAAATTCCTGCTTTGGATTGGCCTGCGAGAAGTTCTGACCTCAACCTAATAGAACATGTTTGGGACATAGGCAGACGACTACGACAACTACCTAATGCACCAAACACATTAGATGAACTGTTTTTGCGGTTGGTTCAAATTTGGGATCTAATTGATCAAGAAGAAATCAGAACGATTATTCTTAGTATGAGAGATCGTTGTCAAGCAGTAATAAATGCCAGAGGAGGCAATACTCGATACTAGTACACGGTACTAGTATATTTTCTTCAACTTTAAAAATTTCAATTTCGTCATTAATTTATAATGTTATTTTCGATCAGTTGTTTGTTTAGATGTTTAGATTTATGATGTTATATTGTTAATTTCAATACATTTTTTGTAAAAAAAAGAAAAGTTTTTTATTTAAGATGTTCTAAAACAACCATAAAGCAGAAAAGAGTTAAGAAACATTTTTTCATTACAACTCAAAATAAGAATTTTAAAATTATGCGTTAATTTTGGAGCACCGTGTATTTTAAACTTACACTAAAAGCCCAGATTTTTTATACCAGCATTTTCTACCCATATAACTGAATTTTTTGTTTATAATTTAGTTAGTAGAAAAATAGTTGTGATGGGTTAATTTTCATCAAAATTTCACACGCTTATTGTCAGGATGCTGCAAGATTAATTTTAAAATCATTTTTGATGAATGAATTAATATATTTTATTTTATTTTAAAAAAATAATAATATTTTTTGATGTGCAAAAAAGAAGTTAGATGTCAAATTACTGTGATTTTTTGCGATTTACTTCAGAGTGCCAAATAATATAGCAATTATAGCACCACTATCGTAATAATATTTTGCAATAATATTTTGAATCTATTTTCACTGTATATTTCCATATTATAGTTTAACATGTATAAATGAGTTTTAAATTAATAATAATTATACTATTGGTAAATTGAACAGGGCAATACTTACGTCATGAATTATTATCGTTTTTTTAACGATATTGAATTTTTATTGCTCTGCTCTCTCTCTCCAACCACGTATGGATGAATATTGCATAGAAAAAATGTGGAGTGAGTGTTTTTGAAAGCATATATATATATATATATATATATATATATATATATATATATATATATATATATATATATATATATATTTATATATATATATATATTTATATATATATATATATATATATATATATAATATATATATATATACCTATATATATATATAGAAAATGTTACTGTAATTGAGGATAAAATAACAGATATGTTATAAAATCTAATAATGACTATGAAATCACAGCCAGAAGACATTAAAACAATGCTGAAAATACAGCAAGGAGAAAATAAAACCGCGATGAAAAACAGAGCAAGAAGAAAACAGAGAATAAAATTAAAAATTAATTAAAGTCCAGCAAAAGATAGATAAGACAAAAAAAGATGAAAGCCCAACACGAAAAATTTAGAAAAGAAAATTAAAAAATTACAAACCAACAAGAGCAGGCCTTTTTAAAAATGGAAAACAAATTGGAGAACTGGAGACCAACAAATACAGAAAGAAGTCAATAAAATAGCAGAAAAAACAGAAATAAAACTAGAAAGTCATATGAATAAAATAGAAATTTCTAAGAACAATTAGAAAATATAGCAGAGAAAACATTTAAAAAAAATACAAGCATGGATGGAAAAGGCAGAAGGAAAACTGAAGAGAGCCTTGCAAGATTATAAAGTAGAAATAAAAAAAATTATTAAAAAATCGAGAAGAAAGTGAAAGAAATTGAAAACAGAAAATTTCGGGAAAATCGAGAAGTAGTCATACAGACTGTTAGTCATCAGACAGTGACATTTAGATCAAATTTGGCGGGGACGCCAGAAGACAGCATCCCGTACCTTTCGTTAAAAGATTTGGAAATAAATTGCACTTTATTGAAAATTTTAAAGATTACAAAAAAATAATAAGAAATAATCAATTAAAGGAGGAAGCAGCTATATGGTTTCAAATCAATTTTTAAATTATTGTCTTATGGATAAATTTTCAGACTAAAGTTTTAAATAGTATTGGACAAACAAAATAGATCGAAATTAATTCTGCTGCAAAATAGAAAATATCATAAAAAATTAGGCATCTCTGCAAAGTATTCAACAATGCGCAACACTTAGAATATAATTATAAACCTTAACAATTGATAGAATTAATAGCACGTCATTTTACTGCCTTATTTAACAAAATTATGGACCAAGGAAAACTATTTTGGGACAATAATTTAACATGGCACTCTCATAAAACTCGTAACAGCTTTGTTTTTAGTCTCTTAATCTAAGTGTTCTAAATCATTATATCTACATTTTAAAATAAATATGAAGTAGTGGCGTAATAGCAAAACGATAGGTTATTTAAAGTATTGTTTTTCTTAATATTTAGCAAATATATTGTGTGCAACTCAAACATTTACTACACACTTTTAATATAATGTAATATTCGCTAATGTTCTAAATTATTATTTACGAAACACATAAACAGGATAAATATTAATAATTTGGTCGCATAACCGTCGTATTTTAAATTTCAACCGAACCGACAGTGTACGTGCCTTGCATCCCAGAAAACAAGATCAGCCTTGTCCGAGAAAGCTAATTAGAGTTCAGTGTCCTATAATAATTTCATTTTTGCCAATAAACCAAAACATTTGAGGATGATTTCATGCTTAACTAGTACCCAAATCTATTGTTCTTAACTCGGGGTATTGACGCGTTACGGTAACTTTCTTAAGAAATTCATTTAAAACTATTCGAGCAAATAAGTGTAACCTTTTTGTGAGTAATTAAAGTTCTAGAGCAGGAAATCAAAAAACCGCAGTACCAAAGAACATGGTAGAAATATAGGAAATTGGTGAAATAAACATAAACGTAGATAGGGGATACGTGAAATAATATTAGATGAATTAATTTTTTTATAATTTTTAAAATAAATTCATACTATACGTAACAAAACTATTTAAATACAACATCAAAAACCTCTTATTTTTAATATATTCACAAAATTTTGAATAAATACGCATACGATATCGGTTTTAATATTAATTCATCTTTATCAGGTACCGTGTTTCATGCAGTATCTCTAGTATTATTTGTAAGTATACTATGTATGTTTGTCTCGATTGTCATTAAAGATATTTATATTTTATTTAATTTATTTTAAATAACTAAAATAGCAAGCTTATTATTAATAATAATTTTTTCGATGGCTATTCATTTCACTTTCTTTGCGCTGATAGTTAAGCCCGTTTCATTGTATTTATTGTTTACTGCGTTTAACAGAGTTAAAGATGACGGTCCTGACTAAGATACAATTTACTAAAACCGTCCAAAAATAAAATTATTTTGAATGGTAAATTACCTTTCAAAAATTGTTGTTTCATCTGTGCATAAAGTTAATAGGACCACGTAATGTCATTTTCGCATTAAGAATTTCTAACCACCGAATTTGTATTTATTTTTCCTCAAAAAGCATGTTCGACTCGTTTGTAAACATAAAAGAGTCACAAATAGAAATAAGAAAATTGATTGCTCCAGCCGATAGACTCATAGTATCTAATGCATGCCCTACAATTCCTAACAATATTATAGAAGCAGAACTACAGATGGGTATCATTGCTGTGTCTTAGATGACTACCTTAAGAATAGGTATGCCTGAAATAGAATACAGCCATGTCCTCAATTTTAGAAGGCAAATATTTATCACTCCCCTAGAAAATATGTTAATCCCCGATTCTTTTAATATATTACGTGACAACACACTGTATCGTCTGTACCTTTTTATAGATGGACATAATTGCTTAAATTGTAACAATATTGGTCAGTAGAATGTCCTCGCAGTATTAATATCTCTCCATTAAACCCTTGCCTAGCACCTATCCAACTTAGAACAACAGTTCAGGAATCTAATGAGCAAAAAAATTTAACAACGGAAACTGACTCTATTTTAGTAAAACCTATAACCAACACTATCCAAAACCCTTTTCCCAATACATCATCAGTCTTAGATAATTTCACCAAAAATTTAGCCAAGAAAGCATCTACACCTTTTATAAAAATTGCCAGTAAAACCAATTAAGGCATTATTGAAAACAATGCTCAAATGAACACACAATTTTTTATGCCTCCCACTCTAAACAAACCTACGAAAAAATCCAAAAAATCAGATAAAACTTCCCACGAAGAACTCACTCTTTCTCTGGAATCAATTATGGATAAAATAGAGAACAGACCGCCCACATTTATTCTAAATTATAATGAGATTTGTGATTTCCTAGAAAACACATTACATGCCCAACAACCCGAATTAATTTCCAAAAATTATTTCAATGAACCTACTGAACTAATCAATATTCTAAGCTGTGTCCACTGTTATATCCATAATTCAAAACTAAAAAACAACATCACCCGTTTCAAGAAGAAAAAAACAACATCACCTTCTTCCAAAGCAAGAAGAAATTCGCACCTGGATGAGTAAACCTCTGCATGGGAAACATCTCAAGGAGATCAGCCAAGAATATGTCGACAATATAGCGTCGAACTATTGGTGGACATCAAGAAAAATGTTTCCTGAGACTGAGGGTTTCCTACTTGTCATTCAGGATCAAGTTATTCCAACTAAAAATTACCTGAAATAACCCCAAGTCCAGAATGACAAATGCCGATATAAATGCGAAACCCAAAAACCATCTAACATCTTACCGGGGGATGTCAGGGTTTGTTGGTACTGACTATAAAGAATGATATGACTTAGTAGGAAAGATTATCTACCAAGAACTAGCTGACAAACTGGAACTTCTCCATCCACATGTCTCTGGTAGAATGCTTGAAAATGACAACTGCAAACTATACTGGGACGGCTCTCTGCTCACAGACGAACCAGTGGCACATAATACATCAGATCTCATACTTCCGATTTTAATCTATGAACAATATTTAATAAAAATGGGGGTTTCTATTTAAGATTTCAACAAGGGGGTGTATCCGTCAAAAACTAAGATTAATAATAAGTAATAAATATAATTACTAAATATATTAATAATAGATTATTAATAGATTAATAAATAATAAGTAAGATAAGTAATAAATAAGAATAATTAATAGATTAATAAATAATGAATAAAGAGGTTACCCTATATGTGAATTAAAGAGAAGATTTAACGCATCACGTATCACTGCATACAGTAGTTTTATTATTTCTTATTTTTTTGTAGCTTGTAAGGTAAATACACATAATTTTTTAATATAAATTTCAAGAATAAAAATATAAACTTATATATAATTATAGAAAAAGTAAAATAAATATATATTTATATAGTTCAGAATAATGTACAAACCTGTATAGCTTTATAAAAATGTACTCGTACTTAGTAGCATCACAGTATATATATGTAGCTTAAAAATAATTCTTTTTAAGCAATGTGCTGTGGTAGCATCGCCTACATAAACATTGTTCATTCTACGTATCAAATAGGACAAAGGATATACGCTCCCATTGAAAATGACACCATGTTTAATAATAAATGAGATAACTCAGATTAATTAAAGTAAACTTAATTTGTCAATTTAGAAAGAGGGACGGGCATAATTGTTAACAATACTGGGAAACTGTAATAAATTATTTTCTCCGTAATTCTTTAAACCTTAAATGATAATTTACGGGCCGATTTTTCAAACGCTAATCAAAACTTTTTATTATTATTACTGATTTGTAAATAAGAACATAAAATTAACATCAGAAAGAGTTTAATATAAATAAATATATATATATATATATATATATATATATATATATATATATATATATTATATATATATATATATATATATATATATCGAGAGAGAGAGTCATATATAGAGAATTGTAAAGTCATCTAAAGATGTCAAATGCATAGGTAGGTGTTAGAACATACATTTAAAAACTACAATAAAATTACAGATTTTACTTGTTCAGAGTACATTCAGAGTTTTTTTAAAAATTTATACAAACATTAAAAAGTCACAAAAATGTCACAGTATGTTAACAAGAATACACTATAATATAATACAATACCTACTTCTATTCAATTGCTGATGTACAATATAACGAAACATGAAGCCAGGAGAAAAAGTAACTTGTTTTAATTAGAGCTTAGTAAACAATTTAAAAAATAAAAATTAAAAAAGGCATGGAAAGTTAACTTTATTGTTAGAGACACCAAAATAATTAAAAAAAGTAACTATTTTTGACAGATAGGGCTCGACTATTACAAAAGAAAAACAAAAATAATATAGATTTCTATCTATCGAAATCCGACTTTGTACGAAAAATCAACTATGGTCTTTTTTTTAACCAGGAGGAGTAATTCAAATTTACCGCGCCGTAATGCTTGTTTGCAATTGGTCCAACCGCGGGCAAGTTTACTCCACTAAATTATGACATATTGACACTAATGACATTTGTGAAATTTATTTATTATTATTATTTTCCTCTAATCTATAAATCGATTTCTGACTGTTTAAGTTGTTTGTAATAACTTGGACTTGGTGATATGCGAATAGTATTTAATGTGATATTTTTCTAGATGATATTTATACTAAATATAGTTTAAAGTATTTATAAATGTATGTTATTTATATGTAATTATCATAAGAAAAACGGCAACTTTTTTTAAAATTTAGTGTATACTTGTTAAGACGCATTTACATTTTGTTTTCATCACAATAAAAGAACATTAGTAAAGTAATGTTGTGTTTTAGTTTGATTGTATGATACAGTTGGTTTTGTTCTTCCTGGTTGTAGATCATCACAAGAAAATTGCAAAATTATGCAAGACTGTAACATAATAGATTGGATTTGTTGATTATCTCACAGAAATCAAGTATTTTTTAGTAAATTTTATTTGTTGATAACAAATGGGACAAACTCACTGTCAAAATTAAACAAGAATCCAGCATTAAAGAAATTGTAAGTACACACTTATTTATACAAAGTATCTGGTAAGAAAACAAACTAGATTCAAGAAATTGATCATACCAGAATAATAATATGGTCTACTATTAAAAGACAAATTTCTGAGAAAAACCATACTTAGATCTGTAACATTATTGGCTCTCCCGATCAAAATATTTTCTAAATTATAATTAAATACCATATACTTAAGAGATCTATAAAACTGGATCACTCGATATTTAAATATATATATATATATTATATATATATATATATATATAATATATATATATATTTATATATATATATATATATATATATATATATATATACATGGGACCAAATGTGAAAAACATCCATTTGTTATTGTAATATATATTGGAAGTGAATTGAAAAAAATTATTTTATTATTCAAACATAAATAAACAAAGTTACAGTTTGTCCCAAACCCTTTTTTCAGTGCGTCACTAATTTTGACGTCATATAGGATTTTAAGAATGTCGAGAATTATTGCATGACATTTTAGTTAAATCTGACAGTTGCAGGATCGTAATCGGCTAAACGTGAAAAGGTTATTTTTTTTAATGCATAGCAGTTTGTCATAATTCTATTCTATTCTGTTCTATTTTATACATTCCATGGAAAGTGCTTAATTAGCTAAGATTTGTTTATGGATTTATTATTATTTATTACAAACACTAGGGAATTGGAAGGTTTGTTTATTTAAAATAACGCTTCCTCCTAAAATCTTTTAAGAGTTGACTGCAAGGTAAAAAAAATTACTGACAATTGCAAGGCATCAAAGTAAACATTCCTGCGATAAAATAATATCGATTTAAATCAGTCATATTTGGATAAGGAATTTTCTGATAAGTTTGTGTGGCAGCCAATAGTTTAATTTTGTGAAGAGTTGTCATTAAATAGTGGAAATAGTTTAAATAGTGAAGCAGTTGATTTTTGAGTTATTCTACCAGATTTGGTGTGCAAATGAAAGAAGGTTATAAAGTTTAGTTAAGAAAACAATATAAATAGTTTAAATAGTGAAGCAGTTGATTCTTGAGTTAATCTACCAGTTCCGATATCCAGATGAAATCGTGTTAATGGAGTTTAGTTAAAAAACAAGATACAGAATGTAAGTTTACCTTCTTTTTTATGAATAACAAAAATGAATATTATATTTCAAACAATCTATAATCCCATTCAGAATCTGATTCTTGAAAATCAATGATTACACTAGATATGTGGCTGGTATCAATTATATCCTACATTTCAAGAAAATGTCGTGGTTCTAAAAAGAACCGTTTTAATACATATAAATATCCATAAAGGTATTAGTTTAAGATATTTCCTCAATATCATTCCGGAATTCACAATCTGATTCGCGAGCGACAGAAACTGAAATAAAGATAACTCAGCCTCATTTTCTAATTGAAACTAATTTAATAATTTTAATATTAGTCTTTTTTCATTCTCGGTATATCTCGGAATATTTAAAATATTTTTATGACAATAAATACAGAATTTAATTTTCACTGTAGTTAAAATGTCTGAAAATACTAACCTGGAATGGCAATTATCATTTTATCAGTTGTTGTGAAAGTACTGTCACTGTCATTATCAAGATCATCTGTGTCAAATTATATTTATATGCATAATTGATTGGATATCTATTTAGCATATTCTAAACTCCAACCAATTATACGTTCGTAAGTAGAATTCGCTTTAATATGCGAATACACGTAAACGATACCTAATTTTCTAATTTCTATGTATAATAATAAGCGACTCACGTTTTTTTCTGTCACTTCTAGCTTAATGCGTTAGAGAGAATTCGAACAACTATGACGCACTGAAAAAAGGGTTTGGGACGGACCGTAGGTTAAAATTAACGTGTGAGGTTGTCCAATATTGATTACTCGATTACCGCAAGGCCGAGATAATCAACAAAAAAAGAAGATGTATTTGCTGACTTTTCTGGTAACTTTCTTGAGTGTGAATCTGTCTTTTCGGTTTACTCCTCCTGGTTAAAAAACAGAGTATAGTAAAAGAAATACTCGTTTAAGCAGGATAGAATAGAAAAGTCAAATGTTTTATAAATCTGATTAAAAAGAAAGGTTGGAAATATAAAGTACCGATGACCATTAACCACGAAATTGTGTTCGGGAACCATGATGTTCCTTGTGGAAAAGATTTTACATCGGATGTGATGTGTGAAAATGGCTGAAGTTCTAGTTGAAAAAATGATGATTTTATTGAAATCCGTGATGGCATATCTCCGAAAATTAAAGTGTTTTATTGTTAAATGAAAGTGCCAAAAAAGGGCTTAAGTTAGGGGTTAAGTAAGAAAAAAATTACATATTTGAGAAATATTCAATTAAAAACAGTTAAAAAATTCAATTATCTGGGTAAAGACCTGCTCGTCTGGCCCTCTGGCTGTTACGTGATCCGTAAGGTGGCGGAAAGAGCGGCTGCGCTAGGGAGGGTAATGCCCAATATCGTATCGAGGGACCCAATTTCGAAAGGAGGGGGTTTTACACGGAGTTGTGCAAGCTATCATCTATCATTATATGTGCGGCACCAGTATGGAGTGTGACTGTGGAAACACAAGCGTACCAGAGGATCTGTATACGCGCGGGCATAACGACAACAGGAGATGTGGCAGAGTGGACGAAGTCACTGAAACTTGTCGGAAAATTGTCTATAGTATAGGGCTTCAGACACTGTATCATATATAATAAGAGAAATTAAATATGAGAGAGATGGTACAGAAGATAGTGATGATCCACTTGGAGGCAGGGCCGCGATAAGACAAGAGCTTGACAAGAGCTATGACCTTGAAAATAATAGGTAAACTTGTGTACTAAATAGGTATGACTCATGGCTCTTGTTAAAATCCATTACCTCTAACATATGGTAAAAAGAAATTTGAGAACGATTTTAAGCGAACGAACGACTTCGAAATCCCATTGAGCATAGATCACGAGTGGACAGATTCGAACGTATTTATGAAGTTCAAATCGTTTTATAATGCCCCTTGTCCGCTTCTTGTCGATCGACGATGATAAATATAAAAAAAGTTAAAGTTGTGGAGAAAAATGTTGGTTTTATTGACAGCTACTAGTAATGACACTATATGATGTTGTTTAGGTAACTACTTATAGTAAACTTCGCTCACATGAGCTAAAATCCCCAGTTTATAATCTCACAAATAATGCATACCTCAGCACAGAGGTTATTGCTTCTATCATACTAACAATGTACTTTAATTATAAAAATATTACTCGATACAGTTTTACAATGACTCAATTATACATGGTAAAACTATAAAAGATTAAGAAGTTAAGAAGAATGTGAGATTACAAATTAAGGTATTAATTTGTGATTGAACACGAGTGTAGCGTATAAAATAAATAGGCTGCAATATTATTTGCTGGATACAAATGGATAAGTGACTAAATGTAATGTTGTAGTGCTAAGAAACGCTTCCTATATTTTGTCTTTAAAAAAGAACCTAGAATATCTAAAAATCAAGGTTTAGGAATTAATTTAACTTTATCAAGTTTACGCCAAAAGTTTGCATTCTCTTCGAATTTTTAATTCGTGCCGAGTTGTGTTCCTAATCGTTTTCTGTAGTTCTGATAAATCCTAGAATTATTCTCAAGTTTTTATTTAATTCCATATCAAGTCGAGACCAATGTATCTTTATTTCTGATGTATTAAGATTATAATAATATGTGTTTTTCATTTTTTTGTATTTTTTTATTTTAACTCTTAATGTAAGAAATTAGATTTTTCAGCTCTTAATCTGGCGTTGTAACTTATTTGTCTTTGGTGTATTTTCCTAATAATGTTTATAATACTCTCTTGTGTATGGTTTTCCTATAAGTAGGAAAACTAAAAAGTCATAAGTACTGCTAAAAATGTTCTGAATAATAAAAAATTAATATTATAAATAATTGGCAGCAGTCTGTATTGAATATATAGTTGTGATTATAGAATAGAATGAGAAATTTGTCAAGACATAGCCTGACCTATAGTGACATGGATTTTCTAACTGTTCTCGGCAATCGATAGGTAAGCGATGGCCGAAAATTTCTATTCTTTAATAGAAGTCTTTCGAATTATTTTTTATACGTAAAAAACTTGCGTACTTTTAGTTTGTATATTTTACAATTAAAAACAAACTAACGAGTAAATAAAAGTTGTCAATAAATAGTGCATGTAAATTAAGCCATGAGTGTAATTACCATTAAAATAGTGTCAGGAAGTGTAGGATAATTCGTTTAAATGATTTATCAACTAATGGCATAGACATTATAAAAAAAATTGCGACTGGAAGTTAGTAGGAACGACACGGATTTTTTGAAGTGTGTTTGGGGCTATAAAACTTTTGCGAACAATCAAAGTGTGTTAGTTGATCAATTTTCGGTACACACTAGTAAGATTACAAACAGTTTTTTGTCAAAATGAAATAGGCCAGACAACATATCAACAAATTATAAACGAAAATCATGAAAATCGACATATTTACCCATAAGTTATAAAAACAGGCTACATACTCAATAAAATACTTAAAGATTTATATTGTCCCTTCAAAAATAAAATATTAGGTTACAATACAAAAGTTATGTTTAATAAACTATCAAATTTATACAAACATGAATTGTGAAACAAAAATAAGCAATAAACATTGTTGTCATAAATCTTATATAACTAAGACAGTTTATAGCTTTTAATTGAATGAAATAAACTTCATACGCAAACTAATTTAATTAATACTTCAAATTTCTAAACGTAGCAAAATGGCAAATAAATGAATATTTGACTACAACCTGTGCTCGAATCAGAAAGGCCTTTGGTTCGTTTATATTAAAATTAAACTACATTAAATATAAAAATACTAGTCATTTCTTTTCTTTTTAACAGAATAAACATAACGCAAAACAAAAATTATAGAAATAATAATGAAAAACTATCGTATGTAATTCTTTCTAAAAAGTTCCGAACAAAACATAAAAGCAAGAAGTGGTCAATAGACTCATACAGGGAAGTAGGTACGATGCCGTAAAAAGTACCTACAGAAAAAGACGAGGAAACCACCTAGAGAAGTCCAGGATGCCGAGAGGGAGAAATTATCAGAAGCAGATGGTGCAAGAGCGGGACATCAAGAAGAAAAAAGGCTAAAATGAACAAAATGAATTGTAAATATTATTAGGGCAATATATGTTTTTATTTTTATTTTTGTTTTTTATTTTTATTATAGACTCATAAAATCTCATGGTAGAATCACAGCTGCTAAAATCAAAGAGACAGGTGGCCCTCTATATTAAGAAAAAAGGTATTATGAAGAAAGTAGCCTTCGATATTGTAGGTCCGTTCTCAAAACCTGTTGCTGAAAATAAAATCATTATTCTGGTAGTAAATCATTTTACAAACTGGAATAAAGCCTGTACAGTGTATATTACAAACCAAGAGACTTTAAGGTTGCAAATAAATTGGTTGAAAAATTCTTCAGCTGATGTGGTTCCTAGTCCAGCATAAGCTGGTATTTTAAATCTGTCTGCGAAGAGCTTAGAATAGTAAAGAGAACAGAATAATATAAATCAGAACGTTTATAAAACAAGTTTCTAGATTGATCTGCTCTCAGGTTCAAAAAATTGTATTCATGCCTATTTTAAAGAGAAGAAGACATGTTTTTAGTTTTGTCACTTATAGATTGAGATGTAATTCGTTATTAGTAGTATTTCCTTCTGTGGATTTTATAACAACCTGCCTCTCTAATGATAGAGCAAATCCAATTTAAAAAAAGTAGAGACATACAAATATCTGGAAACCTGGGTTGATGACAAAAATGACCAAAGCAGAGAAATCAAAGTCCGAATTGAAACTGCAAGGCAAGCATTTGTGAAAATGAAGACAATGCTTACCAACAGAGACCTTCAGTTGCATCTCAGATTGAGGGCTCTAAGATGTTACATATTTTTTATCTTACTATACGGATTGGAAGCTTGGACATTGAAGAAACAACACATAAGAAAAATAGAAGCGTTCGAAATGTGGTGTTACAGAAGAATATTAAAAATTCAGTGGGTTTAAAGGATTACCAATGCTGAGGTACTACGACGTCTAAATAAGGAGTTAGAAATTATGAAACAGCATAAAAAGAAGAAAACTAGAGTATTTGGGTCACATAACCAGAGGAGAAAAATATGAGCTGCTGAGAATTATTATGCAAGGAAGGATCCAAGGAAGAAGAAGCATAGGAAGAAGACGCATCTCCTGGCTGAGGAACCTTAGAGAATGGTTTAACTGTAGTTCACTACAACTTTTCAGAGCAGCAGCCAACAAAGTGACCATAGCCGTTATGATATCCAACCTCCGATAGGAGATGGAACTTTAAGAAGAAGATGCCTATGTCTTGGTATCGTGAGAATTAAATTTTAAATATGAATTTGGTCTAATTTGTCCTATACTGTCTCAAGAGACGCAATAAGTTCAGACAAGTTGTTTAAGCAGAGTATAGATCTTCCCAGTGTTCGGTATAGATGACCTATTGAACTGGACAGCTGAGCTGATCAATATGGACAATACCGACAACTTTTAAGTATTAATTGACGATTCTAGCACGGCGGGGACGCGTGTTATTGTTCATAAAAAATTAGCTCCTATGAATGGCGCAAAAGTACAACACACTCATCTTAAATGGTTGTTATATACCTTGCCCTTGTCATAAAATTTACATCTATCAGAACTAAGTCAGTGCGGGCATGGGAACTTATACCAGCCGAAACCATAATTGGACCTCCTAGATAAGTTATTCTGTCAGCAATATTGTATTTAATTACTCGTTATTTTTGTCTTCTCTAGATTCTTTCGTGACTGTCTGGTAACCTCGTGCAA
Source organism: Diabrotica balteata (assembly GCA_918026665.1). Lineage (NCBI taxonomy): Eukaryota > Metazoa > Arthropoda > Insecta > Coleoptera > Chrysomelidae > Diabrotica > Diabrotica balteata. The sequence continues at coordinate 87,867,163 of OU898279.1, forward strand.
AACTTGGACTTACGTGAAAACAAAACATTACTATAAACTGCGTTATTCCAATTTTCGTGTTCCCTTGCAAAAGCAAGTCGAGCTCTGCGGTGTTTTACAGATAGCTGGATTACTGGATATAAGGCTAATGTTTTGGATAATAATTCCGCTTCATGACATCATCAATGCACTCTCTATCTACTTACATTAACATTTCGGACTTCGTTCAGGCCATACGCCAGCTTAATTAAAGATTATGTTACACTAAAGCCAGTGCTTTTGCAGCATCCGTTGTAATTGTAATTCATGTAATTATATCACAATTAAAAAATTCTAAACTTAAAACGTTTTAATACCAAATTGGTCTGGTAATTAAAATCAGTACGATAACAAATTAATTTCTTGTCGCTTACCGAACTTAAATTTTGACAAAAACAAATTCCTATTGTTTATAAGAAATGTCATCAAATATATAAAAAATAGTGTACAGAAATTAATAATATTACTTCCTACTATACAAGGGTTTCTCTATATTTATATATGCCAGATAGTAAGCCTTATCTGCCAGAGAATATGAGAAATGATGGGAGTCAAGCATACAATAGTTGATGACATAAAAACAAAACAGTTAATATGGTACGGCCATGTACAGAGAATGCCAGATGACAGGATTCCAAAACAGATTTTGACGTAGACACCACAAGGGAGAAGGAAAAGAGGAAGACCGAGAAGAAGCTGGAGAGAGGGAATTGAAAAAGAACTAGAGGAAAGAGAAATCCCTCCAGGCCTATGGTTGAATAGAGAAGAATGGCGGTTAGGAGTCGGAAGGCGTCGGAGAACGCTGTAAACCGATACTAGTAGTAGTAGTAATAAGCCTTATGTTTTATAACTTAATAACTTAAATCAGAAATATGTCATGGATAGAAATTTTTGCAATTGGGCGTATATTTTAAAATTCTAAAAAATATTTTCAATATCTTCTTTTTTACCACAATATTCTCATTTGCCAATTGAAATATAATTTAGTCGAGAAGAGTGTTAGAAATAAAATGAATGATCGTTTATTTGTTGGTCCAACTTAGGAAATATAATATTTTTTCTCTGGATGAATTACCTACCCCTAATTTTTGAATTGTAAATTCAAAATGTTTTATACGACTTCACCTCTACAGTTTTGGTTCATTTGATCGTTTCATTTTTAAGGATATGTAACTAAATATAAAATATCATAAAATAATGTTTAACAATGTAGTATAGTAATACAATTGCAGTGTGCATACCTGCTGCGTACGAGAAATTTATTACGAAAAAATGCAAAAAATACGAAATTTTGGAGAAAGTTGTATTAATGAAAAACCAATTGTTAAGTGTTTGTCAATATTGGTTTAAAAGAAAAAAACTTACATAATCGATTTTTTAAAGGTATAAACTATTTTTATTGAATAGAAAATTACTTAATAAATTATTTCTTTTAAGGAGAAAAGACGATTTTGTCTGCTAACCAAGTTCCGTCCAGAATTTTAACATTTATTTATTTCAACGTTTTATACGACTTCACCTCTACAGTTTTACTTCATTTGATTCTTTTGTTAAACGTCATTTTTAATGATATTTTATAACTAAATATAAAATATCATAAAATGACGTTTAACAATAGTGTAGTAATATAATTTCAGTGTGCCAACCTGCTGCGTACGAGAGATCCATTACGAAAAAATGCAAAAAATAAGAAATTTTGGAGAAAGTTGTATTGTTAAATTATATTGAAAAAGAAAAGACTTATAAATTCGATTTTCCTTTAAGGTGTGAACTAACAGAGATAGAGCTAGAAACGCCGAACAAAACTTCAGTATAGACCAATATAATTTTGAGGTAGTAAATAAGTTTACATATTTGGGTTCTCTCATAACAAACGATAATGACACATCTGAAGAAGTTAAACGGAGGGTACTGCTAGCAAACAAATGTTATTTTGGACTAAGCAAGCAGCTAAAAAACAGAAACTTAAGCCAGAAAACCAAACTAATAATATATCGAACACTCATCCTACCAGTGCTGACATATGGGTCAGAAACATGGACCATCTCCAAAACAGACGCAAATCTTCTGCTCGTCTTCGAAAGAAAGATACTAAGAAGAATAATGGGCGCATTCTGTGAGAATGGTATTTGGAGAAGGCGATATAATTTCGAATTGTACGAGAAATATAAAAAAATAGTAAATGGTAGAGATGTAATATCCTTCATAAAAATAGGCAGGCTTAGATGGGCTGGACATGTGTCAAGAGCAAATGAGAATTACCCACCCAGACGAACTCTATTATCGGTCCCAGTGGGAAATAGGAGTAGAGGCAGACCACGACTGAGATGGAGGGACGGTGTGGACGAGGACGCAAGGAAAATCGGCGCGGCAAATTGGCAACGGTTGGCGATGAACAGAAACGACTGGCGAAATAGACTGGGGAAGGTCAAGGCTCAACTAGAGCTGTAGCACCACTGATGATGATGATGATGTGAACTAACTATTTTTATTCTATAAGAAACTACTTAATAAATTTGATCTTTTAAGGAGAAAAAACGATTTTGTCTGCTAACCAAGTTCGGTCCAAAATTTCAACATTATAAATCGATTTTAGGTCACTTTGAAGACGTAAAGAGGTCAACAAAGCAACAATCAACTGAATTACATATTTCAGAAACCCCATAATTCCATTTTTATAAAATGTTGAGAAATTAGAAAAAAACCTTATTACATGAAATATTTTTAAAAAAACTGTTGTGCTTTTGTAATAAAATCATGAGATTAATGTGTTTTAATCAGTTTGCATAAAAAAGTGGTGAATTTTAGCTTTATACATGTTTTTTTTTCTTTTTTACGTTTGTGGATTTTTGGGATTTTTGAAATATACAATTTTTCAAGGATGTAAAAATAAGAAATATTTATTCAAAATTTTTTATTTAAAAATATGGGCATACAGAATAATATATCAGTAGTAATCACTCATCTGGTTGTATTATTTCATTTGAATCTCCCTCGCATGTTGGCAAATTAAAAATTTCTCCGTAAAAGTCCTTGACTTCTTCATTATCTGGTAGATACTTTCCAGTTTTCTCAAGTCTTGCATCTTCTTGATATTAATAGGAATATGTCCTTCGGTGTATGCTTTTCTTGTAGGAAAACTAATAACATCCTTGTTGCTATTTCATAGTCGAAAAGAATGATCTATCAAGCCATCTATGTACTCTTTTGTAATAACAATTCCATCGTGATCACTAGAATGAATAAAGTGTCGAAAGTTGGATATTTTAAAAGCAATTTTTTGATCTCTTGGAATATTTCTGCCCAAAGATTCATTGGAGAGCATCGTCTTTTTAAAATACGTGGGCCACCATCCTTTAAAGTTCAATATGTTATCAGAATTCGGCAAAACTACAGTAAATCGGTTTAGACTCTTGTTAGAGTTATGATAAGCTCTAAATACTCTTTTAACGTGTAAATCCCGTCTGATTTTCTAATTTTTCTTTTAAGAACGAAAAAATCCCGATTACACGGTAGAAATGAATGTCCCCATGTGGGATAATATTATTCAATATTTTTGAATCTATTGGTTGAAATTAATGCAGAAAAAAGTCTAACTATTGTATCCCTTACACTCCCGAAACAATTTAAGTTGACATATAAAGTTGTTCAGTGTATTTTTCAATTTATATGGGAACAAAGAGATATACTATTTTTTTTCAGAATTTTGCTTGAAGTAAAAGAAGTTCTTGCAAAGAATGTCACTTTGACAGATTTTATTGATACTCACGATTGTGTTTCCCAGGAGTATATTCATGACATGCACAATTGTGTGACTGACACATTTGTGAGTATTGGGAGTGTATGACTACTCCCCCTAGAAAACAAAACAAATAAATTACAACCTTTAGTAATAATATTAACTTATTAGTAATTAACTAGTATATTTTTAACACATTATTTATACACATATATATTTATTTATTATTTAACATATAGTTAAAAAAAACAATTTTGATTTTTGCTCATACAGAGATAAACTTTACATTTGCTGCATGAAACTCTTGACCTACTCTTACAGGATTCCAATCTGCAAGATAAAGGATTTTTTAGATCTTCCAAGACAGGCCAGTGATTAAAACCATCATATCTTTTGTCAGTGCAAGGTAAAGGTGACGGTCTCATTTTCTTTGGATGAGGGTCTTCATGTTCATCTTCTGTGTCCCCGTTTTCTGTATTTGGACTTTTCGTTCCACATAACAAATAATCTGCTAGTTCTAAGCGAAAGAATAATAAATCTTTAATATCTTTTGATGTATATTTGTTACTTCGGCAGTCGCGATGGTATTCGCGACACTCCATCATCTGATCGCAGATATCAACTCCACCCTTCTTTTCGTTGTAAATTTTAATTACGTTTAGACATAGAACCTCTACACCACTCCTCCTCCTCAGTCCTAATCCCTTTCGGGATGGGGTGACACCATCAGGCCTTCACAGTTTTTTTTTACGATTTCCCTCCATCCTTCTCTGTCCTGGGCTAGATGTTCGGCTTCATGTAACCCTTGGTTAATCAATATGTTTGTTTGATCTCATCGTCCCATTATCCCATCGTTTGACTAAATGTGTGGGTTCTTGGCCAAAAGCCGTAGATACCATTAAAATGGATTTATTATCTTTCCATTTAGTGATACATATCTTCTGATCACTGCGAACAACCTGCTCAGAATCGCCTCTTTTCATCTGATTATCAAATGTAAATCCTTTAAAACGATTGTTCATAATAGTTCCTGTGCCATGAATACAAAGCTATTAACCGGTAACGTTTCTACTAGCCTAAGGATGACTGACGGTCCGAGTCCCAGTTCTTTATTTCTTAAATTGGTACTTGTTCCTTGATATATTTCAAAATCTAGGACAGTACCATCACTTTTTGATAAAACGAAATTTTTTAAACCCACAGGTCTTGGTTTATTTTTTACATATTGCCGAAAAGCACATCGACCAAGAAACGGAATCATCTGTTCGTCTATTGAGAATGCAGCTTCAGATTCTCTCTTTAATTCCCGACATCGGCTTCTGACTAAATCGATCATTGGCTGAACTCTCCACAGACGATTATTTTTTTTAATTTCTTCTGTTACCGTGCATACATCCACAATATGAAGATTGACTCTCAAGAGGTACAACCTATCTCTTGGAATTGCATCCGCAATTACAGGAAGTTTAAAGCGACTGCTCCAATATAAATGAATTCGAGGGAATTTTAAACAACCCATCACTGCATGGATCCCAAAAATTTTTTTTATTTCTTCAGGAGTTACTTTGGGTTTAAGTTCCCTTCCGTGTTTTTGTAAATAAAATTGTGCAGTACGTTCTGCACACAGTTGAAAAAATGAGTTTCCTAAATACTTTTCAAAGTAACACCATGGTGTTAAAACTTCAGTGGGATCTGGAAGTATTGTTTCGGGTATATTTTCATTTTTAAATGGATTAGTTCTACCCCAATTTAGCATTGATGATTTTTGGAGATTTTGTACAGTACTGGGAACTGCGGAATCATTTTCGTCTCCACTTTCATCAGATTTATCACTTTCTTCAATCTCATCATCTTGTACAGACAAATTCTCCTCTTCAGACGGTACCCAATCGTCATCATCATCTCCGAGTTCAATTTCCAAATCGGAATCAATTTCATCCAGCAGTTCGTAGATTTCATCTGGATGAGCAGCCAGTCTCGCCATGTCAACTTTTCTAGTTGTTCCTGAAAAAGAAACCCTTGTTACCAGTTTTGTTCACTGAATCATTATTTATTTTTTTTGTTGTTACACCATTTACTCCCGGTCCACATAAACGTGAAACACTTCAAAACTTACATTGACACCGCTCACTCCTAGCCCTCACAAACGTGTTGTTCTTCAAAACACGTTTGTGGATTTGTAACCTCAAATTAGTATTGAATGATTTTGTCTAAATAGGTAAACATACACAATTTGTGACGACTATCCACCAAAATAAATATTTTAAAACAAATAAAAATGTGTACTTACGTCTAGAAGCCATATTAACACACTTGACAAAAAGTCGTTACCATTCACTGAACAATATCATACGGATCTAAGCAAATTTTCGGTAATCTCCCGCGACAATATGATAGACACGTGCACCCACTATCGTGTCGTAGAGGAGCAACTGGTGCAAAATGATATTTTAAACCTAATGTCACTTATAAATAAGACGCTCACAATTGTGACTGTATGGAACGTAAGGGGTATGGTTCTTGTTCTGGGCGGTACATGCATCAGAAAGGAAATGAAAATAGTTCATATTTTTAAATTCTGGATTTTTGTCAAAACAATGTAATAAAAATGATACAACTTCATTAGGCCCTTTAGTTCCTGTTCCCTTATGATACACATAGAATGTTACCTTATCATCTTTCAGATTATGAATACATAAAACATTAACAGTAAGTTGTCTTAAATAGAATGTTTCCTGGACAGGAATAACCGGTAGTTGCAGGTTTTGCATATAATCAATGCAACTACTACCTACATTATCATCTACTTTACAAAGTTCTAAAATGGTTTTAAGTTTGTTATAAAATTTGTTTGCCCGTTTCTTATGAACAGTTTTTTCTGCCAGTGCCACTCTTTGTGCTGTTTCATTTAAGAATTTACTTTTTATTTTAGTTTCTAACTCTTCACATGTAGAGCAGGTGTCGACTTGTGGGCGACCGAAAGATAATGAAAATCTTTCTTTAAAAATCTTTTTATAATATATATTTAACGTTTTGTAATTTTTTCATTTAGATACCTATATCCTGTACTAGTATAATAGGCAGTTTTGACCGGAAACGAAGCAATATGTTGTATGATTGAATCTATAACAAGTCCTGACTTCGCATTGCCAGATTGATTTTTACCTCGGTTATCTATAGGAATTTGCGCCTCTCGTCTTAACGTGGTTAAGCGACGCAACCGATCATTGGTAATACCAAAAATGGCAATAAATGCTTTTCTACAGATTTTATTTGTACCTATTGGACCCTGAATTGTATATTCAAAAGAAGCTAGTCTATCAGGCTTGCATGAAATATCAGCTGGTTTTATGCGCCTTAGACGTACAACTTCATGGACTTAATAAGTGATTGTAGCAAACAATCTTGTTCGTTCTTGGTGTTAAGGCTCCTGAAGTTTCGGAATAATTGAATGCGTGTTTCTTCAGAAATTCGTAAAAAGCATTTTTGGCGACATCTAAAAATAAGTATCATTAAAATTACGATAATAAAATATTAGATATTGTTTAGCTAGTTACTAATATTTTAAAGCAGTAAGGCTTACTTGCAGTCTGGTACCTAGTTCACTTCAGTCGCCAAGGCACCACTCCAACGTTTATAGACAGACCCTTTAACTCTAGAGTTTTTAATAACTTCTCTTTTATATTCACTAATATTACGTATTCCCCGCTTTTTTTGCGCGTTGAGGACTCATTTTCAATTTTGATTACAAAATTATGATTAATTTTTACTGTAATAACAACATGTAAACAACAACAACAACAATAAAATATGTAGAGATCACAAATAATGAGCATAACCTAACACTAAAACTCAAAACCTCCTGTCATGTCAAAAATCAGTGTGTTCAAATAATATATTTTAGAAACACCAAAATTTCTGGAGTTTTGGTGTTTCTGCAATACATGAAATTTTTAACTGGCAACAAATGTATGTAAATTTAGTTAGTTTTGGGGTTTCTGTTTACTGTTAAGTGCGTATACTTATATACTACTAAAAGTTACAGAAAACTGAAATTTCATAAATCTGTGATTTTTGGGATTTCTGAAACACGTGATTCAACTTAAATGTAGTTAAAAAACAATTAGATTATTATCAGATAATACCACTTATTTGTTACCAACAAATTTACGAAATTTACATAATTTTAAAGAGTTATTTGACACTGTTATTGTCAAAAAGGCAATTAAAGCTTTAACAAAAGTGGGCCAGTATAGGAGCATTACGATTACGTTAACTTCTGAGTTTTCTAAGTTGTATTAAGACGAAGATTTTAATTTTGTTTTTAAAAACTATTATTTAGAGGGATTACTAGAAAATAATACACCGATAAATACTACGGTTTTGTTAGAACAAACAGAGAAAACTCAAACAGACTTAATTAGAATAACGCATAGTTTAACCACTAAACTGGAGACAAAAGAGAAGAGTAGGTTGGATATTTCAAAATACTTTTGAGAATGAGTGCCAGAGACATAAAATAACAACAGATAAAGCTAAAATACAAATATTGCAAATTACAAATATTTTCTGAAAAATAATACTATAGCTCAATTTTATGTAAGTTAACTGTGCATGAAAAAAGGTCAGAGTGTCAGAAATAGAAATTGGCGAACAGTGTATTTAGCTTACACTTATATGTATATAAACGGCACTTTTCTAGACGTTGCACTAAAAAAAAAAAGGAAGAAAGTAAGAATGTTGTTAGAGACAGCTTTTTATGTCAGATCAATCATGTATAAATCATATTGTGGGTCTGCCATTGAACATTCAAGATAGTTTGGACAAATAGCGCTAATGCGAGAAGGGCAAATCAAATGGCGATTGGAGAAAGTTGCTGTTAATGCTCAAGAGGAAGAACAACGAAAACACTAGATTATACACCACTGATTAAATTAACTGTGCCAATCAACAATAATAAGGTCACTGGAATTTATGATAGTGGATCTAATATAACACTTATGAACTCAAGGATTATTGAAGATAAACATAATATCTTGAAAAGTGAACAAACATTAGTGGTTAGAACAATTAGTGGTTAAACATTATATTAAAAATTATATTTTTTCATACGACGTTTCATTTGCTGCAAGATGAAAACTTAAATATTCTCCAAAGAGTGACTTAAAATAATACAGAAGATATACAAAAATTGAAAAATGAAAGTATAAGATATAATGACAGTAAAAATGAGACTTTCGAAAAGAATTAAGTTCGGTAAGACATTTTGAGTTGTTTTGGTAAAACAACTGCTATAAAATCTCTTGAGAATAACAAAGACATACTACAAGTGGTTAATCTCATCCATTCTCACTATGACCATATCGGAATTGGTATATGATAGCAAAGATACGACAGTTTTATTATTTTAAATATATTATAGCAGAATTTTGTAACCTATGTGATATTTGCAAGAAAAGCAAATCAAGAAGAAGCAGAGACATTCGTAGTCTATCACAATAAGGGCCAGTCAAAGAATCATATGAAAAATCATGTCGTTTTACGACGGTATCTTTATTTTTTATCAGATCACTTTACTAGGTTTGCATATACACGTCCTCTAAAGGCTAACAGGCTAAATATCTAATTGGGTTATTACGTCCTATAGAGAATAAGGTTAAAGTATTAATTTCTGATCTTTATACACCCATTAACTCAAATGAGTTTAAATCATTCATAAAAAATGGTGGCAAACCTTTAATTTTTACAGTTGTTTACGGTCCTTTTTCAAACGGATTAAATGAGCGCCTCCACCCAAAACTGGTAAATCGCATAAGCTTCAAGATTAACAAGAAACCACGACATCCATGGTCAAATATCGCAACTGAATTCACAGATAAATACAACCGGACAACACATTGTAACAACATTCTCTCCACTTTATCTACTTACGGGAGAACAATCATCAGTTTTGCCTTAGATATTAATGAACCCCAAGATTTGGCTCAGAACAGAATTTTTGCACTTCAAAATTCACAGTGGGATAGCGATAACAATAAAGTTAGAGTGGGCCAGAAGGAGCAAGTATATGAATTTAAAGTCCTGGACTTCTTCGATATTGAAATGGGTAACAGTCTCAACAAAAACAAACTAGATTCAATAAGAAAAGAGCCATTTAAAATTTTAAACAGACGAACAGGTGTCGTCACCTATTTATGACAAGTAATGAAGGCAGTCGTCGGTCATATTGACACCTATTTATATATAAGTCGTAATTTAGTATTAATTAATTAGCTTAAAATTCGAAATGGATGCTATTTATTCACTAAACTTTTTTCAAACACATTCGGATGAACTTTAAGATTATCTGGTTGTTTTTTCGCGTACTTTTTGATATCATCTTTGACGTATGTTAGTCCGCGTCTTAATGGATGGCTTCATTAGTTATGCGCCATGGAACTCATAGTATTATTCTTGATATTTTGGATTGAAATCTTTGTATTATTTTAATATTGGAATTTGCAGCGGTTCCCCATAATTCTACTACATATTATGTCTAAATTGGTTTCAGGAGGGATTTGTGGATTAATATTTTATTTTCAGTTGATAGTTTACATTTTCTGCCTAACACCTAATACATGTTCCTCAACTTATGACCCAGTTACTTTCACTTAGTAAAAATATACTATACTTGCTCCAGTTTATACTGTCTAATTATACAGTCGGACATGTTTAACTACGCTTGATAAATGTTAGGTGTAGTGATTTGTTTTCATTTAATTTGGACTCTCCATTTTGTCATCCATTGTTGAATTTATTTTATTTAACGTATTTTGTAGAATTTTTGAAGCTATTTTAGGATTTTTAGACACAAAAATGTCTGTGGTGATATTTGTATCTTTCAGTAGGCCAGCAGTGAGTATAATGTATAATATGGACCCTAGGACGCTTCGTTGGAACACCCCAGCGGGATTTTTTGGTATGCTTGTGCATTCGTTCTAATACTTTAACTGGGAGTTTCTGTTAAAATAAAGGATTTTAATATTACATAGTAATTACTTGGTAAATTTTGTTTTAGTTTACGTAAGAGACCTTTATACCTTACGTCCTCTAATACCGCTGAGCAGTACCTACTATTTTAAGTCTTTATTGGTTCTCTCTACAACTATATGTACATGTTTTATCATGAAATGTTGTTTTATGAACGCAAATTATTTGATAGTATTAATTAATTATTTTCTAGTATAGGCATTAGCCCAGTAAGTGTCAGCTGCACAAAAGCTTTATAAACCACAGGAAGAAGACTAATAGGATAGTAGGACTATACATTTTCTGGTTCTGTACATTTTCTGTACAGCATACAGCCATGAAATAAACGTACAAATTCAAATATTGACGACAAACATTGCCGAAGATCTAACACTAACATGGAATGCGATTACAAGTGCTGTAACAGACATCATGAAAAACAACTTTGGCTACAAACGAAATAACAAGAGGCAAAAATGGATGACAGAAGAAATAATATTACTAATGGAAGAACGACGAAGACGCAAGAATAACCAAGATGGCAGCAATATGTATGAAAACAATAACAGGCAAATAAAAGCAAAAATAAGAATAGCAAAAAATTAATGGCTTTAGCAACAATGTATCGATCTAGAACATCTACAACGACAGCACGACGACGTAATTTACATAAAAAGCTTAAGGAGACTGCTGAAATATACAGAAAACGAAAACCAACTACCATAGTTAATCAGGATAACCAGAGAGTGCTGGGTGAGAAAGAGAAAATTGATATATGGATAAATTATATCCAGGAGCTCTTCCATGACGAAAGACCCATGAGTGAAGTTTATACAGACGACCAGCTGACTGGCCCTTCAATACCCAAAGAGGAGATAGAAAAGGCAATAATAAATTTAAAAAACAATAAGGCACCTGGACCAGATAAAATCCCGTCAGAAATACTCAAATTACTGGATGAAAGGGCAATTTCAGCACTACACAAAATATTTAACTTAATTTATGAAACTGGCTGCTATCCTCAACAATGGTTACGCTCTACCTTTATTCCCCTGCCCAAGAAAGTCAATGCAAAAAGATGTGAGAATCGCAGACTCATTAGCCTGATGAGTCACACTTTAAAGATATTCTTAAAAATACTACATCAAACATTATACAAAAAATGTGAATGGTGATCAGTGACTCCTAGTTCGGGTTTGGCAAGATTTAGGAACACGAGAAGCAATAGTAGCAACACAGGTGCTGGTCCAAAATTGTTACGATCAGAAGAAGGATGTGTTCCTATGCTTTTTGGATTACCAAAAATCGTTTGATCGTGTCCAACCACACAAGTTAATGCAGATCCTCAAGAAAGTTGATATAGACCAAAAAGACATAAGATGCATTGAAAACTTGTACTGGCATCAAACGGCATAGTTAAAAATAGACAATTCTATATCCAAACTCATAATTATAAGAAGGGGCGTTCGACAGGGATGTGTGCTTTCCCCTCTTTTATTTAACATTTACTCGGAATTTCAAGAGTCTTTGGAGGATGCAAAGATGGGAATCAAAGTGAATGGAGTATTGATCAACAACATACGATATGCTGATGATGGTGTCTTAAATTGTGACAACATAGTCGATCTTCAACAACTTGTCACTATAATCGGAGAATACAGTAAGCTAATGAGATTAGAGATTAATACCAAAAAAAACCAAATTTATGATCATCTCCAGAAACTTGAATACTAAGTCCATTGAAAGAGTGAGTAAATTTAAATACCTCGGATCGTGGCTTTTTAAAGACTGGGCATCAGACAGGGAAGTAAAATGTCGCATTGAGCAAGCTCGACAAGCTTTCATAAAATTCAAGAAGGTATTGGCTTGTTCAGAGTTCGATCTTCAACTGGGACTAAGGTTTACTAAGTGCTACGTGCGCTTAGTGCTGCTATATGGCGTAGAGGGCTGGACACTCAAAACGAGGGATATAAACAGATTAGAAGCTTTCAAAATGTGGCTCTATCGCCGTATTCTAAAAACACCATGGACAGCGAAAATCACGGATATAGATGTCCTTAAAAGACTAAACCAAGAACGCCAACTTCTCGAAACCATCAAGAAAAGGAAAACAACGTATCTAGGTCACATCATGCGAAATGAAAAATATCAGGTCCTCCAACTTATAATCAAGGGTAAAATTAAAGGCAAAAGAGGAATGGGACGCAAGAAAATGTCCTGGCTCCGAAACATAAGGCAATGGATAGCGAATTAACGACATACAATCTCTGATACATATTGCAAGAAATAGAGAATTAATAGAAAATGTGATCGCTAACATCCATTAGTGGATTTGCATCTGAAGACGAAGTACATTTTCTGGTTCTTTTTCTGGATTTAGTATGATTGTTATCTATCCTAACTTTCATTGTAGTAAGAAATGACCTAATCTCATTAGAGTTAAATACCTGTGTCAGAATGTTGTGTTGTATATAATATTTTTTACTACAGTTTTTGTGATTTTTTTTGCGATTCTTTTTGTGATTCAAATAGAAGTTCTATTTGATAATAGTTTGCGAGTACCGAAATAATCTCTTCTTGAGTTTGTAGTAAGTATGTTTCTTCATTTTGCGTAAAAACTTTTATAAGGAATGCCGTAAATGTTTAAATGTAAAAATTTAAATAAACTCATTTTGGTACTCCTTTTCTGTTGCAATTTTCTGACAACCAAAATTTTCATAATAATGAGGTCCGACAACTGACATTGACATTGACACACAACACATCAGAGCTACCACAATCTAAAATAACGTATGGTTGCCTATCCTATATTCCAGTCCTCTCCTAAGCTAATGAACATTTTCAAAAATGTTAGTGGCTTAAAAATTGCAACGAACAATGTGAAAACTGTGTCGAAGTTGTACACAAAGACAAAGGATCCTTTCACAATACAGGAATCATCGAATATTGTTTATTCTATACCGTGTGCTAATTGTAAAAACGTAATTTTCTCGTAATTTTATTTTAAATTTTTTGTAAAAAATCTCGTAATTTTCACAGTAGGGTGATCTCACATCGCAGCGACATAAAAACCAAAAAAATTATCGTACGCGCGTTGACAGAACATGCATTAAGTTAAAAACATGAATTTAATTTCGAGGATTTCTGTATTTTGGCAAGGGAAAAAACCATTCTAAACGTGTTTTCTTGGAAATGTGTTTCATAAAATCCAATACGTCTTGTATAAATAAAAAATCTGATATAGATAAACTGAGCAACATTTACGTTATTTACTGACAAAACATCAAAAATGAAATTAGGTAATTTACTGACAAAACATCAAAGACTTACTTGTACATATATACACCACAATACACCTGCATACAAAACAGGTTGCATACCATCAACACAGATTTAATACATTACTTTCTATTAATATAAAATATGAAGAACATCCTAATTAACTTTTAATCATACTATTTTTGTTTTTTTTCTTTCTATTCTATATGGATCAGTCAAAACACACCATTAAAAGATGTCACATACGAAATTTTACTATCTTTAACTATATTTTAAAATGTATTTTGTCCATTATTTTATATGTTCTATTTTATATGTGTGTTATTAATGTTGAGTGTCATAGCTTTATACAAATAATCTCAACCACTAGTAAGTTACACTGACAGTTTGTGATATATTGTAAGTATTTACACATTTTTCTAATTACAGTGTTTTGAAAAAGGAATTAAACAATTCCGAAAGCTAGAACCAAAAGTCAAAAGAGTGTTACTGTATCATACCGGCAAAACTTCTGACTGCAGCCCTAATAAACTTTGTTGTTTGTATATATATATATATATATATATATATATATATATATATATATATATATATATTATATATATATATATATATTGTTACGAACGTGCATTTAACGAGGCACGTATAACGGTTGCATCTCGAAAACAGCACCTCATGCTTCCATGCGGCGGCATCTCGAAAGCGACTCGATATTTCGAGAAAGATCAGTCACGTTCGCGTAGAGGTGGGAACTTTCTAGAAAATAGTAACTTTGGTATATATATGTAACGATCTTAGGAATAAGTTTAGTTGATAAGATAGTATCGAACTGTAAAGTTATAAATAAATATATTTATATAAATTCGAACCGCTCGTTTTATTTAAACACGCTACAATTGGTGTCACAGTGTGAGGACAATTGATTTATTTAAAAATAAATCCAACAGTGGAAAAAAAGAGACTTTTGAACTTTTGAAAAGTATTGTTCGTCGGGAACATCCGCGTAGTTCGGTAGTGATCGTTGTACGAAAGAACATTTCAAAAAGTACGTGTGTGCCTGACCCAAGATGCTGTTAGTAGAACTTTCAGTGAAACAGTTGCGTGAGCAACTAGAAGAACGCGATGAAGACTGCAGCGGGTCCAAGAAGATACTCCAAGAACGACTGAAGACTGTTCTCAACAAGAATGGAGAAGACCCAGAGACATTCCAGTTCCAGTCAGCAGAAGAAGCAGTTTTAACGAAAATAAAAAATGTGTCGCAAATGATTGAAGAATCTTCTAAAAAAAATGATAGTAAATTTGAAAATGTCTCACAAATGATCGAAGAGAGTTCTAAACAAAATGATAGTAAATTTGAAAATGTGTCGCATATGATTGAAGAATCTTCTAAAAAAAATGATGATAAATTAGAGAACGTTTCCAAAAGATTTGATGAAACATTCGAAAATATATCTAGAAGATTCGACGAGACTTCTCAAATTATTAAAGAAGTAGCTAGACAAAACGACGAGAAACTCGAAAAGGTTTCTAGAAGATTCGACGAAGTATGTACTCAAAACGATGAGAAATTTGAAGAAGTCTCAAGAACATTCGATCAGATGCAGAAAAATGTAAACAACGTAGAAGAGAAGATCAAACAATTAGAGACCATGATAATTAACACGAAAGTGCTACCACCAATTAATACGGTAGCTTTAGATCCGGTAGTGAAAGAAGAATCACCTAGAGACGAAATGACACATCATATGAGATTCAAATTGCCACCATTTGATGGAAAGTCTTCTTGGTCCATATACCTTAGACAATTTGAAGCTATTGCGACAGCCAATCATTGGACAGAACAAGAAAAGGCTGTTTCCTTGACTGCTGCTTTACGAGGTGATGCTGCAGATATCCTAAGATCGATTCCTAAGGGTCAAGAAAAATGTTACCAGACCTTGTTCACTCGACTAGACAAACGTTATGGAGATGCCCATCTACAACAAGTCTACAAAGTACAAATAAGAAGTAGAATTCAACGAGCAAGTGAGACTTTGCAAGAATTTGAAGCAGATATTGCTCGTATGGCGCTGTTGGCCTATCCAGAGGCACCAGACAACATTTTGGAAGAAATTGCTGTAGATGCCTTCGTCAATGGGTTGAGAGACAGTGAACTACAGAAAGCTTTACGACTAGCAAGACCGAAAGTTTTAGATAAAGCGCTCGCCATTGCCTTGGAACATGAGATAGCTAGTCGAGTTTCACGGAGCTATCAAGTACGAACCTCTGAAAAGAGTGACGAACGAAACGATAAACGTCTGGAGGAAATCGTACGGAAAGTAGTTCGTAACATGACGCCGAAGAGACGTGAACCCAGATGTTGGAATGGTAACAACGAAGGTCACATTCGCCACAAAGTGCAAGAAAATAATACAACAGTCAGAAAGCTAGAACAGATCGAGCACGCTAGAAAAAGTCATTCAAATGCTAATGTTCAATCCAGACGGCCATACAGTGAAAATCGTAATCATTGTCTTAAATTAGAAGAACGACTTTGCCCCGTGATGCGAACCACCGTTATTAATGATCAATGGCAGCCTCAACAGCTACAAGACGCTCAAGCAGATGATCCATGTATAAAAAGAGTATTGGATTGGGTGCGTCGAAGTGAAAGATCTTCTTGGCAAGACATTAGTGCATGTAGTCCCGAAGTCAAGTGTTACTGGAGCCAATGGAATTGCCTAGTGCTGAAAGATGATCTTCTGTATAGAACCTTTGAGAACGATGATGGTACAGAAACTAAGCTTCAGTTGATTGTACCTAAAAGTAAAGTGTCAGAAGTATTACGTCAGTTGCATGACGGTGCATCAGGTGGACACTTTGGTATTACGAAGACTCTGCAAAAGGTTCGAGAACGGTTCTATTGGGTGAACTGTAAAGATGATGTAAGAAGATGGTGCCGGAAATGTGAACTGTGTGCAACCACTAATGGTCCAGTTGGTAAAAAGAGGGCACCCATGAAACAGTACAATGTTGGTAGTCCTATGGAAAGAGTAGCAATCGACATCGCAGGTCCACTTCCAGAGACAAATGATGGAAATAAATATATCCTGGTAGCCATGGATTATTTTACGAAATGGACTGAGGCCTATGCGCTACCAAATCAAGAAGCTACTACCGTTGCAGAGGTACTGGTTAAAGAATTCTTTAGCCGATTTGGTGTTCCCTTGGAGATCCACTCCGACCAAGGGCGAAACTTCGAGTCAAACCTTTTCCAAAACGTTTGTTAATTGATTGGTGTCAATAAGACCAGAACGACACCCCTGCATCCTCAATCAGATGGAATGGTCGAGAGAATGAACCGAACGATGGGTAAACACCTGTCCAAAGTTGTATCAGAACATCAAAGAGATTGGGACCAGCACATTCATTTATTCCTAATGGCATACCGCTCGGCCGTGAATAAAACTACGGGCCAGACTCCAACCTGCCTGATGTTAGGTCGTGAAGTTCGTTTGCCCTGCGACCTAGAGTTTGGCTGCAGACCTTCTAAAGAATATGTTGCAAGCGAAGATTATGTCGACCGCCTAAAGTTAAGAATGAACAACATTCATGAACTTGCCCGACAACACATCCAGTTAGCCAGTGACAGAATGAAAGATCAATACGATTCTCGATGCAAGAATGAAAGCTATGAAGTAGGTGATCTTGTTTGGCTTTATAATCCCCAACGTCGTCGTGGCTTGTCTCCTAAACTGCAAAGACAATGGGAGGGTCCGTATGAAATTAAAAAGAGAATAAATGACGTAATATACCGAATTAAGAAGTTGCCTAAAGGTAAACCAAAAGTAGTTCACATAAATCGTCTTGCACCTTATGCTGGCTCAAACGAAACAGAAGAAGTCCGAACCCTTCAACATGAGATCAAAGATGACCGGCGACCAAGCTTTAATGAGTTTATGTCAAATTATGCAGAGAGAAAGAGTGCTAGATTCGGCGTGACGACAGAAGTTCAGCAGGATCTTTTTAGTGTTCCGCATAACGTCACTCTAGCCCACTGTGTTGCCCAAGATCTTGAGATGACTAAAGGAATCTCATCCGTATTTTATAAGAAATTTGGTCGCTTGGACGAGTTAAAAAACCAGCAGCCTAAAGTTGGAAGAGTGCTAAGATTAGAAGATGGTTCTCGATCTTTGTTGTATATGGTGACCAGAAAGTCGTATACAGACAGGGCAAGCTACGAGGATATATGGCGTGCTCTGACTAATTTGAAGAAAATCGTCTGCAATTACGACATTAAGAACTTGGCTTTACCCAAGATAGGCCATGCACTAGATAATCTGGATTGGAAGATTGTCAGAAGCATGCTAGAAGTGATCTTCCGAGAAACCGGTGTAAGAATTACCGTGTGTTGCACTAATCCAATGAGATTGTGTCCTTCAAAGACAGTAGACTGTTATTTCTTTCTGAGGGGTTCATGCAGAGCTGGAGAGTCCTGTAGATTCCGCCATCCTGGGCCTACATATAGAGTTGCTGATCGGGACGCTCAGATCTAAGAGGGGAGCAGTGTTACGAACGTGCATTTAACGAGGCACGTATAACGGTTGCATCTCGAAAACAGCACCTCATGCTTCCATGCGGTGGCATCTCGAAAGCGACTCGATATTTCGAGAAAGATCAGTCACGTTCGCGTAGAGGTGGGAACTTTCTAGAAAATAGTAACTTTGGTATATATATGTAACGATCTTAGGAATAAGTTTAGTTGATAAGATAGTATCGAACTGTAAAGTTATAAATAAATATATTTATATAAATTCGAACCGCTCGTTTTATTTAAACACGCTACAATATGTATATATATATATATATATATATATATTTGAAATAGTGGACCAATATAAAACTTGGACAAAAATAAATCCTTACCTGGGTATAGACATTGTATAAAATATCGTTCAATTATCTTACTCGCAACAATGTTGTTTGCGTAAAGGAAGCGATAATAGTTCAGGAAATGAAGCTCGAAAAAAGTTAAAACTTCGCAATTTTTTCGTCCTGCATGGATTGAGTTGAACTTTTAACAGAAGGTAGGTGATAGCCGAAGGATCAAAATCTATATCGAACCGAAGTGCTCTGAAGGGTTTTAGGGGGAAAACTATCCCTAATTGTCAAAAATTTAAAATATATTAAACCTAAATATGGGTAAGATTTGGTTTGAATTAGTTAAATAATGATTATTTTATACTTTTGAATAGAGTTCCATCATATTTTAAACCTTAAAAAGCACCCCTTGTTAAAGATTAATGTTAAAAAATTACTAATTCTAAAAAAATGATTTCGCATTGGATCGATTTGGATAAAAATTTGGATTTAAGCTCAATTCACCCACTGCTTTATAGTTTATGTCATGTCGACGAACCCTGATTGTTCTTAGGGGTGAAAACTGCCCCTAATTGTCAAAAATTATAAAATACCATATTAAACCTGAATATGGGTAAGATTTGGTTTGAATTAGTTAAATAATGATTATTTTATACTTTTGAATAGAGTTCCATTATATTTCAAACCTTAAAAAGCACCCCTTGTTAGAGATTAATGTTAAAAAATTACTAATTCTAAAAAAATGATTTCGCCTTGGAAGGATTTGCATAAAAATTTGGAATTAAGCTCAACTCACCATCTGCTTTATAGTTTATGTCATGCCGATGACCCTGATTGTTCTTAGGGGTGAAAACTACCCCTAAGTTTCAAAAATTGTAAAATAACATTACAAATCTTAAGATAAGTAAAATTTGGTTTGAATTGGTTAAATAGTGATTTTTTATACTTTAAAATACAATTTCATACATTTTCAACCCTTAAAAATCAATTGTTATGAGTGCTATAGGTAAAAACAATTTTTTGCCAAAATTTTGCAACTTTTCGACTTTTGAATATCACCCTCAACAACATTGCAGTTTTGATAAACTAAGTTAGTAGATATAAATTAAAAAAAGTAGAATTAAATACAAAAAAATGTATCAACATGAAAAGGCACCATATATTCTTATACATTTACATAAATAGTTGAAAATATTTACATTTATACGTAAAACGATTATAATATTAATTTTATTCGTCATCAATTACACCTTAATCGTGATCTATGTCATCCTCACCTTCTTCAATTATTGGTGGACTATTATTGCACCCTTCACCTCAGCACCCATAACAAGTAGAGTTACAGTATAAACCAACTTTTCTGTACCCACATGAAACGCCGCATCCTTTTTTTCATTGGCAAAAAATAATTTTTAAAAGTTCATCGGGTGCAGGTTATTTGTTCATGGGTACGGGTAATAACAAACCATCTTTGGAATACCATCCCCAATCTGTTGCTCTGATATTTTCATTGCCAAGCCATAGACATATGAGCAGATGTTTTATTCTGTTGTATGGGATTTCAAAATAAGAACGCTTAAAATTTCGAATGTATAACGCCCCACTACCTAATATACCGGTTTTGTAGATTATTATGCTCCGAAATGTACTGTACTATACTAATGGAAATTTTCGGAAAAAAATTAATTGGTTTTTTTTAACGTATTTCCTTCATTTTTAACGATAGAGTGTTTCTTCAAAAACTATTTTGTAAAGGTTTTTAAGAGCTACAAGGATCTGTGAATTAAATCTTTTTGGAACCCTTGGTTTTTAAATGGGGTGAGTTTAAAGGGCTCGAAAAAGATGGTGCTTGATCGTAAATCGATGCTTCAAACGGCTATATCTCGCCAAATATTTATTGTACAACAAATCTAAATAAAGGAAAATTTTAGTCATTAAAAAAGCTACAATTTACTATATTTTTATTTTTTCATATAAAATCGTTTCTCGCTTTATGCTGTACTTTTTCTAAAACTAAGCATTTTAAATGGGTCAAACTTCTTGGACGTATTAACAATACATGTACAAAGAGAATAGCAGAAGGGTGAAGATCGATTTTAATTATGGGCGTGGTTAGGGGGTTGTTTTAATCGATTTTTTCGTAAAAAAAAGAGGTATTGACCTTATTTTCATCATAACTCACTTAATTTTTGAGCTAGAGTCTTTTTTATGATAGGTCTATTTATACTCTTTAAAAAAGGTTCTGTGAGTTTTCTTCCAAAAATGCATCATTTTCCCGATATTTGACTTTGAATCTTTTAAATTTGGTCACTCGACACTGAGGAGTAGGCAGATTGAGACCTCAGTGCTGAGAGACAGTTCTTGTATTTATAATATAGAACACGATACTGGTACGTGTCGAGTGAGGGAAGTAGGCAGATTAAGACCCCAAACTCGAACCAAACCGTATCCCTCTTGATAATGGCTCCAAGCCAAGCCAAGCTCCAAGCCTATATTACCAGCAACGATAAATGACAGCCGGCGACCATTTCTGGTTTATCTCCAAGTACCGCATGAACCGCCCCGGCGGTCACTGACAATGATTACTAAAGTCTTCAAGTGCCAGCCTGTGATACACTCATTCATGTAAATGCTTATAAATATATATTCTGTGGTATGCGAGGTATTTTTAGTTAAAATGGTTCGGTACTCCAATAATATTTGGGTAATAAAAATCGATATAATTGTAGAGAGTTTATTTAAACAAGGACACATAAAATATTATTATAACACTCAATATTTATACAAAAGGAAACAAATACTGTTATAATACTGTTATACTCACAACAAACAAAAACAAAGCAAATTATAATTTTTTAAAAGATCTAAATATGTGTAGAAAAACAAGACAAACAAATAAATGGTTTTTCAGGACACGTATCGCAGAGTGTTGTGACCTTTTTAGTATTTTTTCTTGCATAAATTGCCCCGTGTTGTGCAGATAACTTTGAATAGCAAATTATGCACCTTTCTCGCATTTTCCTATTTCTTGCACACCTTTCTTCAGTTTCAACAATATTGTGACTCTTTTTTGTTACATTAACAACATTGATTTTTGGGACACCTAAAAGAGATTGTACTAATTGTTCTCTAAATTTTGTTATGGAAATTTTATTTTCAGGATATAAATTTCTATAAAGTACTAAAGCATTTACAACGGTAGTCCCAAGCAGTAGTTCAACGGCCACTTTATGAAACCAACGCAGGGACTTCCTGATTGGAGAAGAATAACTCGACATTTGATCCGAGAGGTCAATCCCGGCTTTTCCAGCATTGTAGTCGATAATAAATTCTGGCTTTGTAATTTCTTCATTTGTGCGATTTTTTTTTCAGTAGCCTTTGTATCCAAATTATGATATGTTGACAGCATTAGAATATCCCGTTTATCTTTCCATTTACATATTACGATTCCTTTTTCATTTTGTTTTCCTATAATTTGTCCTTTTTTAATTTTTTGTTTCGCAACATCTTTCGGTAAATCTTTACGATTTTTTCTTAGTGTACCCACTGTATGAGTCTTCCTCGCTAGTAATTTGTTTGCTAGTTCTAGACTAGTATAAAAATTATCTGTGACAACAATTCTACCAGAATCCAAGAAATCCTCACACAAATCCATCACCACTTGTGTTGTAAGAGATTCTTGTCTTTGTTGAATTTGCTTTCCTTGATATATTTTAAAAGAATGCGTATACCCTTGTTGATCGCAAGCCTTGAAAACTTTTATACCGTACTTATGTCGTTTTACCGGTATATACTGGCGAAATTTTAAACGGCCTCGAAAAGGGATCATTGTTTCATCTACTGCAATTATCTGATCTGGTTTCATTCTATTTTTAAACTGTTTGTTCAAGAAAGATATAAGTGGCGTTATTTTATGCAAACGATCTGTCTGTGCAGCAACATCTAAATTATTTGAAAAATGCCAAAATCGCAACAGTGACTGAAAACGGTTACGAGGCATAATCTTAGAAACAAAATTATTCTTATACAGAGAATTTCTACTCCAATAGCTAGCAATAGTTGGATACCGCACGAATCCCATGTAGATTAGCAAACCCATGAATTGTCGCATTTCTACAGTTGTCGTTGCTTTCCATTCAGTGAGTCTACTTTTTTTTCTTCAAACTGTTTTGCACTGCAATTACTTGTTGGGCACGTCGGTTTGTCTCGTTGACCATTATTTGTATCAACTCATCCGTCAGAAATAGATAGTAGCAATCAGCTGCAGAAAGATTAGAAGCCAGTAATTGAGTATCAATTCCACCTTTATCTTCAAATGTGATATTTTCTTTTGTTTTCTCTAGTAACACTACTACACCCCAATTGTGGCTGAATAACCGGCACACTAGGAATCTCTACATCACTTAGCTATTCATTCGATGATGATTCTTGATTACTACTCTCGTAGTCCGGATCACGGCGGCTATCGTCACTATCAAACTGAATATTATTTAAAACAGACCGATCAGAATCACACGATAAACAGTCATCAGAGATTTCTGGCTCAGAGATTATACTACCAGAAGTCCAGTTCTCAGCAATTTGGTTCAACTCTTGCTCTGTTAGTGGTCGTTTCCTTTTTAGTTGTGAAGAACTAGGCTTAATATCTTCTGGATTCATGTTATTTGGTGGTCATAATACGAGTGGTCAGACGTTTACAGAATACGAGAGTTATTAACTTCTTCTTGTCATTTTGGAGTGTGGCCTCTTATCTAGAGACTAAGTAGTACTTTAGTTTGCTATCTGTGATCGTGGATGCCAGCTGGCATTTGGTAATATCGTAATAAGTTATTATGCCAGTCCCACGTGACAGCCGGCGGACATTTAAGAAAAACTCAATAGAGTAGTCCAAAAAAGACTTATAAATCATTGACTTTTTTTTAAATTTTTTCAAATGTATATAACAAAAGTTATATTCATTGCATTTTGGTAATGTTCTTATGATGCCGTATGGTCTGGTACTAATGTTTCAAATGACAGTGGGCGGTACACGCGGCAGCTAACCTTATATACCTATATATATATGTATATATATATATATATATATATATATATATATATATATATATATATATATATATATATTATATATATATGTATACACATCAATAAACTTGAAGAATCTTTATTTGCGGATTTTGCCTGAAATATTTCTATAACAAAAGTGTCCACTTTCAGGTTAACCTCACGGGAGTAACATAATCCGCAACATAGCAGTTTTATGTTCAAATATTTAGAGACATTTTAAAAAAGGAATTTAAAAATGTTGGCATTGAAACTTAGATCTTAAAATTTGTTTTTCTAAAACAAAAGTTTTACTTCGCCAAACATAAACAAGGGATATTCTCATGATGGACTGTAAAGTAAGTAGGTCAGGTAAAATAGATATTTGTTAAGAAACTTCAGAAATATTGGAGCTCTAAATAAATTAAATATATTGGTTATTGATATATATATATATATATATATATATATATATATATATATATATGTATATATATATATATATATATATATATATATATATATGTATATATATACATATATATATATATATATATATATATATATATATATATATATATATATATATATATATATATATATATATAAAACGAAAAGGAGTCTTTGCTGACAACGTTAGAAAACGGAGCTTTGAGGTTTATTGGGATTTATTCAGCGGTGAAATAAGTGTACTCTTTTAACTAAGTTTCAAGCTTTCGAAAATGTTTATTTTCATCATCAGGAAAAACTGAAAATAAAGTGCGACTGTTAGTAAATCATCCTCGAAATTAGTTGTAGAAGATGGTTTTTTTAAATAAAAAACGATAAAAACTTACGTTATTGAGGTTCGTCTTTCGTGGATGTTTCACTTACAGGTGACAATATTACGCACCACTCATTGATTGAGTCAATTTTTAAAATATTAAACACATATAAAACTTTCATGGTGTATAAGACCACACTTAATAAATTATTATACTTTTAACACATAAGAAAAAGACAGTTAAAAAAGTTTACAACGGCCACGTGTGCCGGCCAACTGTTGAATGAAAGGTTAAGAGTAACTGTCATTCCTGGACATGGCAAATGACAGAACTTCTTCTTCTTTCTTTGTCTTATGTAGTACTACTGTTGTTACACATCAATTTATTGACAAAGGTCGAATTGGAAAAAAATATACAGAATTTAGTAAAGAAACTGTGAAAATATAACGAAACCTGGAAACTTTACAATGAATCAGTCATTGAAACATCATTGAAATGTGATGATCCATCCAAATATAATAGGTAGGAGTATATAGTGCTCAATTGATTAATGTCACTCCTTTTGTTCATTGCATTTGAGTTTTGTGCAATGAATGCCATTTCTAAAAAGAGTCTTTTATTGTAATTGGACTCCGTAGCTAAAATTTTAACTGCATCGTAATTCATAACATGATGTTCTTTATTTACATGTTCTGCCAGTGCAGATCTTTCTGGGTATAGTCTACTGTCGCTACGATGACTGGTTAGGCGACTGCCTAGATTGCGTGTGGTTTGTCCCACATATATTGAATTGCAGTTATTGCAAGGGATTAGGTAGACGACGTTGGAACAATCTTTGATGTTACTTTTGTCTTTAACTTTAGAATATATGGATCTTACCGTTAATGATGTTTTATAAGCTATTTTCAAATTGGTGAAATCTTTAAAAAGTCTTGTTAGTCTGGGTGTTATGCTTTTGATGTATTTCAGTGAGGTATATGAGCAATTGGTATTTTGTTCTCCATTTGTGGCATTGATTTGTATCTCATCATTTCGGCGTGTTATGTTAGGGGTCAAACTAAATAGAATTTTGGTGACTAAGGGTTTTGGATATGAATTGTCCATGAATAGGTTGAACAGGATTCTTAGGTTCTTCTGGTGGAAAGAGGGGTCACTGATGGCAATGATTCTAGCCTTCATTTGTTTAAGTAGGTTAATTTTTATTGAATGTCTATGGTATGACCAATAGTTGAGGAAGCGTCCAGAACTATGAGGTTTTCTATGCCAGTCGATAACAAGGGAGTTATTTGGGGTTCTAATGAACCGGGTGTCAAGAAAGGGGACTGAGCATAGATCGTCCTCATGTTCGATTGTGAACTGTAGTAGAGGATCATACCTTTAAATACATTTAGGATTTCTGTGGATCCATTGCTGGGGATAGCTAGGATTAAGTCATCCACATACTTTTTTACGAAAGGAATATGAAAGGACAATTCTGGGATAACCATATCTAATAGATGATCCATCACATAGCAGGCTAAAATGGGTGAGATAGTAGCTCCCATCGGAGTTCCTTGTGTTTGTTTAAACACAGTATTATTGAATGTGAAATAGGTATGATAAGGTATGAGGTAAGGTAAGGTATGATCCTCTACTACAGTTCACAATCGAACATGAGGACGATCTATGCTCAGTCCCCTTTCTTGACACCCGGTTCATTAGAACCCCAAATAACTCCCTTGTTATCGACTGGCATAGAAAACCTCATAGTTCTGGACGCTTCCTCAACTATTGGTCATACCATAGACATTCAATAAAAATTAACCTACTTAAACAAATGAAGGCTAGAATCATTGCCATCAGTGACCCTTCTTTCCACCAGAAGAACCTAAGAATCCTGTTCAACCTATTCATGGACAATTCATATCCAAAACCCTTAGTCACCAAAATTCTATTTAGTTTGACCCCTAACATAACACGCCGAAATGATGAGATACAAATCAATGCCACAAATGGAGAACAAAATACCAATTGCTCATATACCTCACTGAAATACATCAAAAGCATAACACCCAGACTAACAAGACTTTTTAAAGATTTCACCAATTTGAAAATAGCTTATAAAACATCATTAACGGTAAGATCCATATATTCTAAAGTTAAAGACAAAAGTAACATCAAAGATTGTTCCAACGTCGTCTACCTAATCCCTTGCAATAACTGCAATTCAATATATGTGGGACAAACCACACGCAATCTAGGCAGTCGCCTAACCAGTCATCGTAGCGACAGTAGACTATACCCAGAAAGATCTGCACTGGCAGAACATGTAAATAAAGAACATCATGTTATGAATTACGATGCAGTTAAAATTTTAGCTACGGAGTCCAATTACAATAAAAGACTCTTTTTAGAAATGGCATTCATTGCACAAAACTCAAATGCAATGAACAAAAGGAGTGACATTAATCAATTGAGCACTATATACTCCTACCTATTATATTTGGATGGATCATCACATTTCAATGATGTTTCAATGACTGATTCATTGTAAAGTTTCCAGGTTTCGTTATATTTTCACAGTTTCTTTACTAAATTCTGTATATTTTTTTCCAATTCGACCTTTGTCAATAAATTGATGTGTAACAACAGTAGTACTACATAAGACAAAGAAAGAAGAAGAAGTTCTGTCATTTGCCATGTCCAGGAATGACAGTTACTCTTAACCTTTCATTCAACAGTTGGCCGGCACACGTGGCCGTTGTAAACTTTTTTAACTGTCTTTTTCTTATGTGTTAAAAGTATAATAATTTATTAAGTGTGGTCTTATACACCATGAAAGTTTTATATGTGTTTAATATTTTAAAAATTGACTCAATCAATGAGTGGTGCGTAATATTGTCACCTGTAAGTGAAACATCCACGAAAGACGAACCTCAATAACGTAAGTTTTTATCGTTTTTTATTTAAAAAAACCATCTTCTACAACTAATTTCGAGGATGATTTACTAACAGTCGCACTTTATTTTCAGTTTTTCCTGATGATGAAAATAAACATTTTCGAAAGCTTGAAACTTAGTTAAAAGAGTACACTTATTTCACCGCTGAATAAATCCCAATAAACCTCAAAGCTCCGTTTTCTAACGTTGTCAGCAAAGACTCCTTTTCGTTTTCTTTTTTAAGGCATGGGATTCTATCGAGACATCGCATATCGCTATGGTGACCCCGCAGTACGAGCACTCAAAGATTGGGCTAAGACCAAACATAAACTTGCAAGAGAATATAACAAGAGGTGTTTTCTATTACGCTGTAGATCATCCAACATCACACCTTCACACATCACACATTCCACTTCATCCATCACTAAATTGTTGCAAAGACAGGACATCCAGTCGAACAAGGACACTTTACAATTTACCAGGTTAGAAAACAGAATCTTGAATTTAGAAATTTCTAATTGTATTAAAGTCATTAACAGTTTAGAGTCCAACTTAAATAAATCAAAAAGAAACATCATTGAACTAACTTCTGAATTCATTTTTAATAACTTTTCTAGTAAACAACAAGTAACATATAACAGAATTTTTCACAAAACCAAATTAAGCAACACTAACAAATATAATAGGCTATTCAATCTTGAGCTGAACTTAAAACTTAAGACAAAACCGGGTTGGATTAAGAACCTTTCCAATGTAACTTTACCAGATGATATCTCTAGATTTTTGTCTTTAGGTCCTAAGTTCAGCATAGAACCAATCTTAGGGAAAGATATCCCTATTAAGGATATGTTAGCTGACGTTGAAACAATCTTACATTCAGTCACTGATGTGCATCAGAGGGACATACTTATAGCTAGGTCAACATACATTATTACTGATTACTTACATAAAAACAGTAACAATAATAACTTTAACTTTTTCAGAGCTATGTTACAAAAAACTCGCAAGTTTCTTAGTGAAAACACTAACATTATTGTCATGCCTTCAGACAAATGTAATGTAACTGTAGTTCTGGAAAAGCAGAGATATCTAGATCTATGTCTTGAATTGCTAAATTCCGACAATGTTTATGAAAGGTTGAACAGAGATCCAACCAACAATGTTCAAACCAGATGTAACAACCTCATTAAGGAATTGTGTAACTCAAGGCAGATAGATGAAGCTACAAAGAAAAAACTAACTAGCTACAAGGGTGTTATACCTAAATTTTACGCTCTGCCTAAAATTCACAAACCACAGCTTGCAGTGCGTCCCATTGTTGCATGTATTGGTGCCCCCACCAACTTATTAGCATCCTTTTTAACTGAAATTTTATCCAATGCATATGTTTCAAATGAATATTACATAAAAAACTCGTTTGATGTTTTCAATAACTTTAACAACTATCAATTACCGGATGGCTATGTGATTGTCAGTCTGGATGTAGTTTCATTATTCACCAATGTTCACTTAGATGCAGCTTTAACAGCTATTGAAAACAATTGGAATTTTATCAGTTCTCACTGTAATATCAACTTGGAGTACTTCAAAAAACTCATATCTTTTCTGTTTAATAACACCTATTTCACATTCAATAATACTGTGTTTAAACAAACACAAGGAACTCCGATGGGAGCTACTATCTCACCCATTTTAGCCTGCTATGTGATGGATCATCTATTAGATATGGTTATCCCAGAATTGTCCTTTCATATTCCTTTCGTAAAAAAGTATGTGGATGACTTAATCCTAGCTATCCCCAGCAATGGATCCACAGAAATCCTAAATGTATTTAATAGGTATGATCCTCTACTACAGTTCACAATCGAACATGAGGACGATCTATGCTCAGTCCCCTTTCTTGACACCCGGTTCATTAGAACCCCAAATAACTCCCTTGTTATCGACTGGCATAGAAAACCTCATAGTTCTGGACGCTTCCTCAACTATTGGTCATACCATAGACATTCAATAAAAATTAACCTACTTAAACAAATGAAGGCTAGAATCATTGCCATCAGTGACCCTTCTTTCCACCAGAAGAACCTAAGAATCCTGTTCAACCTATTCATGGACAATTCATATCCAAAACCCTTAGTCACCAAAATTCTATTTAGTTTGACCCCTAACATAACACGCCGAAATGATGAGATACAAATCAATGCCACAAATGGAGAACAAAATACCAATTGCTCATATACCTCACTGAAATACATCAAAAGCATAACACCCAGACTAACAAGACTTTTTAAAGATTTCACCAATTTGAAAATAGCTTATAAAACATCATTAACGGTAAGATCCATATATTCTAAAGTTAAAGACAAAAGTAACATCAAAGATTGTTCCAACGTCGTCTACCTAATCCCTTGCAATAACTGCAATTCAATATATGTGGGACAAACCACACGCAATCTAGGCAGTCGCCTAACCAGTCATCGTAGCGACAGTAGACTATACCCAGAAAGATCTGCACTGGCAGAACATGTAAATAAAGAACATCATGTTATGAATTACGATGCAGTTAAAATTTTAGCTACGGAGTCCAATTACAATAAAAGACTCTTTTTAGAAATGGCATTCATTGCACAAAACTCAAATGCAATGAACAAAAGGAGTGACATTAATCAATTGAGCACTATATACTCCTACCTATTATATTTGGATGGATCATCACATTTCAATGATGTTTCAATGACTGATTCATTGTAAAGTTTCCAGGTTTCGTTATATTTTCACAGTTTCTTTACTAAATTCTGTATATTTTTTTCCAATTCGACCTTTGTCAATAAATTGATGTGTAACAACAGTAGTACTACATAAGACAAAGAAAGAAGAAGAAGTTCTGTCATTTGCCATGTCCAGGAATGACAGTTACTCTTAACCTTTCATTCAACAGTTGGCCGGCACACGTGGCCGTTGTAAACTTTTTTAACTGTCTTTTTCTTATGTGTTAAAAGTATAATAATTTATTAAGTGTGGTCTTATACACCATGAAAGTTTTATATGTGTTTAATATTTTAAAAATTGACTCAATCAATGAGTGGTGCGTAATATTGTCACCTGTAAGTGAAACATCCACGAAAGACGAACCTCAATAACGTAAGTTTTTATCGTTTTTTATTTAAAAAAACCATCTTCTACAACTAATTTCGAGGATGATTTACTAACAGTCGCACTTTATTTTCAGTTTTTTCCTGATGATGAAAATAAACATTTTCGAAAGCTTGAAACTTAGTTAAAAGAGTACACTTATTTCACCGCTGAATAAATCCCAATAAACCTCAAAGCTATATATATATATATATATATATATATATATATATATATATATATATTATATATATATATATATATATATATATATATATATATGTATATATATATATATATATATATGTATATATATATATATATACATATATATATATATATATATATATATATATATATATATATATATATATATATGTATATATATATGTATATATATACACATCAATAAACTTGAAGAATCTTTATTTGCGGATTTTGCCTGAAATATTTCTATAACAAAAGTGTCCACTTTCAGGTTAACCTCACGGGAGTAACATAATCCGCAACATAGCAGTTTTATGTTCAAATATTTAGAGACATTTTAAAAAAGGAATTTAAAAATGTTGGCATTGAAACTTAGATCTTAAAATTTGTTTTACTAAAACAAAAGTTTTACTTCGCCAAACATAAACAAGGGATATTCTCATGATGGACTGTAAAGTAAGTAGGTCAGGTATAATAGATATTTGTTAAGAAACTTCAGAAATATTGGAGCTCGAAATAAATTAAATATATTGGTTATTGATATATATATATATATATATATATATATATATATATATATATATATATATATATATATATATATATATATATATTTATATATAGATATACATTGATATTTGGAATATTACAAATATCGGTATATTGGTAAAACATTAAGCTAAAATAATATTGTTTTAATTGCGAAATGTAAAATAAATGAAATGGATATAAAATTACGCCAGCTCTAGTTTACATATTAAGCTTCTGTAAATTAATTTCTGTGGCGTTGCTAAAAACCTCAGTTCGTTTCACAGAATAAATGTTTTCATTTTCATAATATTCATAAATATTTTCATATTATTCATAAATAAATCACATGTTTTACTTTATTTTTTAACAATTTATATTTCCAGGATACTGCGACTTTTATGTATACCCTATATCTACGTTTTAGTTTATTATTTTATGCTGTTAGTAATTATGGCGTTGATAAGCAAGTACCCTGTAATTGCAGATATTACTTTCGACTGTTTCCCGCGCATTTTGGATAATCTGCATAACCGTCACTTTACAGAGATGATATCTAAGTAAACAGTGTCTATTGGTACCTGAATTCGTGAGGTCTAGTAGTTGGCATTGAATGAAATGACTTTTTCTTTTAGATTATTCTGTCACATGATTTTCTTCTAAACCATGTTGAAGACCTTCTGCATTACTAACAACTGAACTAACAGCCGAAGATACATTAATGTTAATAGCCCCACGTTTAATAAGTTTTCTTTCATCTTTCAAATCTAGTGGAATGGTAAATAAATCCTTAATTTCGAAATATTTTTTCGAAATTCTAGTAAACAAACTTACTATTTATTTGGCAAGAATTCAATACAGTAAAAAACTGTTAACTGCGGTCACATCGACAAGGTGAAAGAATATTTTCTTGTACCGTCTTACTGACTTTCTTTGACAACTGTAGTAAGATCTAAGCTGGACCTATCGACTCCAGACATATTGAGATTGTATTCATGAATTTTTTTTGGGTTCTTAGAAATCATTCCAAAGGAAATTGCTTACATCTACCATCTTTGGTTGGAATTTAGTAATAATGCACAGCACTTCTCTCTTGTCTTCCTCTTGGTAACTTACACTTAACCTTTCTTGTCTATATGCTCGTTTTTTCTTAGTTAAGTTGATATAATTTTGTTAGGTTTTTTCTTTCTGTTAGATCTAAGAGTTTCTGTTAAGTGATTTTTCCGATCTAAAACAAGTTTGGTAAAATCGACACTATTTTAATATTTGTCCATGACTAAGTGATGACCTTTATGCAGAAATGATTTCATTAGTCTTAAAACTAAAGAATAAGGTAATGAAATGTCTGTGGCCATAGGTTTTTTTCCATTGTATATCCTAATATTAATATTATATCCATTAGGAGAGTCCAGTTTAAAAAAAATTTGATGCTGTACTTGGCTTTTTTGTTTTTAATATAACCTAATCTTCTTCTGTGCAACAACGCTTAATCTTCTTTTGTGCAATAAAAGAGATTAGTTTTAATATTTCTCTAAGTGATTAACCTTAATGTTAATCTTCCTCTTATTAATTAACCTTAACCCTCCTAACTAACCTTAACCTTCACTTTCCTTAATTAACCTTAACCTTAACCTTCCTTAATTAACCTTAACCTTTACCTTCCTTGCAGAGATTAACCTTAATCGTCCTCTGTCCAATAAAAGTGATTCGTCCAATACCAAAGCCTCTTCTGGTAAGTATGGTTTTTGATTCCCATACAACGAGGAGTCAGACAAGGTTGCATTTTGTCGCCAACGTTGTTAAATGTTTACTCGGACCAGTTATTTAAAAAGGCACTTGAGAGACAACCATATGGAATAAAAATCAACGGGGAACTACTTAATGTGGTTAGGTATGTAGACGATACAGTAATTCTATCAGATAATATTGAAGGTCTTCAAATTCTGCTTGATCGTATTCACGAGGTAGGAGAGGAAATGGACATTAAAATAAACCAAATTTTTAGTGTTTAGTCGTGACCCACATCCCGATGCAAAGCTTCAATTGAACGGAGTCAAAGTTGAGAACGTTCACAAAATGACATATTTGGGAACTGTGATAACGGACCAACTAGATCCAGACATAGAAATAAAACGTAGAATAGCAATGATAAAACTACTTTTTTGAAAATGAAGTCATTTCTTTGCAATAATCATCTCAGTTTAGAACTAAGGCAAAGAATGGTTAAGTGCTATGTTTG
The DNA here is from genome assembly GCA_918026665.1 of Diabrotica balteata. Classification (NCBI taxonomy): domain Eukaryota; kingdom Metazoa; phylum Arthropoda; class Insecta; order Coleoptera; family Chrysomelidae; genus Diabrotica; species Diabrotica balteata. The sequence goes on from OU898279.1 coordinate 87,900,898, forward strand.
GTCTGTACTTTTGTATAGTGCAGAAGTGTGGACGCTAAAAGTATCGATCATGAACAAAATTGAAGCATTGGAAATGTAGGTTCATAGACAAATGCTGAAAATACCTTGGACAGCAAGAAAAACTAATGAAGAAGTACTAAGGAGCGTCAACAAAGACAGAGAACTGCTAAAGACTGTTAAACATCGAAAAATGCCTTATCTGGGACATATAGTAAGGGGAAGTCGATATAAAATTTTACAACTGTTCTTTAAAGGCAAAATAGAGGGCCGTAGAGGTGTAGGAAGAAAACAAGTTTCTTGGTTAAAAAAACATTCGTAAATGGACTCAGATACCAAATGCAGGACAATTATTCCATATTGCAGAAGATCTAGAAGCCTTCGCAATGGTGATCGCCAACGTCGGATAAATCTGATATGGCACGCGAAGAAGAAGAAGATGTTTTTTGATAATTAGCAATTAATAGGTTTAGTAATGAATTTACTTTATGTAGATAATCATTATTTTCTATTTCTTTAGTATTCTTATGAGCACGTAATAATTGCACACATCTTCTACCTGGCATAGTATGGGATGAAGCTGGGTAACAGTAAAGCGATTTTAAAGCAAATATCGGTCGTAACATATCATATCGAAATTGTGCTTGGAGTAGTGATAGCCATAAAAATGTATACATTTCATCAAGGTCAGTAGTGCAAAATGTTGGCGCGAATATTTTCCATGTGGACTTTTTATATTTTTGTAGATGAAATCTAAAATGCATTTGAAAATTGTAGTTATTTCCAAAATGTCTTATTTCCTGACTGATTTTATATCCAAAGAGTCTTAAATCCGCATGGCCAATGCATGAGCGCATAGAAGTCACGTGACTTATCATGGCTGTTTACTCGTTTGCGTTTAGTTAATGCGTACAGTAAAGGTCTTTTGGAGGAACCTGTAACCTCTAGAGAGCACGTCCCCAGGTGGCGGATAGGGGAATGCCCGACCCGGTTTACCGGTGGGTAGGAGGGAAATAAAATACCTCCGTGGACCAACAGGTAATTCACCGAATGATTGCCGGTATAAGCAATCCCCCACTTACGACCAACGGCTGCAGGCGGATGAGTTAATAAGTGGAAGGGCACTCTATTGTCCAAGGGTTGGGAAACTGGTCCTAAAGGCGGATGAATCGAAAAATATGTCAACGGCGTAAGGATGCAGAAGGCAACGGGGAACCACTGCATTAAAGACTCTTAGAGTACCCCTAGTTAAGTCACTAATGGCAAATGACAGGAAGAGTAAACAAACTTACTAATTATGGAGCACGGAATCCAAGATCCGGCAGGGGAGGAATAACTGTAGATCACAGGGCCTCCCTTGTCGTAAACCAGGGAAATCCCTGTGGACTTATGACATTGAAAATATCAACCTGGGATGTCAGAAGTTTTTATGAATAAGTGGTAAATTAGTAAACGTACTGCTTGAAATGGAAAACCTCCAAATTGATGTTTTAGGTATAAGTGACAGTACAGTGGCCACGTTCAGGCAAACAAATTACAAATAATGGAACCATGTATTATTCAGGTAACAACGAGGTCAATCATCGCTATGGTGTTGCTATCTTAGTTGCAAAAAAGGTCAATTACTCTGTGGTAAGTTTTACTCCTTATTCTGATAGGATCTTATCAATACAACTACAGTCTATCGAACTGTTTTACCATGATTTGTAACAAGTCTTAAAATCAATGAAGAAACATCACACTACAATAGTAATGGGCGACTTCAATGCCAAAGTTGGCCAGGGAAGAGTGGATAGATATGTGGGGGAATATGGTCTAGGAAATAGAAATGAACGTGGTGACCGTTTGATACAATTTTGCCAGACGGAAGAATTTGTAATAGCTAATACACTTTTTAAGCTACCAAAAAGAAGATTGAATACATATAAAAAGATTTCGTAATTCTATACTGTCTGCCAAAACTTACCCTGGAGCAGACATCGGTTCAGACCATAACCCCATAGTAGTCACATTACGAACCAAATTAAAACTGGTTAAAAAACCCACACAAAGTAGAATTGATATTAAGAGATTAAGGGAACCACAAACAAAGCAACAAACTGTAAAATCTCTTACTGGAAATCTACGTAATGCCCAAGAAAGGACTGGGAACACGAGATGCACTTTTTGCATTAAGTGTTCTTTCGCAGAGATGCTTAGATATTAATCAGTAAGTATATGCCTGTTTCATTGATTTTGAGAAGGCATTTGACAGAGTGCAGCATAATCGCCTTAAAGAAATTTTATTAAATAAAAACATAGACAGTAGAGACATTAGAATCATCTGTAACCTCTATTGGAATCAAACAGCAAAAGTGAAAGTTAAAAACGAACTGACCAAGGATATCCAAATTCGCCGTGGGGTCCGCCACGGGTGTATTTTATCACCCTTGTTATTCAATTTATACAGTGAAGCCATCTCAGAATTAGTGCTTGCCGAGATCAGTGAGGGCCTTATAATAAACGGTGAGCCACTTAATAACATAAGATATGCTGACGACACCGTCCTTCTGGCAGGAACACTAGAAGAACTGCAACACCTTGCTGAACAACTAAATATATATTGCAACGATTATGGACTAAAAATCAATTTGAAGAAAACCAAGTTCATGGTATTTACAAAAGCACAAAACATCAAAGTTAAGCTAGTACTAGATAATACAGAAATTGAACAAATATCTTCGTACAAATACCTTGGAGCATGGATCACAGAAGATACTGATCAGACAAAAGAAATAAGATGCCGCATTGAAATTGCGCGGTCAACTTTTAATAGAATGAGAAAACTTTTTTGTAATCGCGATATCAATATATCGCTCCGGATAAGAATGCTTCGATGTTATATTTTCTCTACCCTTTTGTATGGAGTTGAAGCTTGGACACTTAAAAAATCCAACATTAAAAACCTAGAAGCATTCGAAATGTGGTGTTACCGACGTATTTTGAAAATATCATGGATGGATCGCAAAACAAACGAACAAGTTCTCGAACAACTAGGAAAACAATGCGAAGTTTTAAATTCCATAAAAATCAGGAAATTGGAATACTTGGGGCACATCATGAGAGGTGAAAAGTACGAACTACTAAGGAATATAATGCAGGGTAAAATCAAAGGTAGAAGAAGCGTAGGAAGACGTAAAATCTCGTGGCTACGCAATCTCCGTGAATGGTTTGGATGCAGTTCAATTGAACTATTCAGGCGAGTAACCAATAAAATTATAATTGCCAGAATGATTTCCAATCTCCGATAGGAGTGGAACTTGAAGAAGAAGACAGTAAGGGTCAAGCATTTATGTTACAAACGTGCATTATTTTTGTGTTTATTTGTGTAAATATTGATATAATGTCTACTTTTGAACAAGAGGTAGTGTCTCACATCATAGGGTCGTGCAGGTCGTACCGCGAGAAAAAGATCACGAACACCTGCACAGTGGGCGAAAAATATAGATAAAAAACGAAAATGGGCCAGTGATGGCTTATTGCCATGAATAGCTTGTAGACATAGGTAATGGTGCACGTTATCAAGCTAATTTTATTACTTCTAAAGACTGTAAGCGTTTCCATACAATCTTCTACGATCATAAAAGTAAAGTAGAACAAGACTCGTTTATTACCAGTGTCATACAGGTACAAAAAACAAAACGTGTTAGAGGAATATTAAGTGAAAGAAACAGAGAATTTTTAATATGATAAATGTGTGCTCTGCCAGTTTCTGCAGCATTCTCAGAATATTGACCAAACGTGTTTAACGCCTTGCTGCGTATTACTATCTTTTGGGGTGTAAGGGATCGTGGGGATCTTTTGGGGTGTAAGGGAACATCGATAACATCATGACCCAAATGTCAACCTCACCTGCTCGAGCGGTAACAAATGGTTACACGGTGCACCCTGCTAAATAACCAACGAGGCTCTGACGACCGAGTATAGGCGGTATAACCTTAGTACCATAAACATGAAGAAAATGTCATGGTCCCATTCCAGGAATTCCTGAGGCCAGTCTGATGGCTAGAGCTGGCAGCCCCGGCATCAGAATCGGGCGCGAGAGGCCAATCACCTATCCGCCTCAAATTACTAGATTTTCGAAACTTCTACAGAGAACAACCGGACGGATCCTTTGATAACGACCTTTGGCTTACGTAAACGGACAAGAATCGGATATTGGAACATAAAAACTATGATGCAAGCATCACGCCTTGCCCAAATTTGTAGAGAGATGAAAGCATATAAAGTCGATATACTAGGTCTCAGTGAGACACGGTGGAATGGGACGGGAGAGCACGTCAACATGGAAGGCGACCTGCTGATATACTCTGGTAAAACAGATGGCGGAAGACATGAAAATGGAGTAGGAATTCTATTTAGTAAAGCCACAAAAAATTCTCTTGTGGAATGGAAACCTGTTTCAGAGCGAATAATCACTGCAAGAATTAGGACCAAATTAAGACTGGTAACACTGATTCAGTGCTATGCACCAACAGAACAAGCAACAGAACAAGAAAAAGAGGATTTCTACGAATGCCTTGAAGCAACATTAGAACAAATTAAAAGATCCGATATAAAAATAATGATGGGAGACTTCAATGCCAAGGTTGGCACTGACAACACCAACCTAGGACACGTTATCGGAAAGCATGGCACTGGCCAGAGAAACAACAACGGCGAACGCTTCATTGAATTATGTGGTAACCATGACCTAATCATTGGAGGGACTTTGTTCCCACACAAAACAATCCACAAGGTATCATGGAAATCGCCAGATAACCGCACCTACAATCAAATCGACCACGTTGCAATCAGTAAGCAATGGAGAACATCTCTCTTAGATGTCAGATCATGGAGAGGCGCAGATGCGGCCAGTGATCACTACCTGATGATGGCCGAAATTAGATTCAAAATAGCTAGGAATAGAAAAGAACTGAACAAACCTATTCGAAAAAAGTTCAACATTGAGAAACTACAAAATAACGAGACGAAAGTAGAATTCGCACGACAGCTGAGATCCAAAATCGACGAAAGACAGGACAAAAATTGGGAAACGATTAGCAAAGCCCTTGTGGAAACAAGTGAAAACGTGCTGGGCCTAAAGAAAGACGTAAAGAAAGAGTGGATTACGAGAGAAACGTGGAACAAAATAGAACGTCGCAAACACATTAATCTAGAATTACTAAATTCCAAGACAGCAGCAGAGAAGAACCGACTTAGAGAAAGTTATAGAGAAGCGAATAAAGCTGTCAAGAAGGCAGCAAAGAAAGACAAAAGAAAGTGGGCAGAAAATCTTGCCGAAGAAGCGCGAGTCGCCGATGAACATCAAAACATGAGACAATTATATAATATCACTAAACAACTAGCCAATAAAAGATATACTACCCACCAACCAATTGTAAAAAGTGCTACAGGTGAAGATATTACAACGCCACAGGAACAAGTCAAAAGATGGCATGAATATTTTAGCGAATCTCTAAGTGCAGTCCCAACACCACCAGAAGACGCAGAAAACCTAATACCCAATATCCAACTGAGAATTAACACCAACGAACCAACAACGCAAGAAATAGAAATGGCCATAGAAAAACTGAAAGCACACAAAGCAGCCGGCCCTGACAATATTCCACCAGAGTTGTTAAAAGCTTGCCCAGGTACAGTGGCAGAGCTAATCCAACCACTCTTGAAAAGGGCTTGGAGAGAGGAAAAGTTCCCCAAAGAATGGAAAACGGGATTAATAATAAAGATACCAAAAAAGGGTGACAGAAGATATTGCGAAAACTGGAGAGGAATCACACTTCTGAATACTATAAATAAATTAACAGCAATAATTATAAACAACCGACTAACAAACAGTGTAGAACCAATGTTGAGGAAGGAACAAGCCGGTTTCAGACCAAACAGATCATGCGTGGACCAAATTAACACACTAAGAATAATTGTAGAACAGTCACAGGAATTCAACTCTCCTCTCTTTGTGTGATTTGTGGACTTCAAGAGAGCTTTTGACACGCTCACACATACGGCCATATGGAAAGCACTGCAGGAAATAGGAATACCAGAAAAAATAGTAAATCTCATCAAAGAACTCTACAGTGACACAGAAAGCAAAATCCTACACAACGGCATAACATCTGACCCAATAGCTATGCTAAACGGAGTAAAGCAGGGCTGTGTTTTATCCCCTATACTATTTAACATTGTACTGGACTCCGTACTAACAAAGGTAAACTCTAATAGAGGAATTTACTGGGGATTAACAAACAGACTGGAAGACCTAGATTACGCTGATGATATATGCCTCCTAGCACATACAAAACAGGACATGCAACTCCAAGTAAACAAAGTACAAGAAGAATCAAAGAAGGTTGGTCTAGAAATAAACATCAACAAAACCAAAGAAATGCGATTTGGTACCAGAAACAACCAACCTATTATGATCAACGACCAGAAAATTGAGAGAGTAGCGGAATTTGTATATCTGGGCAGCATAATTGACTGTAATGGGGGTACAGAGCGTGATGTACATGAAAGAATAAATAAGGCTCGCAACGCCTACAACATGCTTAACAACATATGGAAATCCAGGATTTACCCAACTAAAACGAAATTAAAAATCTTCAACACAAATGTAAAAGCTGTATTACTGTATGGCTGCGAAACGTGGAAGATATCAGCACCCATAGTACACCAATTACAAGTTTTCATCAATAGAGCGTTACGAAAAATCCTTCGTATATTTTGGCCTAACCGAATCTCCAATGAAAATTTATGGAACCAAAGCAACCAAGAAAATGTCATAAAGCAAATAAGGCGAAGAAAATGGAGATGGCTGGGCCACACACTCCGTAGACCGCCAAATGACATTGCCAGGACAGCGCTGGATTGGAATCCCCAAGGCCGACGGAAAGTAGGCAGACCTAAGGGAACTTGGAGAAGGACAGTACTGGACGAAGGGAGAAAAATGGGAAAATCCTGGCTTGAAATCAAAGCACTAGCCAGAAATAGAGTTCGCTGGAGACACTTTGTGGAAGCCCTATGTTCCTCTTAGGAATCTTGGGACTATATATATATATATATATATATATATATATATATTATATATATATATATATATATATATATATAGATATAATACACTTGTTAAGCTACCAAAAAGAAGATTGTATACATATAAAAAGATTTCGTAATTCTATACTGTCTGCCAAAACTTACCCTGGAGCAGACATCGATTCAGACCATAACCCCATAGTAGTCACATTACGAACCAAATTAAAACTGGTTAAAAAACCCACACAAAGTAGAATTGATATTAAGAGATTAAGGGAACCACAAACAAAGCAACAAACTGTAAAATCTCTTACTGGAAATCTACGTAATGCCAAAGAACTGAATAAAGGTAGCTATAACATTGATCAGAAATGGGAAAATATAAAAGTAGCAATAATTAAAACAGCAAATGAAAACTTAAAACCAAAGAATAGAAAACATAAAGATTGGATGAGTGAAGAAATACTACTATTAATGAATGAAAAGAAATCATTCAAAACAAAAAATCCAATTAAATATAATGAAACTGATCGTTTAATAAAAAAGGGAATAAAAGAAGCTAAGGAGAGAATGTTACATGAGCAGTGCCAAGAACTAGAAGAAATTGAGAAAAAATATGACTCTTTTAACATGCATAAAAGAATTAGAGAATTAATAGGAATGAGAAAAACACTTCAAACTAGGCAACTCAGAGATGAAAGAGGTGCACTTATAACAGATATAAACCAAAAAATGCAGAGATGGACACAATATATAGCACAACTTTTTGAAGAAAAAGAGAGAACAGAAGCACCAAAAGAATATAAGGATGATACTGGGCCTGGCATTATACGAGAAGAAATTGAATATTGATATTTATAAATATTTAAAGATTGGCTCCAATCAACATTCATACTGCTTCCCAAAAAAGCCAATACAAAGGAGTGCAATGAACATCGCACCATAGCCTTAATGAGTTATGTCTTGAAATTGTTTTTAAAAGTAATTCACAATAGAATACATAAAAAATTAGATGAAGGCTTAAGTAATACACAAATGGGATTTAGGAAAGGAGTGGGAACACGAGATGCACTTTTTGCATTAAGTGGTCTTTCGCAGAGATGCTTAGATATTAATCAGTAAGTATATGCCTGTTGTATTGATTTTGAGAAGGCAGTTGATAGAGTGCAGCATAATCGACTTAAAGACATTTTATTAAATAAAAACATAGACAGTAGAGACATTAGAATCATCTGTAACCTCTATTGGAATCAAACAGCAAAAGTGAAAGTTAAAAACGAACTGACCAAGGATATCCAGATTCGCCGAAGCGTTTCCATACAATCTTCTACGATCATAAAAGTAAAGTAGAACAAGACTCGTTTATTACCAGTGTCATACAGGTACAAAAAATAAAACGTGTTAGAGGAATATTAAGTGAAAGAAACAGAGAATTTTTAATATCCTAAATGTGTGCTCTGCCAGTTTCTGCAGCATTCTCAGAATATTGACCAAACGTGTTTAACGCCTTGCTGCGTATTACTATCTTTTGGGGTGTAAGGGGTCGAACCAACATCGATAACATCATGACCCAAATGTCAACCTCACCTGCTCGAGCGGTAACAAATGGTTACACGGTGCACCCTGCTAAATAACCAACGAGGCTCTGACGACCGAGTATAGGCAGTATAACCTTAGTACCAGAAACATGAAGAAAATGGTAGAGTCATGAATTGGTAGAAAAATGGTAGAGATGTAATATCCTTCATAAAAATAGGTAGGCTTAGATGGGCTGGACATGTGTCAAGAGCAAATGAAAATTACCCACCCAGACGAACTCTATTATCGGTCCCAGTGGGAAATAGGAGTAGAGGCAGACCACGACTGAGATAAAGGGACGGTGTGGACGAGGACGCAAGGAAGATCGGCGCGGCAAATTGGCAACGGTTGGCGATGAACAGAAACGACTGGCGAAGTAGACTGGGGAAGGTCAAGGCTCAACTAGAGCTGTAGCACCACTGATGATGATGAAATGTGTGCTCTGCCAGTTTCTGCAGCATTCTCAGAATATTGACCAAACGTCTTTAACGCCTTGCTGCGTATTACGTCCAAAATGGTTCTTCCAGACTAAAAAGAAGAGGAGGCAGACGCACTAATATTCATACTAACAAATAAAGGATTTAACTCGTCAACATATCTTGAGTTTCAAGTGCAGTTCAAAGCATTATGGACGAAAGAAAGTAAGTTTTTACTGTCAATATTATTAAAAGTTTTGCATTCCAACCAATTAATACATCTATATAAATTAAATAGTTACTGATTACTTTTTTGACTGTTCATAAGTATATTTCAGTGAGTAACCTTTATTTTCTTTTTGTTTTAGGACACATAACCGGAAATATTTACATTCATAACATTCTGTAAAGGCGCGTACACATCTGGCGAACGCATGTGACCGAAGCCCTTCGACCGAATTCGTTCGATGTTTTCGATGTTCGATGGAAAATTCGGTCTTGAGTATACATTACATCGAACGAATTTGTTTGCAGTCGTTTTAGTTATTTATTTGATGTACATGAATATTGTAAAAATGACATCGGATGAGGATATTATTATTGTAAGTGCGATGTATATTATTATTAGTGAGGCGGAGGCCGAATTAGTGAATGCGGGTTTTTTCAAAAATTTTGTAGAATGAAGTCTACTGATTTTGAATGGTTATTAAATGAAATGGTTCAAAAATCGTGAGAGAAGATACAAAGGTTGGAGAAGCAAAACCGACAACAGAAAGTTTAATGTTAACCCTACGGTATTTAACTACTGGTGACTCATGTACACGTTTGATGTATACTTTTAAAATTTCAAAACAACTCATTTCAAAGATAATATCAGAAATTTTAATAGTTATCTTGTTTTTGTCTCTCACGTCTTAATGACGTTAATAAAGATTCCATTTTCTTTTTAAGCTCTCCGGTATCGCCTTGTATAGTTTTACTGATGTCGTTGCAGGCATCTATTTTCTTTATTTTATTTTTAAAATATTTATGCACTGGATTCCATAAAACTTCCCGCTCTCGAGGTATAAACCAATAAGTTCTAAACAAGAAGAATTAGTCCACTTCATTATTGCAAATTGAAAAATCAAAACGCGACGACGTTCGACACTTTTACTCGCTAACGTATACACTAAGCACAGCCAAACCAATTCGTTCTTAAATTGTCTTGTGATGTACCGCCCAGTGAGTGAACACTAGCGAAGGCAAACACATACGTTTGCTATTATTTTTTGAGGGGTACACATTTACCGAAAATATTTGGTCACAAGGCTTCGGCCACATGCGTTCGCTAGATGTGTACGAGGGTTAAGAGGAATGTAGAAGTTATTTCTGGAGGTAAATAAAGAAAACGCAGAAGCCCAGTCTTGTAAATATCACTTATACTACAAAATATCTACCACTGAATTCAATCTTTGATTTGGTACACCCCGTACAGATATATGTAGCCATTGTGAAGTCAATGCCACTGTAATCAACGTCTCAAGTGTGAAAAGGATAATGAAGTACGAAAGATTTTAGTAACTGATCTTTTGGTGCATAAAGACGTGCAAACAAATTATGAATTTATGAATGATCCTGTTATATCTAATGATCCAGCGTGTTTTGTATTTGATATGATGTAAAATCAACCTTTGCCTCGTACTGCTTTATGTGAAGCATTTTATTCCCGTCAGCTGTGGCAGTATCTACTATCTGTGTATTGTGCGCCATTATGGTTTAAAACCTAAATAAGATAAAACTGATCCTGAAATCATTTTATACTGATATCATATTATACATGGGGCGAAAATGATGGTATAAAGGGTGGTTCAGAGGTTTGTAGTGCTTTGTATCACCACTTAACTGCTTTTTCTGCCTCGAATCCAGCCATAATGAAAATTAATCTATTTTGTGATGGATGTAGTGTTCAAAACAAAAACTACATTATTCTCTCAATGTTCAATAAAATGGCTCAAATGTATGACATAACAATTAATATTACTTTTTTCGTACGAGGGCACAGATATTTGCCAGTAGATTGTGTTTTCGGAAGAGTCGAAAAAACATTACGGAAAACTAAAGAAACTTTCAATATAAGGTTGAATGTTCGAATAATTAAACTTTGAGGGTATACAAGGCAACTATCGAACACGGTGATTAATTTAATCTTGCCCAAGTACTTTCGATCAATAGATCATCTTCAGGGGCATTTCGTTAATTGTGGCCTATCCGACATAGTAGAATGTCATAAATGTAAAATCTGGACATAACAATATGATTCTGTCTCCGGCTTCTATACAATATGTAGCTTCTCCATATAAATTTTAAAGTATTTGTTTGTCTTAGTGTATTGTATTTTGTATTGTTATGTCCAGATTTTACATTTATGACATTCTACTATGTCGGATAGGCCACAATTGACGAAATGCCCCTGAAGATGATCTATTGATCGAAAGTACTTGGGCAAGATTAAATTAATCACCGTGTTCGATAGTTGCCTTGTATACCCTCAAAGTTTAAAGAAACTTTGTTACAAACAGTTTATTTGAAAATTTATCGGCGAGGACTGGTTTACTTATGATTGTAAAATATCGGTTAGAAAGCACATAAAATCCAAAATGGACTTCAATTTAACAGAAATTAAATCCATAGAGATAACAGCTAGCAGAATGGGTTGCAACTCCTGCTACTTCACTTCGATATTCCGAAAAATAAAAACAAATGTACTATTATTAATACGCTGATATCGCTATACCAAATTATGGTAAGACTTGGCCATATTTGGGAAATTTATCTATAATTGTTAATAATCTTTGATTTCCAACTTTATAAGTGTCTATATATGTATTATCTCAAATGGCGTGCAGAGTGTGTGGGTTAATATTAAAGATTCTTTATGTGGATTTCTATTATATTTTAATCTCTGGCATATTTCACACTTTCTTTTTCATTGATTTCCATTAATAATATAATTTATTTTTAAAGCTATAAGAGTCTCTGAAATTCGTTGATGATTCGTTTTGCCTTTTCGTCAAATATGTTTGCCATACATTGTGAAATATTAGTCGTAATTCTTGAGGTAAGAAATAAATGTATAAAGTATTTTTGCATGCATTTTCTTTTAATAATTGGGTCCCACTTTCTTCGTCAACTTAAATAGTAGCACATTATCAATTATTTTATGTCTCAAAATTCCCGCATTGGCGTTTTAGATAATTTGCAAAAGGCACTCTTTTAACGATAAAATGTTTGACTGCATTTATTTTATCTGGATTTGGTTATACTCTGTCTTTTCTTAGAACGTCATCATCCCCAGCCCTTTGTGTTTACTGCTGGACATAGGCCTCCCTCATTTTTGTATATTGTGCTCTATCTTGAGCACTTTTCATCCAATTTCTTAACATTTTCTTGAAATCGTCAGACCAACGAGTAAGTAGTGTTCCTCTGCTTCTTTTGTCTAACCTCGGCCTCCACTCAAGCAAGCCAAAGGGCAAGATTTAATTAATTACTGTGTTCGATATTTGCCTTGTATACCATCAAAGTTTAATTATTCGAACATTCAACCTTATATTGATTAAATTGAATTAGTCAATGGCATTGAAATGCAGAAGGCAATGGGAAACCACTGCATTAAAGGCTTAACAGAGCATCATTAGTAAAATCACAATGGACAGTACAAACACAGAATTGGTCCTTAGTGCCGGGCACTCCTTTAATGGAGAGAGGGTGCTAAGAATTAGGTGTTCCTGAGGGAGGAACAAAATATTAGCAAATGCAACAAAAAGAATTGAAACCTGAAACGTCCGAAGTATGTTAAATCCAGGAAAAACGGTCAACATCATAAAAGAAATAAGACGACTTAATATAGATGTTTTAGGGTGCAGCGAAGTTAGATGGCCGAGCAACGGCAAAATCGAATCAGACGAGCATCACATATACTATTCAGATGATAAAACAACAAATAATAGAAATGGCGTTGAATTATTATTAGGAAAGAATGGGATGATGTGGTTGTAGGATTTCTCCTAATCTCGGATAGAGTAGCTTTGTTGAAAATAGATGCAAGACCGAACAATCTTAATATCTTACAAATTTATGCTCTAACATCGCATAACTCAGAGCAGGATATTGAACATTTCTATGAAGAATTAAGAAATGCATCGAAAAATATGAAAAAAAGAAGAAGTCAGTTTAATCATCGGAGACTTTAACTAATAAAGACGCAAAAAAGTACAAGGAACACCACAAAAAGGTACTTAAAGAAATAAAATTAGCAAAAGAATCTTGGCTGTTAGAGAAATGATCCTACAGAAAATGTCCTACAGAAAAAACATGATATATTCAATATGCACAGGAAGATCAAAGAAATGGCAGGAATATATAGAACAACAATGCCCACTGCAGTGTTTGATGAAGATGAAAACATACTATTCAATACGCAAAAAAAACTGGACAGATGGCATGAATATATAGCAGAACTGTTCAGTGACAACCAACACATTGAAGTATATAACAACGTCGAGAATGGACCAACAATAACAAAATCAGAAGTAAGATCTGCTATAAGTCAAATAAAAAATAAGAAAGCACCAGAACCAGATGGAATACATGCTGTGGTATTGACATTGATAGAAGACAATTAACTTAACATTATGATAGGATTATTTAACCGTATACATGAAACAGGAACTTTACCCAATGATTCGTACATGTCCATATTTATACCACTGCCACAAAAAGCAAATACTAAGAAATGTGAAGAATATCGAATCATTAGCCTCATGGACCACTAACTCAAAATATTCTTAAACATCATCCATGCTCGCATATACAAGAAATTGGAGGAGGGTATTGCTGATGTACAATTTGAATTTCGCAGCGGTCTTGGCACAAGAGAAGTACTTTTTAGCATACAAGTATTGATACAACGAGCAAGTGATGTTAATACAGATGTCTTTGCCTATTTCATTGACTTCGAAAAGGCATTTGACAAAGTACAGCATAAGAGGCTTATTGAAGCTTTGCGAATCGCAAAATCGATGACAAGGATATAAGCATAATAGCCAATCTCTATTGAAAACAAGTATCCAAGATTCGAGTAGACAATCAATTATCCGATGAAGTCCCAATACAAAGAAAGTACGACAAGGTTGCATACTCTCGCCTTTGCTGTTTAATGCGTACTCTGAACATTGAAAAGCTTTGGAAGAAACTACTGATGGCGTGATTGTTAACAGTGAAGTAATAAATAATCTAATATATGCAGACGACACTATCCTTGTTGCCGATAGTGCTGAAGGAAAACAAAGACTGATAGATCAAGTAGTTAACATTGGTAGAAAATATGGAATGAAACTTAATAATAAGAAGACGAAAATTATGATCATAAGCAAAAGCCAAGATACAGATTCAAAGTTTATGGCAGACAATAAGGTATTGGATAGAACAGAAAAATAACATACCTAGGATGAAACGTTACAGACAGCTGGGATCACTCATACGAGATTAAATGTAGGATCGAAAAAGCAAGGAGTGCGTTCTAACAGATGAAGAAAGTTCTCTGCAATTTAACCTTGAACTTACATCTCCGACTCAAAATCCTTAATTGTTATGTGTTTTCTGTTCTTATGTATGGAGCAGAGGCATGGACACTCACTGATGCATCTTGCAGACCGTTGCAGTCTTTCGAGATGTGGTGCTATCGTCGCATGCTCAGAATATCATATGTACATCATATAACTAACGACGCAGTAATGCAACGTTTACAAAAAGAACCTGAAGTCTTGAAATCCATTAAAGAGTGAAAGTTAGCATTCTTCGGACATATAGTCAAAAATGAAAATAAATACAGAATCCTACTATTTGTATCAGATCCTAAATATTAGGAATTTGAGACAGTGGACAGGTATGACCAATACAGACCTATTTCGAATAGCTGCTAATAAAATACGATGGGTCATTTTGGTAGCCAACATCCATAGATGATAGGCACTAGCAGAAGAAGAATTGGTCTTCAGTAGAGGAATTACAATTCTATTACAATTCTATGAAAAGTTTAGTATTACAATTTAAGACTTTTATAAGTAAAGAAAATACTATATCGCCTGTAGCTATTCATGTGGTCATTTATTCAGAAAAATAATATTATTGCAACATTCCGTAATATAAATTAATCCCGAAAATTTGCTTAACCCTTCCAGTAAGCAATGCAATCCCTTAAGGCTCATCCTCGAAAATCCTAACGGTAAATTTCAGTGGGCTATCTCTATTTCAAAAATTTCTTTCTTTACGAAAACAAAATCTGTTCATGCAGTAATATTCTAAACTTCGTTCAGATATCTCTTTCAAGCCCAGGTCAAAAATGCGTTAATCTTTTACTCGAGCCGATTATACAATCGGGACAACCCCTGAAGTGACAGGTTTTGGGCTT
Organism: Diabrotica balteata; assembly: GCA_918026665.1. NCBI lineage: Eukaryota > Metazoa > Arthropoda > Insecta > Coleoptera > Chrysomelidae > Diabrotica > Diabrotica balteata. Next base: position 87,916,411 of record OU898279.1, read on the forward strand.
ACAATAAAACCATAAATTTCTCTTTAGTGGTGTTTTGAGTAAATAGAATAACAGATCAAAGTAATATAATCTATTCATAAATTTACAATGTAACAAAGGTACATACATAATTTATTTGTTACTTTTTACGGAAAAATTGGCGGTCTGAATTTTAACGTAGATTAAAGTTTACGGAAAATAAAAATTATAAAAAAAGATTATAATTATATATCATAAAAATTTGATTAGTATCACGATCATTAAAATTGATAAAATGAAACTATATAAATATAGAATTATGTCTAATGTTTCTTCAGAAGGTGTTCCAAATAAAAATTATAATAAAAATCTTGCAATTTTTGTAGCATATTTTCCCATAGTTCCATACCTTTATCAATATTTTCAAATAAAATATTTTTTGGGGTCCATACCGCAAACTAACAGTATTCTCTATTCGATATAAATAACAAAATAACTGTCCTTGCACTGAATAGTAATAGGAATCAGTTCTTTTTAAAATATCTTGAAGGAAGGAATAATTTAGTCACGCTATCATTTCCAATTTTGATTTTTAATATTGAATTATAATAAAATCTAATAAAATATAACATGACACAAGAAATAGTTTCAGAATAAGTTTGATGTGTTGTTTATTATCATTCAGTAAGAGACGAATTCACTTATTACAATACTAATCTAACAGACAATTATTATTGTCAAATGAAAGAAATAAGATAATTTACTTTTGGTTAGTAAACGTCGGCCCTATGCAACTAATTGTCAACAAAGAACGGATTACAAAAGTTTAGATTTATGAGATTTATGAGGAGCATTTATGAAACTTAGATGTATACTGAGTACTTATTTCAAAAATTTACAACTAAGGATTTAATTTGTTATATGTAAATATACTCCAAGATCTAGAGAAAATGGGAGTGCGACAATGGGAATTACTGGCACAGGACCGACAAATATGGGAGGCAATAGTATCCGCGTCACAGACTCACGAAGAGTTGAAGTGCCATTGATCATGATGATGATGATGAAATATACTGTATTACTATTTATATGGATGTGAAATATGGATCATGAAGGATAATATGATGGACAATTTAGGACGTGACTCAGGTATATGATAAAGTATGGCAAGATGCCATAACTATAAACTAAGACTACATTTACCAAAACGATACTCTCAAATAATTGACTCCTGCATCTTGTAAAGATATTTCAGAATTAAACAGGAAGAAACATACACGGAACTGAAAGAAATTACAGCAGGACTGCCACAAAGAAGTGTCTTTACCTATTGTATACGTGTTATATTATTGTCCTAGAAAATAATGCAATTGCAACATTTACCGATGATACTGCTATCATAGAAATATGCAAAACCAGCGAGGAAGCGACAAAGAAATTACGCCGATGTTAATCAAATATATACTCCAGGGAAATATGCAAAAAATAGACCTTGTTCGTGACACTCAATAATCCAGGTCTCTGACAACTTTTTTAGTTATTGTAGACCTATCGAAAGAAAACCTACTTGTTTCCTGCCTTGAATTTGGAGTTGTTTTTTAATTATTAACAATTTAATGCAACAAACGCGATTTTTTCTATGATTATTGATACTAGTATTAAAAAAATAGATTTTTGGAAGAAAATTATTTTTGCACGAATTGTTTAAACAAACTAGACTATTTATTAATTAATTAATATATAAACAAATTACATATTTGTAATGTACGTAGAAATTACATACAAATTAAAAAAAGAATGATCAAAATCCATTGAGTAGATCTGGAGATATAGAAAATTTTATTAGTTTGAAATTGCTTGTTCGAAATACATCACAGAATGGATTTGTAGGTTCTTCCTAGTCACCATTTGAACTACATTTTTGAAAATTCGTAGAGGATCCTGTAAAGGTACAATGTTTGTGCAAATTTTTTAACAAAAAATACAAATCCCATTCCTTAACATGGCATCAATGAAGTTCTTTAATTATTATAATCAAATTAGCTATGAATTATCATCTTTTCTCTGAGTTGATCTACTACTTGTTGTAATTGGTCGTAAAACGCTCCCTTGTTGTTTGAGGCTTATTATTTTCTGGGCCGTATACTCCGATAATGTTCAGGTTTTCCTTCTCCATTCTTATCTTTGCTGTTACTATTCTTTCTGATATGTATTCACACTCTTTAATGTAATTTTAATACCTTTGGTGTATTTGTAAGGCTACACCTTCTTTGGCCCTGTTTTTTTTTGCTACTCCACTGTAGATTAGTATGTATTCACCTAATTTTGATTGACCTTTTCCTTTATTTTTTGTTTCATGTAGAGCACAAATGTCTATTTCTTTCTCTTTTAGCACTTTCTTTAGGGTTTTTTAGGGTTATTTCTTGGTCCCTTGAGTTAAGTGATCTGATATTCCAAGTAGTAATTCTTATCTGGGTTTTGGATGTTTTTCGCTTGTCCTTACTTCTTGCCGTAGTCGTCTTCATAGCATCAATCCGGTTCCGAGGCTGTACATTGTTTCTTTGAGCAGTATTTGTTTTTACGATTGGTAGGTTGCTAACCAATAAATATATATAATTAAATTTCATATTCAAATACTGCAAAATATTTGGTTATTACTCTGAGCTGATGTAAAGAAGAAAAGAAAATAATAATTCTGATTGAAATACAAAAAAAATGTACTTGCTGATTGACCAAAATTCTACGCTGTTTCTATGTAATAAATTATTATTATATAAGAAAATACTGAAACAATAGTATTATTATAAAAACAGTATACATATTTAGAAGGAAAATGTCACACATTAACAGAAAATATTTCTATTCATATAAAAATTTAATCAAATTATAGGTACCTACTTACTGCTTATTTATATAAAATTTCCTATTTTAAATACAATAAACACACTTGTTTGTCAAAAGTCGGATAATCCCTAATAATGTTATTCAACATTATTTATCCTCTTCCGAGGGTCTTACCTACCTGCTGGCGAGAATCCAGAAGCCACCGACAAGGACAGCTTGTGCTGACGGATAGAGAATTACATTTAGCAGAACTTTGAAATTTTTTAAAAGTTTATACCAAATAGCTGCTTTGTGTTACACTTTATGTTAAAAATAAAAACAGATTCGGAAAGTGGGTCAAATTCTCTAGTGCCCTATTTCAAAAAAAAATTTTTACGTTTATTTTAACCAAAAATATTTAAAAAAAAGTGTTGTTTAAACAATTTATTAATTTACAACCAAATAGTGCACTAGAACTTTTTAAGACCTTTCATATAAAAAAAGAATCATCTCAATATCTGCCATAGTTTTTGCGTTATTTGATATAAACTTTTACAATTTACCTATGCTCAGAGTCTCGAGGATCGGCCTTAAAGGTCATTCTCACTAATGCCCACAATAAAAAAAAATTGAGATACATATTAGGTGATTACTATATTATTATTATATACTATATACTGACACATGATTACTATATTTATATAGCAGTTATTCAATAACTTATTTAATTATGACCAACTAATTGATGAGTTTGCAAAATTAAAAGAGAAAAAAGGCAATCAATCAATCTGGACATATTTGTTTAAGTAGTATTGTTCAGTTTAATGAATTATGTTTATTTAATTTTTATCCACTTATATTGTTTTTTCTCTGAACTCGATAATTAAGTAGAACTACATACTATATGCTTTGAAATCAAACTACCAAACGTATGTGCACTGACTGAAAAACAGGTCCGGAATTACTAAAGTCTTCCCAAATCGGCTTTGTTTATTCTGTAAAAAAATTCGAAAGCTTTGCTGGATGTTTAATAATGAGCTCAGATATTAACTGATTGTAGACAGGTATTTTTTATATCTGAAAATCCATTCCCGAATCTACACACACCTTTTTTCATGTTATATTTTTTCTGAGATTTTGCGTGTATTTATAGATGTATTAATTATATCGAGATAAAATAAACACTTTGCAAAGAAATACGATACAGGTTATAAATGTCAAGTATCCGCAAAATATAAATATCTGCTTAAATGTAAACGGACCGTACATTTATCTCGGATTCGAAATTTCTGTAAGTGTCGTGTATTTATCAATGACATAAATTCCTTGTAATTTTTCTCATTATGTAAACATGAAAGTGAATTTATATCTGACACTCGGCATTTATTTACGTAGATAATTGTCAGATGTAAACCTACCTTTACACGTGTTCTCAATTTAATTTAATTCCTTCCGATACAATCTGGTAATATTTTCGATTGATCCATTCCATATTTAATTTTTCTCTTATCTCTATCAACAGTGTCAAACAAAAATATGCGACTTTAATAAAAATACCACCATAAGTGTGGTGTTTTTATTTTATTCATATCACACCGTCCTCTTTAATACTTTGATTGTGATTTACCCTGATTTTCTTCAAATTCAATTTAAAATTGCTCACTAGTAAGATGCGATCAAAGCTTATCTCTGCAAGCGGAGAAGTTTTTGAAACCGTGCAATTGTTTTTAAAGATTTTTTGTGTATCTGAAAGCATTTTACTAATAAAATGTAGGTACTAATAAATATGTCAACATAGATAATTATAGGGTCAAATGGGTTTTAAATCGAATTCGAAACAGAATTACATATAATTAATTTAATAAAAGCATAAAAGCATACATTTTATTATATTAATAACAACGGTAATTTCTTTTTCCCATGGATTTTGTATCTACTAATAAATGCTGTAAAATAAAATAAATTTAATTATTAAAAGTGGAAAAATACCGCAATAATGGCCGAATCCATATTTGAATCAGTTCTAAAAAATTAAAATACACCTATATAATGTAAAAAAAAACAGAGAATAATTAGTCTAATGAGCTATTCTCTAAGAATAAATGGGTTTTAAGTCATATTAGAAACAGAAAAAAGTAGTATAATTAATTTAATAAAAGCATACTTTTTATGTAGGTAATAATAACAGTAACATCTCTGCCCCATGGATTTTGTATTTATCACTAAATTGCTATAAATGTAAAATAAATTGAATCAGAAATTAAAAAAGTGGAAAAATACCACAAGAATTGTATGAAGTATAAAAGCTACAAAAGAAATACAAAGTCATAAGAACTGGTTTATAATTTAGTCGATAATATAATAGTAGTTTGTAGATAATAGTACATTGTTTACCGGGTAGGAAAAGCTTAACGTTCCTGGACGACTGTGAAGATTGCTAAGTCGAGGCGCAAGCCGAGACTTAGCAACACAGAGTCCAGGAATGTGGCTTTTCCTACGAGGTAAACATACTATTTTTCCGCAAATCGTTTAAAATTCGACAGATATTGATTGATTTAAAAAAAACGCGACAATTTTATTCCCAAATAAATGGTGCTTTGAAATTCCTAATAAAATTACTTGGGTTACTATGGAAACGTATTGAGGTTGAATTGTCAAACTTGACGCTTATAAATTTAATTGCTGGTGTTCTCGAAAGTAAAATGATAAGTGATGATGAAATTTCCATTCCTGGGACTCAAATATAACAAAAAATTACTGTAAATATAACAAATTGATCTTAAAAATGTATTCAGCAATGACTTGATGTTTTCAAAATATAAATTAATTCCTTATAAGCAATGTGTTTTCTATCATTTATGTGGAACACTAACAACTGTACGGAAATATCATTTCCTTACAGTAAGGAAGTCCTGACTTTTTCTTCAAGAAATTTTGACAGGAATGTCAAAATTTCCTGGCGATTTGCTGAAAATAATATAATAGTAGAAAGCTATGGTGATAACCAACCTCCGCTAGGAGACACTGGCATTGTTCATAATATGGATAAGTGTTAATTTAAAAAGCATATGTTGTACTTACATGATTAATTGTTAACTTAAATGTTTGGAGCATACTTTCTTATTTTGAAAACACGTTGATCACAGTGGAACACCAAAAACTTAATAAGATGCTGGCGGATTTTGAATTCAATGACAAAATTATTTAAATAGTAAATCTCTAAGCAGATTAAAGAGCTAACGCCCCCAAAATTTCAAATTTACTCTTAAATGTGTAATTTAACTTAATTACTCATTAACATCTCTCATGATGGGCTCAATTTTATCAGATCATTTTAAATGGAATCATATGACAAGTAACACCTCAGTATCATCCCAAAACCCTTAAAATATTCATTCTCATATTAAGGCATATGGCTCACACTCCCTCTAAGGGGTAAATTCACTCATCCCAGATACCTACGGTATCAAAAGGATTAAGGTCTGGTGGGACTTTTTCCGTGTTATCGAGTCTTAGGTGTTGAAGTATCTCCCAAAAATTTTCGTACACATCTGGACGTTAAGAGAAGTACAGCTTTCTGCATGGTCTTGTAGAGATGTTCATTCAGACCTAGCTTTTTTATGTTTCCTAGGATTCTTTGGAATAACGCCAGTAGTAGAGACAATAATAGGTATTGTCTGGATACTTTCCATTCTCCACTGTCTTATATTTGAATTTCCAGATCCCTGTACTTGAGATTTTTCATTCTGTTTAACACGATGATTGTTGTTGGGTATCGCCACATCAATTAATGTTGTTTGTCTCTTTGGTTTCTTAACTAGTATGAGATCTGGTATATAATGTGCCACTGTTTGGTCTGTAAGCACAGTGCGGTCCCAGTATAGCTTGTAATTGTCATTCTCAAGTATACTCTTGAAAAGATACCATTCTCTAACTACAAGTAAGGTATTGATAATATGGAAGATGGTTTGTTTAAAGAAGTCCCAGTTTGATAGCTATCTCTTAATTAAGGATCTTTCCTACTGAGTCGTGATGTTCCTTATATTCAGTTGCAGCAAATACCTGACAGCTCCTGGTAAGATGTTGGATGATTTCCTGAGCTTGAGATCCCTATTGGCATTTGTCATTTTGGACCTGAGAATCTTTGACGATATATTTCAGGTAATTTTTGGTTGATATAACCTGATCCTAAATGGCTAGTAGTGAACCTTCTGTTTCAGGGAACATATTTCCTGATGACATTTCCATGGTCTTGACTGACCTCATTGGGATGTCGCCCGTGTAGAGATTTACCGATCCAGGTTCACATTTTTTCATCCTTGGTAAGATGGTTTATGCGTATTTCTGGTTCCCTCAGTTTGATCGGTGTTGTATCATTTACTGCACAAATCAAGCGATATAGAGTAGATGTCTCAGCCTGCACCTGAAAATAAATTCCTAAATTAGTAATATGTTTTTCTAGTTGCTCATTTATATTCATGAGTCTTCGTCCTCCTAAATACCCCGGTAATGTCGTTCTTTCTACTGCATTTCAAGATGTTTTTGTGCATTTGTGGGGTCTGTTGGTACTTTTTGTTGAAGATTTTCTATATCTGTTTTTGTCCACTTAACAATACCAAATGAGTAGCTAACTGCGGAGCATGCATAGGTGTTGAGTGCCTTAAATAAATTTTTACTGTGAAGGTGTGAAAGAAACAGCTGTTTTACACTTAATATCTCAATATCTGTTGAACTAACCACTATATACTAAACAAAATGTAATAATTACTAGTATAGATTGATATTAAACTAGCCTTTGGTAGATGGCGATACTTGATACCGAATTGGTTTCGGTGTTGACATTTGCCATTCATGACATGACGTTTGTCAAAATTTTAAGTTTTAAAAACAATTAGTTTAGTTTTTACAGCCGTCAAAAGCAAGCAAATTTTGTGTTTTCGGAGAAAAGAAAAAAGTTTAGTATCGTTCGATGTGATTAAGTTCCTTCACAAAAAGAGTAAAACGAATGAGCAAATCAAAACCGACCCGGACGAAGTTTATGGTGAGGTTGCACCTTCGTTAGCAACAGTAAAATTTTGGATAGCTGAATTTGTTCGTGGTCGTACAAGCGTTTTTGATGATGAGCTTCCCGGGAGGCCAAATTAAGTCACTACGCCGGAAATGATCAACAAAGTCCTTGACATGATTATGGCATATCGTCGAATTAAGCTCCGCGACTTAATAGAGGTCCTAAACATTTTCTACTAACGCGTACACAACATCATTCACCATCATTTGGACATGAAAAAGCTATCCAAGAGATGAGTGCCGCGTTTGCTGACAATCGATCAAATGCAAAAACGTGTGACCACTTCGTAGACGCTTTTGACGATGATACGGCGCGATCCGAAGGATTGTTTTCGCCGATTTATCACCGTTGATGAAACCTGGGTGCATTATTACACACCGGAAACCAAAGAACAGTCGAAACCGTGGCGCGGCGAAGGGCCGCCGAAGAAGGCAAATAGTGCACATTCGGCCGGCAAAGTGATGACGACTGTTTTCTGGGATGTGAAGGGCATCATTCACATCGACTACTTGAAAAAAGGAAAAACAATCAATGGTGAGTACTACACAGCATTGTTGGATCGATTCGATGCCTAAATGCGTCGAAAACGCCCCGGTTGGAACGAAAAAAAGTGCTCTTTCACCACGACAATGCACCGGCTCACCTATCGGCCGTCGTAATGGCAAAATTACATGAATTGGGCTATGAATTGGTTGAACATCTAACGTATTCCCCAGATCCTGCCGCCAGCGATTTTTTTCTGTTTCCAAACCAAAAGAAAATGGCTCGGAGGACGCCGTTGTGCAACAAATGATGAAGTCGTTGCTAAAACTTTGGCCTATTTTGAAGAGCTCGAGCAAAAGTACTATTTGGATGGAATAAAAAAATTGGAACATCGTCTTTCTAAGTGTATCGAGCTATAAAAAAGGACTATGTTGAGAAATAAATCGATTTAATTCCAAAAAACTTGTTTTTTCTATCAAAGGCTAGTTTTTATATCAATCCACCCTCGTATGCATAAGAAAAAAGAAATAATCGCTAAACAAATAATATTTCTACACAGGGTGAAAATTTTTTAGTGGTGAAAGCCTACTCAAGAAATGGAATATTTATCAAACTAATATACACTTATTTATTAACGAAAATTTTCTGTTCTTAATAACAAATATACTAATTAACGCAGCATTTTAAATTTAAAATCTTTTCAGATCATAGATAAGTGAAGTTATGGTTATTTATGTACATAAATTGGTCTTTTTGAAATCAACCCAGAGTAGTTTTATCGATTAGATTATCTAACGATTTTATTAAAAAATATAACAAAAACTAAATACACGTTTTACGTTATTTCTGTAAATTTATTTTTTTAAGGACTATCCGAGATACATAACTAGCTACTTACCTTAGAAATTATATCTAATATTTAGTTTATGTAATAATTATCTCCCACGTTCCAATCATTACACTTTACGTTCGATGATTATTAGGAGAAATTTTAGAAATGAAATTATTTGTAAATTCTGTTAACTTTTCAATTAATTAATACTTTTTATATAATATTAATCATTTTTTTACAAATCTCTAATTTTATCTCCATGTTCCAATTTAACCGAGAGTTTAAAAATGACCTATTATAAAAAATACTACACTGTATTCTACACGGTGGACCAAATTTATTTAGAACCCATTTTGACTGTAAATAACTATTTTTATTTTTGTTCTAATTTTAATAAAATTTAAAACCTGTATTGATATCTCATATTCTAATTAATTTACAACACTAACGAAGAAACTAAAGGGGATCTAAGTAAGGCTCATTCTTATAAAAGCTTACTTTTAAGGTTGTTGCAAAAGTCACCCTGTTTTTAGGGTGTATTATAAATTAGTATTACTTTAAATAAGTGCCCGGAAAGTCTGCCCTTAAAATCGTATTAAAAGTTTTTAAACACCTACTATTCTAAAAGGGCGTACTTTTATAAAATTTATTTTCGTATTTCAAAGGTCATAGATAAAAATTTTCAACTTGTAATGAAAATTGTAAATTTGTATTTAAATATGTACTATCAATATAGGTTTCAAATTTCATCAAAACCAAAACAAGACTAAAAAAGATATTTAAGGTCACAATGGGTTTATATTTATATTTTGCACAGCGTATTTGCATATTTCATATGCCGTTTTATTTTTATACATTGCAAAGCTAGGATTGTATGGTTAAATATATTAGGATGTTTTCAATATTACCGGATTTCTTAATTTAATTATTTAATTATTTAGTTATCATATCAAATGACAAAAATTTAAAGCAAACTCCGAATAATTTCAGCTCCCAATAATTTTTTTTTATTTTATGCCAAATTTTGAAAACAGATTTTTTACAAAGTCAAATTAAAGTGTTTAGCTATAACTGCAGAAAAGAAAAAGTGCATTGAAACATATCGCAATAAAATCATACCAACAAAAGATCCATTTTTAATAAAAAAAAAGCCGATAAGTCAAACTAATAGTCAAAAATCAGTAGCGGCTTTCACTCGAAAACTAGTAAACGAAGAAAATTAAAATTAAAAAAGAATAGTAATTTAGAAACTAAAGCGTCCAGAATATGCATTACAGTCTAACAGAGTATGCATTTACCTTGGTAACAACATATTCGCAAAGCCACAAATTGGTTTCAATACAAGAAAATAGTATAGAGATTAGAAGATTCACTACTCCTACTTGTCGACTAGTGATCAAATATCTGCCAAAATTCCAATTTTTTACGACGATACCTATTAGAGCAGGGGTGCTCAAACTTGAACTGCTGGAGATCTACCTCAATATTTTTAGACTACTTACGATCGACTCTGAGAGACTGCAAGTGTGTGTGATGCAGGGTTGTCGTACATACACGATACACCCTACCTACCTAGGTAGGGCGTACCGTAGCATATATAGATAATATTAGCTTTCTGCACAATATAGGTACATTATTTTAGTCAAGGTTTGGGTTAGGTTTAGTTAGGTTCTTCTCTACAATATCAATGAAAAAACTCATAGTTATTCAAAATTGCGAGTTTATTTGTTGTCACAAAACAAAAGAGTTACATATGGTGTTAACCTTAACTAAGGAGTGGCTTTGGATGTTGAAGCGTGGGACTGCATGTCCTCAGCATACTTTTTGACTTAATTATCTTTATTTCAGAAAATGCAGACTTGCACAAGTAAGTTAACCCAAAAAATGCCGTCAGTTGAAGGGCGATTTGCCTTACATTCGGATATTTATCTTCAGATATAAAACGCCAGAAATTTGTATCAGGTACTGTAGCTTTGAGATGTATATCTGATATAATCTGCACTAACTCATTTTCAACAGAACATGAGTTCATATTAAACTGACTTGCTATTTCAGTAGCTAATTTCTCAATGTTTTTACGTGAAAAAAGATAACTCATAAATGATGCTATATTTTCCAATTTACTGCAATCATAAAAACGCATTTCGAATTGTCCCAAAATATTTGATAATTCAGCCTCATACGTATCATAATTCAACTGAGGAATCCTTGCTTTCAAAGACGGAAAATGTTTCAGATCCTTTCTTTTCAGTTGATCTATTATAAGTTGCAATTTACTTTTGAATGCGTTTACTGCGCTAATCATCTCAATAATAGTTTTTCCTTTACCTTGAAGCTCCAAGTTAACGGTGTTTAAGTGCATTGTGATGTCAGTCAAAAATGCCAAATCATTTAGCTATTTTTCGTGTTTCAAAATCTGAATGTCATCACCTCTTTCGTCTAGAAAAGCTGTTATTTCGGACAATAATTCTTGAAACCTTTCTAGGAATTTTCCGCGACTCAACCACCTGACGTCCGTGTGAAGAACTAAATCAGTGTGTTCAGCTGACTCCCTATCTTCCAACTGCAACTGAAAGAGCCGCCGTTGCAAGCTACGTGCACGGATAGAATTCAAAATTTTTGTTGCAATGCCCATAATTTCCTCCGTGTTTAAAACTTTTGAACACAAAAATTAGAAAATGGCTAATATTACAATTGACGTTTTTATACTTCTTTTTTATTTCATTTATTTCATTTGGAAAACTGGGTACGTATACATATATGAACGTGATTTTCCAATTTTTGGAAACCTATAGGTTGTCCAATAACATCTACAGCAAATAAATATTTAAACCATAGTTATCAAAAATTAAAGTATTTTTATTAAATATAAGCAAATATATGGTGCTGGCATATCGTCAGATGATGTTCCTGTTGTTGGTAAATATCGGTTTAGATTTAAGAAGGTTACAAAAAAGAATAGTAACAAAAATGCGATATGAGATGACTAAAATGTAAGTAAACAAAAGAGACGTTTTTAAAGATCAGAGAAGAATATCTAATAGAATTAAAGAGAAAAAGAATGTACAACAATATTCACAGACAAATAAGAACACAAATACGAAAGGCCAAAGAAAATTGGTTAAAATCACAGTGTGAAGAAATATATTTATTGGAAGAAAAACACGATACGTTTAAAATGCATAAACAAGCAGCTGATCTTTAGAAATTAAATACAGCTAATAAACTGCGAGATCAACAGAGAATCATCGTCACAGATAAAAATCAAGAAATTTGCATATGAACCAAGTGTCGTCTTCGAAATTAGTTAGCATAGGTATGGAGCATTATCCATTACAATTGTAACGACTATTTTGCTTACCACAGGGTAAGAATATGGGGGACAAGATTGGGCAAACAAAATAATCGAAACAAGTGCATACGGACACTCAGTTGGTTGTTGGAGAGCTGGGTCGTGGATAAGTTGAAGATATTGGGGGTTGGATTGGGCAACTACAAAAAAAGAAATAAAGGGTACTTATACAAATCTCTTGGGACAAACAGAATGAAAATTAACGGAAACACCTCAAGAAATTTAATATAGGGCGCCACTTGAGGTGCCCAATTATACCTATTACAACCACTAGTTGTAACTAGGGAAATAATTGTATAACATCAAAAATATAGAAAAAAAATATCTTTTTCAAATAAAACTCAAAATAGATCAGAGAAACAAATTAAACATTTATTTTTGTCTCACCAAACAGTTATCAAAAATACAGATTTTACAAGAACATATTATACAAACATAATACAAAAATTAGCAAAAACTTACGTGCTTATTTGTCTACAAAGGAGATTGCTATAAATATTTACAAATTTTACTGAAATATTAACTGTTGTACTGTTAATGAAACTGTGTCAGAAATAATTTATTACAAATAAAGAAATATCTTTAAAATGAAAACATTCATAGAGAGGTTAATCTTCTTTAAAAAACCAAGGCAAATTATTGTCAAAAAAAATAATAAAGTTAGCTGCTAGCTGTCAACATAAAATCTTAATCTTACTTACAACGGAGAACAAATCAAATTGAAAGCATAACCACACTCTAAGATTTACAATATTAATTATTAAAACTTTTAAATTGTATGAAAGCAATTATTATTTTAATGTTTCTTTTCCTTCAAAAGTTTAAAACAAAAAAGGGTTACCTTGGTTTCACTAAACACACTAAGATTTTTGGGGTTACCTTCTCTGCCACACGATCAAATCTATTTCCATACTGTGAGACATACTCTGGGACGGCTTCTTAGGACAAATATTACAAACTTGAGGTTAAAAATTTGGAACACAAGACTTTGGAAAGGGCTTCTTAAAAAACAGGAATACATAAAACTGGACACAACGGCAACATGTGAGATTATCTTTCGAAAATTTTTGCAGGCAACACAAATCCCTTAGGTACTTAGAAAAATGAAAATAGTGATTACTCCTTTCAAATTTGACATATTACATAGAATATAGTCTACTATTTTCAACACTTTTTAGCCGGTCTCTTTACCGACTTTCTACATTGTCAGCCGTCTGCCCAGTTTCAAATCTTTTCTTGGACTCTACATTGTATAACATCTACACCGTTTCAAATCTGTTCTTCACTCCTTTGCTTCGTTACATTTTACAAGAAACTAGCCAAAAATTTCCCTTCCGTCTTGCAGCTAACCTCTCCACAAACTCCAGAACCAAAACAATATCCCCTCGCTCGTATCGACAAAAAAACAAATTTTAAATGTTCCTTTATTGCCTAAACAAACAAATATCCTTTTTTTGACCCTCGACTAATAACGAAAAACAACTTTAATATTAGGGGAATTCATGATTTATTGCGTTTTTAACGAAGAAAACAAATAAAACCTTTTTTTTTATCAGGGGGCATCATAAATTTACATAATACAAATTAACAAAATACGTGCGTATTTTAAACTTGAGTTTTACCTGGCTTATAACAAAGGGTTCGATATTTGAATCTAAACACAGACAAAAAAACATCTATATTTACTTTTGAATCGGTAGAAATATACGCATTTAAAAATCTCGTCAAAAAAACTTGAAATATTATTTCGATTGTTTTCTTTGGTAAAAACAACAGGGACGTAACACAGAAATCTTTTCTATACACTTAAATAAAAAAACGCTACAATGCCCCTTCTTAAAAGAAAAAACTCGGATAATTCTTATCCAGTTTTTGATAAAGGCAAAACAACAAAAACCAAATCAGAAGATGACCTCTTAACTGAGTCGAAACTTCTTAATAATATCTTTTAGATGATGGCTAGCATGGGATTAAACAACAAAAACAAAGTTAGTTACAAAGAATGGGCTAGCGTGCCATCGATCGCCAGACTCTTTAAAGTCGAGTAGACTGAAATTTTTGACTCTACTATGAACTGTAGGTGACATGAGTTTCTATGCCTTGGGGGAAGCTAACCTTATGCCCTGCAGTGAACCTCGCTGACATTCACAGCAGTAACACAAGTGATTTGTCGGGCAGGCATAGCCATGACACCTCGTTGCCTAAACCAAGTGCTATACACAAATCCAAAATAAATTGCTCTACACTTAATATGTAGGCGTTACTATCTCCACTATACGCCTAGCGAGACAGGGAATTCGGCAACGGTTCCACAAAAAAAAATTAGGATATAGACCCTAAATCTATATACCTACATATGAAAAAATGTGATTCTCACATGTGTCTCCCAAATGGGTTACCTGAATTAAAATTATCAAAAGTGAAACAATATTCCGAAGGGATGAAATCAAATCAACATATAAACTCGAAAATACAGACATGGGATAGGATGAACTAATTACTTAAAGATGACATATTGTCCTCATCTGACACAAAAGGCTTTAAATCTTTAATGTGCCACTTACCAAGATCCGAACCATTTAAATCTGACAAACGATAAACCACTGGTGACAATTTTTCCTTGATAGTTGCTTCAATATACTTTGGTGCTAGTTTGGACATAAACTTGTTGACAGCACAAGACAAAACCTTATTTCTTTTCCAAACTCTATCACCCACTTGAAATTGGACTTCTCTTCTACGTAAGTTGTAACTCCTAGCGTTACGTTCATATCCTTTTCGAAGATTAGCCTTAACCTTTTCAAAAACTTTATCTAAACCTTTGACTTCTGAAGCATACATGTTACGGTCACCTGGAATTATCTCGATATCTTGATTCTGTTGATCCTTATGATCAACACCATAATAGTTTCCACTTAAAGGAACATGACGGCCATAATTCAGGAAAGCTGGAGTATATCCAGTCACTTCATGCTTTGCAGTGTTAATAGCTTGTCTGATCTTTGCTAAATTCTTATCCCAATCTACGTGGTCTTTAACATACGTACGTATTGCTGTACCAATGGTTCTATTGTTCCTCTCCACAAAATTACACTGAGGTGCATATACTGGGCTAAACCATACTTTCTGAACGTTATACCTATTACAGAGCTCAATTAAGAGAGGATTGTTCAGATTTGAGGCATTATCACAAATCACATATTGAGGAACACCAAACATTAGGAAAACATCATTTTCCAAAAACTCAACAATATTCTTAGCCGTGGCCTTTCTCAAAGGTTGGACTAAAGTATATTTACTAAACCAATCAGCAACTACTAATAACCACGTATAACCTTTCTTTGAACGAACAAAGGGACCTATCAGATCTATTGCAACTATTTGCCAAGGAAACTTGGCCTCTCTCTGCTTACCCATTTTACCTAATGGAGCATAATTTGGTGTCTTCTGAGCACCACAAACTTTACATGACCTGACAAACTTAAGCACATCAACACGCATCTGGGGCCAATAATATCTTTCCTGAATACGGGACAAAGTTTTGGAAAATCCAAAGTGAGCACACGTAGGTGGCTCATGACAAGACTTCATAACTTCAAACCTTTGTGGTTTGGGCACAAGAATTTTCCACTCTACATCATTAGTCTTAAAAGAATTTTTGGTAGGGGCAAACTTATAAACAAAATCATTCTCCACCTTCCACTGTGGAAAATCAAGGGGGGATCGGATTATCTTTGATCTCAAATTATCGAACCAAGGGTCTATTCTATCTACATCAACTTCTAAACAATTAACATGGGGACGACTATCAAAATCTTTCTTTTCAAAAATTGGGTTCACTGATGACCTGTAAGGTCTATTGGACTTAGACCTATTCGAAATACTACACTTAGGACAAGAAGATGTGATCACACCTTTATGACCACAACGCCAGCAAGATACTGACTTGCATCTACAGTCACGGGAAATATGACCTGGTCTATTACAATTGAAACAAATAATCTTTTTCGGATTTCTTGGAGCTTGATAAGGGACTGACTGCATTAATGGAGGTGGGGACGAAAAAGATTGCATCATTGGGGATGGGGACGAAAAAGACTGATTTCTTATTTCATTAATCTCCGGTGGACTGGATCTATTATTCTCATACTTATGTTTGGGGTTGGGTCTCCTAGATACACAATTTTCTCTGTCCTGTCTGTTACCTACTCCACTTCCATCTTGCTTGGTTTGATTATTCACCACATGAACTTGTTCTTTGAGCTTTTCTGAATCATCAATTGAAATACTTGCAAGACCTTTAGTAGTCTGCAACAAGGGCAGGACATTCTGCTCTAAACGTTTTATAGTTGCTACTAACGTTTCTACTGTAGCAAAATCTTGAAGGGCTATCAGTGGAATGTAGTCCACTAAAATATTTTTCCTGATTATTTTCACTTTTTGAGCTTCACTAGGATATGTTTCCAAACGTTTAAAAAGGTTTTCCATCACTGCTGAATAAATGGTTATGGATTCATTCCTTTTTTGCTTTCTACTTTTAATTTCTTCGAAGAGATTATCATTATAATCTGGGTGTAAAAAAGCAGATTTGAGTAGGGCTACCAACTCATCCCAACTATTAATTTTATCTCTAACACTCCTATACCAAATAGCAGCATTACCTTCAAATAACTCAATAGCTGAGCGAAACAGGATGTCTTCGGAAATATTCCGAGACCTAGCAGAATCTCTAACTTTCTCTAAAAATGTGGGAAGGGCTTTACTTTCACCATTAAACTTGATATGTAAATCAGAAATAATGACAGGAGTTGAAACCTGTATTATTGGGGCTGGGACTGTACAACTGGGAACTACAGGGACTGAAACTGGGCTACTAGTGGATGGTTTTACTAAATCATCAGATAATTCTAGTTTTTCTAACACATCACCCTGTAACAACAACAAATCATCTTTACACTCATTGACAAACCTTTTAACATCTTCCTCAACATCATTCATAGGGAAATTTTCTAATCTGGTATTTAAATGTGTAGACCTTGTCTCAAATCTAGCAAAATCAGCCTTATTTGATTCTACACTTATTGATTGAGCACTAATACATAAATCTTCCATAATCAACTTAATCTCACACAACTCTTTCTCAGGATCTACTACATTACTAACCAAATTGACTAAACTTGAAGACGAAGTGGCCTCCATAGCCAACAAAGCTCTTAACATCTTTCTCTTATCATCAACTGTCTTATTTGGGACATTTTTACCTCTTATGAAAAGCTCATAAGATAACTCTCCTGATTTCAAATGATTAACCTGGGTAGACTTCATTTTTCAAAAATTGGATGAAAGCAAACACACAAAATAACTGAAATCAACCTCAACAACTAGTAGAAAATATGATAAATTTTAAGAAACAACCGTTTCCATTTATCACCTGATAGTAAGTCTCACTTGCACTCCCGCGTACTGAAATCCAAAACTCAATCAGTTTGCTGCAACTTCTGCTCTTGACTTAGTAATCAGTTGGTAAATAAAAATGAGGTCCATAACCTGTCTCCTAAAAATTCACACTTCCACTAACAAGGACTAAAAAAAATGGTTTCAAACTACATGGGACAACATGGACACTAACAAACAAATTAAACCGTACATACAGGGAAAGACAAAATACTAATAATATTGAAAACTTGACCTTTGAGTGAGCTACACTAAATAACACCAAAATAAACCAACTCTTGTTCCGAAAACTAAATGAGACTGCTCCTAGTCAAAACTAAAACAGCATCTCCTGATCACAAATATTACACCTGTGGTCATTCAGATACAAGAAAGGATACACAATAAACAAACAGTCTACTACTGAGACTAAACTTGTCGAATCTTCTCTACGACTCACAATGACTACCCCTCGTACAACAACATTAATTAACCCTTGGCATTTAAATACACCTTCAGAGACGGTTAATTAGAAGACAAATTGCATAATACTACTTCTCAACTACACAGCTCAACAAGTCCTTCAAACGAATACACACATTTACTCAAAATTGACCGAACAAATAAAAAATTACAAAAACCGATTATTCTGTAAAATTTGTCGAATCAATAAAAAAATAAATGTAACAGTAACTGTATAATTTGCTACTGTTTTTAAATTCTTTTCAGTATCAATACTTCAATTAAAACTCATATTTAAATATTTAACTCAAATATTTGCTTTCATTTACCATTACATATAAGAAACAATACATATGTTAAACATACACAAATATAAATTTTGGTACAAAATACATATATTATAATATATACAATTAAATATGTTTTGAGACAATTGGGGCACTATTCAAAAGGAAAAAAGTTTCATATATATGGCAGGGAACTGGGGAAACTGAAAAAGATATGTGGCTTGGGAAAAAAGGAAATCAAAATCTAAAGGAAACGGAAATATTCAAAAGCCCCTAGGTTGGGCGACAAAATTGTAACAAAAGATACAATTTGGAGCAAATCTAAGACAAGCCACACACGTTGGGCGCTAAAATTGTAACGACTATTTTGCTTACCACAGGGTAAGAATATGGGGGACAAGATTGGGCAAACAAAATAATCGAAACAAGTGCATACGGACACTCAGTTGGTTGTTGGAGAGCTGGGTCGTGGATAAGTTGAAGATATTGGGGGTTAGATTGGGCAACTACAAAAAAAGAAATAAAAGGTACTTATACAAATCTCTTGGGACAAACAGAATGAAAATTAACGGAAACACCTCAAGAAATTTAATATAGGGCGCCACTTGAGGTGCCCAATTATACCTATTACAACCACTAGTTGTAACTAGGGAAATAATTGTATAACATCAAAAATATAAAAAAAAATATCTTTTTCAAATAAAACTCAAAATAGATCAGAGAAACAAATTAAACATTTATTTTTGTCTCACCAAACAGTTTTCAAAAATACAGATTTTACAAGAACATATTATACAAACATAATACAAAAATTAGCAAAAACTTACGTGCTTATTTGTCTACAAAGGAGATTGCTATAAATATTTACAAATTTTACTGAAATATTAACTGTTGTACTGTTAATGAAACTGTGTCAGAAATAATTTATTACAAATAAAGAAATATCTTTAAAATGAAAACATTCATAGAGAGGTTAATCTTCTTTAAAAAACCAAAGCAAATTATTGTCAAAAAAAATAATAAAGTTAGCTGCTAGCTGTCAACATAAAATCTTAATCTTACTTACAACGGAGAACAAATCAAATTGAAAGCATAACCACACTCTAAGATTTACAATATTAATTATTAAAACTTTTAAATTGTATGAAAGCAATTATTATTTTAATGTTTATTTTCCTTCAAAAGTTTAAAACAAAAAAGGGTTACCTTGGTTTCACTAAACACACTAAGATTTTTGGGGTTACCTTCTCTGCCACACGATCAAATCTATTTCCATACTGTGAGACATACTCTGGGACGGCTTCTTAGGACAAATATTACAAACTTGAGGTTAAAAATTTGGAACACAAGACTTTGGAAAGGGCTTCTTAAAAAACAGGAATACATAAAACTGGACACAACGGCAACATGTGAGATTATCTTTCGAAAATTTTTGCAGGCAACACAAATCCCTTAGATACTTAGAAAAATGAAAATAGTGATTACTCCTTTCAAATTTGACATATTACATAGAATATAGTCTACTATTTTCAACACTTTTTAGCCGGTCTCTTTACCGACTTTCTACATTGTCAGCCGTCTGCCCAGTTTCAAATCTTTTCTTGGACTCTACATTGTATAACATCTACACCGTTTCAAATCTGTTCTTCCTCTTTTGCTTCGTTACATTTTACAAGAAACTAGCCAAAAATTTCCCTTCCGTCTTGCAGCTAACCTCTCCACAAAAAACTCTAGAACCAAAACAATATCCCCTCGCTCGTATCGACAAAAAAACAAATTTTAAATGTTCCTTTATTGCCTAAACAAACAAATATCCTTTTTTTTGACCCTCGACTAATAACGAAAAACAACTTTAATATTAGGGGAATTCATGATTTATTGCGTTTTTAACGAAGAAAACAAATAAAACCTTTTTTTTTTATCAGGGGGCATCATAAATTTACATAATACAAATTAACAAAATACGTGCGTATTTTAAACTTGAGTTTTACCTGGCTTATAACAAAGGGTTCGATATTTGAATCTAAACACAGACAAAAAAACATCTATATTTACTTTTGAATCGGTAGAAATATACGCATTTAAAAATCTCGTCAAAAAAACTTGAAATATTATTTCGATTGTTTTCTTTGGTAAAAACAACAGGGACGTAACACAGAAATCTTTTCTATACACTTAAATAAAAAAACGCTACACAATTAATGATGGCTCTTGTAAATTGGAAATTAATTTTTCACTTATCCATTTAGTGAAAATTTCATTGTTTATTTCCCCATGATAATCAGCTACTTTAAATTTTGAGCAAAATAATAAACTTGCTTCAGTAACAAATCCTTTCGAAGAACTAGCGTAAACAATTATAAATCGTTTACCATCATACCCTTGTGGTTTACGTACACTTTTAACACTGTTGTCTTGTCAGGAAATTGTTTTATTTCCCCTTGAATAAATCCAGGTTTCGTCCAAAAAAAACAAGGTCTCTAGGATACACAGTATTAATATTTTCCATATATGTATTTACGAAGGAACTTGGCTCTTAAAGCAGCAATACTGGTGCGCTCAATTAATGCTCTTCGATTATTGTCCTTCTCATATTTAAATCCTAATTATTTTAAAAAAATGCTAACAAATGTTTTGCTAATAAATGCAACTTCTTTATCCCTTAATTCATTACTTATACTTTGCAGAGTAACATGTTTCTCTAAAAAAAATGGTATATCAAATTCAGATTTAAGAAATTATCTTATGGTATATCAAATTCAGATTTAAGAAATTGGTAAAGACTTACTTTGTTGGAACATGTCGTATACTGTATTACGACTGTCATTTTTGATCCCTCAGATAGATCAGTTGTTTTGTTTTTCAGACGAGGTCTACTTTTGCCTGCCTTTGAAAGAATGTGATTATTTTCTTTCCTTTTAATAATTGTACATACTGCTCTTCGTGATATTTTTAATGCAGCAGCTACTCTCTTAAATAAAGAAGTGTTTAATGATTTTCATAAACGAACATACATTTCAATATGTTACCTGTTGAACAGATGAAAATGGCTCCAAAGGCCCCCCATTTACTTTTTCTAATTCGAAATACTCCAACACATTCAACACAAGTTGCTGAGCTTGTGAAGTCAAAGGCTTGCCTGGCATACTCTAAAAATAAAAACCTTTAAAAATATTTCATATTGTCCGTTGACGTAGTTTTAGCTATATTTAAATGATTAATGTCAATTTAGAGGTTAAAAAAATATATTATTCGTTATTAGCTAATACATGAATTCTTACCTTAATAAATTGAACACGAAGGTAAGGGTTAGTCGTTATAACAACTGTTTGTTCAAAAATATGTATATTTAAAGTATGAAAAAGGATTGATTATTTAAATCAAACGAAAATAATTTATAAAAATATTACAAACTCTGTCAAAACAAAATTTCCAATTGTCATGTCAATTGTCAGTAGACGAATCAATCAGCGATCATTGTTCTATGGCTGTCTTTGTTCAATGCATGGTGTTGTGTATGGACAGGCGGTTTAAGTTAATAGTTTTAGTTTCTGTGAGTAGGAAAGAGACGTAGCATAAAAAATATATCGTGAATAATGTCATGCATGTGCAAAGATCCGGCGGACCGACTGTAACTTGATGCGCGAGTAGTTAAAGGTTTACGAAAGACACAAACCCTCAATAGCTGACAATATATTACCAGTTTTAATTAAACACTAATAGCAATTTTAAAAACTTATGTAACTAGCAAACGGAAATATACTTTGTAAACTATAAATTAGTTTTATGTTTCATAGATCTTGATATTATGGAACTTTTGTTTTTAATTCAAATACCAACTAAAATTATAATTTATTTTGTCCCCTTGCTAATGAGCCTTAGAGTTTGATGCGGTTAATAAACAAACCATGAGAATAGAAGCTACACATCAACTCCACAAGTAGGCAGATGACAGAAATAACAGGACCTCGTCGTATTACAAGAAGAAGAAAATGATAATAGAAACTAAGTTCTAAAAAAATATTTTGTAATTATAAAACTGTTGGTTAATAAAAAAGACACGTAAATAAATGGGAGAAAAACTTTTTTAAATAATAAAACTTATATTGCACAAAGTATTCGACTGGCAATGCTCTATCTCCGAACCCTCTAGATAATTAATGTACGAATAGTTTAATACAGGAGTATACACCCTAAAAAATTTAGTTGCTGAGATACATGGAGTTAAAAGTACAAAAGCTAATGTATTATGTAAATGTATGATAAATTAAAAACTTTTATAAATATTTTTTCAAATTTCATGACTAATATATTCTTTAAAAGGGCAATACTTCTTTTTCGACTTCTGGGCCACTACACTGATGCAGTATATTTGAAATATGATCCATAAATGCGATATTCGTTTCATTAATTTCTGTATGGTTGTTTGAGCGTCTTCTAGGGTACTGTTCCCTTCGTGTTCGTATGGAGATGTTATATCTTCGATTTCTATCTTATTATTGCTTTCGTTGTTTGTATCTTATATAATATCATAAGAGAGAAAATTTTGTCAACAATATTTTCGACTGGTATGAAAGTTTGTTGCTTTATGTAATTGTGACAAAATCACTCGACTTACGTCTTGTGATTTAACTGTCAAAATTTAATTCGCGAAAATTGCCAAAAGGCAACACACTTAAATAAAACCAAACGAAAATTTTGCCGGTAAATTATTTTTTCTTCAAACATCAAATAATGATGACATTACTTATCTAACTTGATCCTGTCAAAGTTTGATGTCTCCGCCGGCAGCAGTTTTTTTCCCATTTCTTTACGGCGGAGGGAAAAATGTTGTCATGGCAACAATATGAAACATGTCACAAAGCAACAATACAAATGTCATTAACAACAATTAAACATCATTTTTATTTATAGTAATATTAAAAGTACAATTAGTTAATGATGAGGCATTTTCAAAATTGAAACCGTGCAAAAATGTTCCCGACTCTTGATACGCATTGGTAATTGTTGATGATACTGATGGTCGAGAACAACTTTCAGCAATCATTCCCGATGTTGGCGGCTTGCGAACAACAATAAGCTGTCTTTAATAATTGCAAACAACTGTCAAACAACTGTAACCAGGGAGACGCAAATCCCACCGACGACTTAATTATTTTAATTTCTAACATCTAGACGACTTTGATAGTTGTCACAGTTAATTTCGAGTAAAAATAGCGTATGAATTGTACTATTTATGGTTGAAAATTGCTACGTTTGAAGAAAAAATAGTATACTTTATTCGGCAAAGAAGCGACTTTTCTTGACTTGCCCTCTATTACGCGCCTCACTTCGTTCGGCGCGTAATATCGGGCGCGTCAAGAAAAGTCATGCTTCTCCGCCTCATAAAGTAATATACTATTCTCTCGAATTATATTGGACAAAACAATTTACGAGACAATTAATGCACTGTATCAACGAAACATAATCTTTATTTAGTTGTTAACAATATAAAATGTACAATTATTATAAGCTGTAGTTGTTTGCCCATTCTCTTCTATCAAAGCATGATTTTGTGTATTATTGACCCGTATCATTTGGGAACTTGAAGACCCAGCTTTATTTGTTGTTCTGAAATTTTCGATCAACTTCTGGTGGTGACTGGAATCCAGCTGCAGAAATGGTTTTAGAGAGCTTGCATATAAGTGACCCGTTAATGTAATTAACTCCTATTCAGAAACACCTTGCTCGAACAAGGCTGACACAGCTGAAGATAGATGAGAATGGTTTTTTATTTTTTGTTTTTTGTGTCTATTCCAATTTTTTCAGCTGACATTTTTGTCCACTTAGATGCGGTGTTGATTCCAAAGGGACAGTTTTTGAACCAAGATGCATCCTTCTAGTTGGGGTGAACGGTAAGAAAGAGGTATGTCTAATAAAATCTTTGGTCCCCTTTTTCCATTAATTTTAAAATATAAAAATAATCTAACTGGGCATACATTTCCGTTTGATGAATTTCTTACCAGCCATTTGCTGCTTGCTAAACTTTTTGAACTGCCTTCATTTGTTTTGGAAAAAATGCTGTTGTATTCAATTCGGCCAGTAAATTCTCCCATAACATCAAATTCCTTCTGGAAAAAGTGAATCTTTTAGTTTACAGCCTCATTGCCAAACGTTTTTTGTGTTCCATCTTAGGTTTCCTCGTCGTAGCTTTGGATGATTTTTAATAGTTCTTCGGTGGATAATGCTTTTGAACTGAGTTTTCTTTTTTTTTTGAACACTTTGAAACTGCCTCCGCTTTACATCTATGGCCAATCTTGCACATTTGGAAGATAGGTATATCTGTGAAATGGTCGATTTTTATGCCGTACTTCGTTGAATATATTTTGCGTACCATTTTTGCTGTAGTATTCCACATTGACTTTACAGACGACTCTTTTTATGGTCTTCGCCATTGCCTTTTTCCATGTTAAACGCATAATCCTCGAGAATGTTTGCTAGTTCCGTTATGGTAGTACATATTTGAAGCGTAAAATTTCTTACCCGTAGGAACTCCGAAAATTGGGTCCAAATAGAGCTTCTGGACCTCTGCGTGTTCAATGGGACATTTTTCAAAACTATTTTTTTTATTTCTTCACCTGAGTGGCATCCAAATCTTGATTTTTATCTGGATTTATTATATCTGTCCAAAATTGATTACGCCTCAATGACGTTTCTCAAACTGACAACAATAGAATTACCAGACACCTTCATGACGGATCTGTCATAATTTTGTAGCTGAGAAATCACGGGCAAAAAGGAGTTTTGTCAGTAGGAAACGTGGCGTTGCTATGACGTTTTATCATTTAAAAATATTCATACAGATATTCAAATTATGTTGCCCATGTTTCTTGATTATCACTATCTATTATCGTACATTCGAATTTGAGATCTTAGGATACTCTGTTATATGAAAAATCAATTTGTCCTATTTTCCAGATATTTTTAATAACATTGTGATATCAAAACTGCCAATAATCCATGAAAAATGAAATTTTTATGTCATTCGAGCTTGAATTGAACACTAGATTCAGAAATTAAATATTATGTTTAAATGGGATTAAGTCAGAATTGTTTGTAATGAAAATTACAACTTTACTTAACATTCCCATAAGTTTCTAAACTAGACATATAAGTGCTCTTAAAAAGTCTGTCAAGAACTACCAATAGAACCACCAAAACATCAGAATAGTTAGTAAGTGAGGAATTTTTAAAACGTCAACTATTTGTCAAACTATTATATTAACAGTAAATACACTTAGTTTTAAGACTACAGCAATACATTAAAATATATAAGAAAACATTTTAATACAAAATTATATATTCTAAATTTTAAACTTGCCTCTTTTAGGGCTTTAATAACAAAAACGTCCCGCCATTATTTCTTGTTCAAAATAATCTATCTTATATGAAAGCTTATCAGCTTTCTACAGCCTTTTATTTGTTTTGGCATATCACAATCACAATACACAACAATAATTAGTTTTTAAAGCTATTAATCTAAATTTAAAATGTATTTATAAATACAATTTATTAATATATATTATATTATGATCAAATTGTGTAAGAAATCAAACATAAACAAAATTTCTACTCTAAAAAAGCGGCAACACTTTATACACTTTTGCCACCCGCTGAACTGTCAATAATATTTACTACAATATAATAATATGTACTGTATAATACTACAATAATATGTACAATTGTTTAATATATTGAATTAAAATTATTATTTTGTGGAATATTAGACTTCAAGAGTTATTTCATAATATTTATATTATTAATAATAATAAATATTTTTGGTTATTTAATCAATATAATTCTAAAATTTCTAATATAATGATGATTATATTTTTCTGATTATTACACCATGTTGACGCCTATGAAAGATCGAGCAGTTCTGTATGGGTTTCGTATTATTAGCTGTGTTAGGAAAATTTGAACTCTAAGGTTGATGTTCTGGAAATTTTAAATACAAGTGACGTCACTTTGTATAAATCGTGACGTGAAAGTGTTTTCCTTTGAAACATGGTATACAGAACTTTCCAAAAAAATGTATAGATGCGCTTGATAGTAATTTTTATTACTAGCTGGTTTTTTAGCCATTCCATGAAAATGTTTGATAATATCTTTTGTTAAATGCACATTCAATTTTTCTCATTTTACGGTAATAAGGAACCTTTTCAAGAATTTTTGAGTGGACGCTGGGATCACTCTCACCCATGAAGGTTGTATATTGAAGGTTATGCATGTTTTCACTTTTTAAAAAACCTTTAATAAGTATATCAGCCTCCATTGCTGGTGACGATCTAGTCCAGTTTTTGTAACATTAACGAGTAGGTTTTATAGTTTGTTTTCGTTCATTAATATCACATATACCACAATACTTATTGCGAATTCCTATAAAAAGTAGTTTTTTGTATGAACTCCATTAATGTGTGCTATGCGGGATTTTATGTGTGATTTTAAGTGTATTTATGTCCATACCAAAGGTAATTTCATCCACCATTAACAACTAATACGCATTGACCAACTCCTCCTGGTATCACATTATGGGTTTCTAAAGCTTTCTGCTATTCTTCCTCCCCTGCTGCTCGATTCTCATCAGTTAAACATTGCTGCCACGTTTCTTCTAGTTCTTGCTGGTATTTATTAAATGTGTGAAAAATCATTGGTAGAACATCTAACTCTGATAAACATTCCTCTATTGAATGATGTCATTTCCCAATAGCCCAATACCCGACGTCGCTAAAAGATTTACATTATTTTAATCCCTATTGGTATGAATCGATTTTTCATTCCACATGCAGCATACTTAAAAATGAATTGAGAATTTAAACCCACTACTACTTCCACTACTTCTTTGTCAAATGCCAAGTATCCAGTTTTTAACATGGCATTCATTAAGGATCTCACTTTCGCTATAAAGTGGCTGATAACTATTCTTCTTCCAGAAAGATTGGAATATAATGACTCCTAATAATATTATAATTAATATAATTATATAATTTCCTAATAATAAGAAAGATTCCTATTGAAATATAATGACTCCACAAGATATCCATTTTAAAAAATAATAACCGAAAAAAGCAGAAATGCATATATCACAGAAAGTGATGGAGACGAAGAAAGCTGGGCAAAAATTAAGTCTAATATCTTATCCTCAGCCAAGGAAGTTCTTGGTAAAATAAACATAAATAAAAAATAAATTGTTCCCAAGGCGAAGAAAAATATAAAGAAAAGAGAAAAATTTACCTGCAATACATGTCAACCAAAACGCAAGAGGCAAACCATAATTACGAGATAATCAGAAACGAAATACATGCCTTGTAAGAAAAATAAGAAATGGCCACTGGAAACCCTTTTTGACAGAAATGAAATATGATTTTTTCGGTCTGCAAAAGGAAGCATATATGCGCTTCATAAGAGGTCAAAGAACGGAGGTACAGGAACCAATAGAACCAAAACACAGAAAACAATACGTGGATTGACTACTTAAAAAAGCTCCATGCAGAGAAAGAACAAACGATGCTAGAACCGGAAACACCAGAAACTACCACAAATGAAGAACTTAATATAAATCTATAGGAAGTTCGGAAAATACTTGAAATCCTGAAGAACAGAAAAGCAGAAGGTAAATATGGGATACCAAAAAAAATATTGTTGAGCAGAAATTACAGAACAATTAACAACATTCATTAATAGAATTATAAAACATCATAAAATCCGGAAGAATGGAAAACAAGCGAACTAATTCTACTATTTACAAAAGGAGATGAAAAACAGCCAAAAAACTGTAAAAACAGCCAAAAAACTACAAAGGTATAAACTTGTTAAATACTACGCTAAAACTTACAACTAAAATTTTACAAGTGTTTATAAATTATATGACAAGTTTAGCAGATAAACAACGGAGTTTTCGTAGTGGAAGATCGTGTACAGATTCAATATTTGTTATAAAGAAAATTACTGTGAAATCACTAGAGTATAATAAACCAGCGTTCCTGTGTCTAATGCCTTAACAATACTATAATATGGTGAAACAGACACATTAACACTGAGATGAAGTCAAACTTTATAAAGCCAGTGTAAGACCAATAATGGCATATACCTCAGAAACAAGACCCGACACAGGCAAAATGCCAAGGCTACTGGAAACGGCAGAGATGAGAGTACTGAGAAGAATTACAGGAAATTCGCTGAGAGATCGAAAGAATTAGAAGAACATGTAGCGTACAGTGTATACATGAATGGACACAAAACA
Source organism: Diabrotica balteata (assembly GCA_918026665.1). NCBI lineage: Eukaryota > Metazoa > Arthropoda > Insecta > Coleoptera > Chrysomelidae > Diabrotica > Diabrotica balteata. The sequence continues at coordinate 87,945,391 of OU898279.1, forward strand.
GAAACGTGTCGTCAAAATAACAAGAGATAAGTCATCAATCGGCAGAAGAATTATCTGACAACCGCGCAAAAGATGTAACAACCATAGAGGTATTAATCTGCCAGTGAACAAGCAGAATTGGTTATAAAGAGAAAGAAATAGAAAAGTTTTAGAACTTATTTTTAAGCAATAAAAAACCAGTGATAAAAATAAGTCTTATATGATAGATGGCAAATTAATTTTTAATTACTATTTATAACTGGGAATAAGCCACAATTGTGGCTTATTCCCAGTTATAAATAGTAATTAATTTACAATGCCACAAGAAAATAGCTTCAGAACAAAATTAATTTTTGTTTTCCTCATTTCCATAACAGCGGAAGGTATACAGATGTACATCACAAATTCAACCATTTTACATTATTAGCTCTTGTTTCATTTTTTTGTAGTAATAATACATAATTTCAAAGTGTATTAATAAGAAAACTAGTTTTAAGTATTGGTGGATAAATGGTTTTTAAAAGAATTGCTCTATTTTGTGCACTCCGGCTACGAGATATCGCTAGTGTTTTATAGACCTCAATATCTACTTATACTTTAATACACGATTATTAGCCAGATAGAAACCATTTATCCTAGTAATAGTTATTTATTGTACAAGACGATAACATTGTACTTTATCTTCGATAAGTTTCTACTCTATCTCTGAGTTTTTTAGCATCGAGACGTCAGTCGAGACGCTAATTATGCTCGAGAAGATAATGCGATTTTTTCGTCGTGTGCAATACAACATTTTTTTCTATAGCAAGACTTCAAGTTCAGGTGAAAAATGGAATTTCAAAGAATTGTAATTTTTAGCACAAAAATCGCAATGGTGATGCTCCAAAAATAGATATTTTTAATAATGTTAATTGTAAAATTTCAGTTGTTTTTAGTCCTTAATGTGTTTGAATTTGTAAATTTTATTGAATAAAAAAAAGTTAAAACATTTTATCTACTCTTGCTGTTAAAGTGTCACTTTATCTACCCTTGCGGTTAAAGTGATACTTTATTTACTCAAAACAATTGTTATAGCAACACTTTAACATTAGCTATGGAAAAAAAATATTTATACTTTATGTGAAGGTTTAAAGATTATAAAACTTTTGTAGAATTGTAATTAATTTAGTAGCTTTTTAGAAAAAAAAACTCCAAAAATCACTAATTATGGCATTTTTTTGACAAAAAATTGCAAATAACTCAAAAAAGAAAAAATTTTCGAAAAATTATCACAAAAAAAAATTATTTACTTCGATGAGGTACGCCTAAAAATATTTTACTCGAATCGATTCGGAAATTTTTATTTAATTTATTTTATTTATTTTTTATTATATTAATTATTATTTATATTTTATTTTATTTCATCATCATATAACGGGGGTCCTACGGCGATTGCAGCTTCCCGCATTTCAGCCTCCATCTTTTCCTATCTCTCCAATCTCCCTCTTCTAAGCCTCTAGATTGCATTGTTTTTGTAATTTCTCTTCTCCAGGAATTTGGTGGTCTTCCCCTTTTCCTTCTTTCTGGCGGAACATACATTAAGGCTTTCTTTGGCCACCGCTCCTCCTCCATTCTCATCACGTGACCATACCATTGTAATTGCCTTCCTTGTATTCTATCTGAAAGAGTATCTCTAATTCCTGTACGGTTTCGTATTTCCTCATTCCTGATTCTTTCCATTCTCGATACTCGACATGACCTTCTAAGATAATCCATTTCCACAACGTCTACTTTATCTCGTTCATTCTTTGTCATCGTCCAACATTCGGCACCATATGTGGTAATTGGTTCTACAATTGCTCTGTATACGCGAAGTTTGGTATGCATCTTTATTTTATTAGACCACATTAATGAATTCAGTATTCGGATGCATTTTTTCCCTTGGGTTATTCGGTTTTGTACATCTATCTTAACTCTGCCATCTGCTGATATGATGCTTCCTAGATATTTATACTGGTTGCAGCCTTTTATGACTGCGTTTTCAAGCCTCAGATCTGTGGTATTTCCTCCAATTTTATTTTATTTATTTTATTTTATTTAATTTTTATTTTATTTAGTTTAGTTTAGTTTATTATTTTTATATTCTATTTTATTAAGTTATTTGTTAATAACAACTTCCGGCCCACTTGGAAAAATTAAAAATATATTTACTTATGGACAAAAATATCGAGTATTTTGGAATTTTTAAATTTTTGTTTTTTGAAACTAAATTCTGGTGAATCAAGTTATTTATTGTAAAGAAGAGTGTATTTTAGCAATGTTTAAAGAACAATTTTAAGTTTACATGCGGAGTTAATGTGAGGTAAATAAGATCATTTTAATATTGTTCTGAAGCTATTTTCTTGTGGCATTTTAAATTAATTACTATTTAACTGGGAATAAGCCACAATTAAAGATAAAAATACGTTTATTGACGTTTCAATTTCCACGATCGAAGATCGAACGATTTCCGAAGTGGAAATTGAAACGTCAATAAACATATTTTTATCTTTAATTGTGGCTTATTCCCAGTTAAATAGTAATTAAGATCATTTTACTCTAAACTTAAATGCTAATTTAAATTTCTTAAACAAGTCCTTTTTAACTGAAACAAGTGCATGATCAGTAACGAGTATTTCTCCTTCTAGCTCTTATTACTGCTTACATTCTTCCCGGCATGCTTGCAAGTAAATTTTGGACATATCTTTAGGAAATTGCATTCATTCATCCTGTGCAGCAAGCCGAAGCTGCTCTATCGTATTTGGAACATGATTTCTTTGTCGTATGCGGCATTTTAGCTGATCCCACAAGTGCTCTATTGGATTTAAATCTGGACTAAAGGGTGGCTAATCCAATCTCCGAATATTGACCTCATCAAGATAATTACTTACTATGGCAGCGGCATGTGGCATTATCGAGCATTACCGTGCATTAACATGAATCTGTCATATCCAATGTAACCAACATATGGCAAAACATGATCTTGCAGGATGTTTTGAACTTAAGAGTCACCAGTCATCCATCCAATAACTTCCACAAGTGTGGTGCGTCCCTCTCAACTAATATCGTCCCAATGCATTATGCCACCTCCTACAAAACTAACGGTCTGGGCGAGATTGCAGGTAGCGAATCGTTCCCTAACTCTTCTGTAGACGTGATTTCGACCATCTGGTTTCCATAATAGGATTCTGGTCTCATCAGTGAAAAGAATATTTTTCCAGTTGTCGATATTCCACTGAATATGTATTCTTGCAAATTCTAACCGACAAGCTTTATGATTTTGGAGAAGGCGTGAAACTTTGGCAGGGTGACTAGGCTTTTAGTTTGCTTCTTATAATCTTCGTCTAACTGTTTCTGAACTCACATGAACTTGTCTAACATTTAGCAGCTCATTTCTGAAGTGCATCGATGTCAATGAGCAATTTTGTGTAGAATTAAGAACCAAAAAATGGTCATCAATGGCGATTGTGCACCTTGGGCGTCCTTGATTACTTCTTTCGTATAATTCTTGTTCTTCGTACAATTTTTCTGTTTCGTTGTACCTTTTTAAAGTATTCGAAACTGTAGATTGACTTTTCCTGCGACGTCATGCATATCATTTTGTGTATATCCTTCCTCGTACAAAATTACAATCTGTGCTGCTTGGGCTTCATCGTAGTGGCAAATTGGTGGCATACTTTTTTTAACCTTAGTTAAATCATAACAATATTTAATTAAACTTAATAAATTAAACTAAAAATAATCGAATTAGTATGATTTTTCCCTTACGTGAGGAAAGTTTTTTATGATAAAATGTACGAATGACACTAAACGCTGAATAAACGTCAAAATATTCTCAAACCATTGAGTAAACCAGTTGAGTACACAAGCCTACTATATGAGTACATTGGTAATCCAAAATTATTTTGAAATAATAGTGACTACCAAAAAACATTGAATATTTGAACTTGGCAAAAATGTATAGAATCGAATAAAAAAGTTTTGGTGCGGTAAAAATGCAAAAAAAGATTAGTCGGTATATTCCGCTTTTAAGCGCGGTTTTAAGGGTAAATTTCTTACTTATTTAGATCAATATTGCATTCGTTAATTTAATAAATCTCTTATACTCAGTAGCGTCAAAGTTTTAACGCAATATGTTTTGTTTGGTCATGAAAACCCATAACATTTAAGCTAACATAATAAAGGTACAGTAGAGCGTCGATTATCCGAACGTCAATCAACCGAACAACCGCTTATCTGAACTTCCAGCTCACGACAAAACACAAGCATAAATGACTTTATGTCCCAGCTTGATTCTTATGACGGACTCACAAGTCGTAAAACCACGAAACTTGCTTCAAACATGCATTTATTAGATGTATATAAGTGATGTATATAAGATTACTCAAAAAAGATTCCAGGGAGTACATATTTCTGATCTGATTCAGAACTGATCAACGAAAAACCTAAAGAACTGTTAAATTTTTAAGCCGCCTGACATTAAATGGTTAAAACAATTAAGACGAGACATAGCATTAATGAGCTTCAAATACTTCTTCTTCTGTTCTTCTTCTACTTGTGGAGATCTTTCGATCTGTTTAATTCTGAATCATGGAGCTAGATTGCCAACTATCCCTCCATCTTTTAGGTGGTCTTCCGGGAGGTCTTAAACCTGGCGGGTTGTTTTTTAGGGCAATTTTTGGGAGTCTATTCTCATCCATTCGTCTTACATGATTATATCACATCCTCTTACGCTGCCTTCCTTATCTTACAATATCTTGAATTTTGCACTGCTCTCTAACGTTTGTATTTTTCATTCTGTCTTTTCTTGTTTTGCCCACTGTAGATGCTTTGTTGATCTCACTCCTTAGGTCCTTTACTGGGTCGTGTGTGTTTGATATATCTATGCCCAGATATCTGAATTGTATCACCTGTTCTATGGGATTATTCTCAACCACTAACTTACATGTGACTAAAATGGTCATATTTAGTTGGCGGCTTATTTAAAAGAACTGAAAGAGCTGTCTCTGAAGATCATCTTTTGATTCGGCAATAATTGCTGCATCATCTGCGTAACACACCATACCAATTCATTTGTTGCCCATTCTGTATCCGAGATTGAGAGATGTTACTTTGTTTATAATTTTGCTCATGAGTAGGTTAAACAAGAAGTGGCTTAAAGTGTCGCCTTGTCTAATTCCTCCCGGTGTTGGAATATTTTCAGTGAATTGGTGAATCTGCTAGACTTCGGTTACATTGTTGTTATTTAGGTTATGGACTATCTTTGTTATGTTGGTCGGTGTTTTATTTTTTATTAATATATTTATAATGTCTTCCAAGCGAATCCTGTCAAACGCCTTCGTCAGATCAATGAAGCAAATATACGCTGTCATGTCGAACTCTATGACTTTTTCTTTTATTTGTTTTATTATGAATACTGCATCTGTTATAGTACGCCCTCTTGTAAAACCTTGTTGTTCTTCAGCATTAGTGATTTGCCTTTCCAATTTGTCCTTAAGAATACTCGTGAAAAGTTTCATCGTTGTATTTAAGTGAGTTATTCCTCTGTAGTTTTATGGGCAAGTTTTTGTCCTTTTTTAAATATGGGATTGTGATGCTGTTATGCAATTCCTCTGGTGTTTCTGTGTCGTTTAAGATTTTGTTAAATAGTTGTTGTGACAGTTTACTTGCAAGTTCAGGGCCTCCATATTTTAAGAGATCATTGGATATACTATCTGTTTCAGTTGATTTTCTGTTATTTAGCTTTTTGATCTTTGCTTCTACCACTTCGTTATTGATTGTAGCACCTATATCTGCTTCGTATTCATTTATATTCAGCGTTTCTTCAGCATCATATAGCTCCTTAAAATACTGTTGCCATGTCTCTATAGGTACTTCTTTGGTCTGCACGAACTCGTTAACTGGTTTTTTCCTGTTCCGAAGCATTTTCCATACTTTCTTTTGGGCACCATGTAGGTCGTAGTCCATGTCATTGGTGTATTTAGCCCAATGTTCTCTTTTGATTGATTTTATTCTTGGGTTTACTTCGTTTCGTACTTGGACATATTCTGTGAGAGCTTCTTCAAATTGTGTCCTTTTATATCTCAGGTAGAATTTGCGTTTTAATTTATAGAGTTCTTTTACCTCTTGACAAAAGTACGGTTTGGTGTAGTTTATCCATTTCTGGTTTATCTGATTTTTTTGCCAAGTATCTTCTACTTCCTTTAGTTTGCTGGTAATCCTGTTCTCATAAAGGAGTTTTGTACTCTCTGTTGCTAGCGACAATTAGCATCTTGCATAAAACAAGGTTGTGATTGGTCCCTAAGTTAGCAGATGTTAGGTCTCTGACATCAAGTACTTGTGACGGTGTTATCACTCGATTTGTGATTATAAAATCTATTATTGATCGCTAGCGTCGATTATTGTTAAAAGTGAATTTATGTTGGTCTTTATGAGAAAAGTATGTGTTGTTAATTCTCATTTAATTTCTAGCGAAAAGTCTATTATTGCTTTGTCGTTTTTATTAATTATTTCTTCGTTGTATTTTTGTTTTACACCTGGTATTACATCCTTTCCGATCCGTGCATTAAGTTATCCGAATACGATAATTTTGTGTTTAGCATTTATGTTATCTACGGTGTTTTGTAGTTGCTGATAGAAATTTTCAGTTTCTGCTGTGTGCTTAAATCTGTGAGGTCTGGGCATATGTGCTTATCAGGTGTGTTGTGATGTTAAATATTTTTATAGAGAGTTTTAATAATCTATCGTTTATGTATTCGATATCTTCGATGCTTTGCGTGTATTTATCGTGCAGCAATATTCCAACTCCTGAATGTGTTCTTTCTTGTTTAGCTTTTCCGCTGTATATGAGTGTAAACTTTCCGTTCCGTTCCAAATTTCGATGTTCCTTGGCCTTTTTTCTTTGTTTCGGAGATTGCGCATATCTTGGTCTCTTCCGTTCCACGACGTTATGTTCCAGCACGCGATTCCTGTGATGAGATGTTTAGGTTTTCGTTTACCAATTCGTTTTTCCGTTGTCATAGAGAGAGCGTGTCGTCATCTAATAGTTCCGTCCGGTATCCGAGGCTGTATCTTTAGTTCTGTGAGCCAGTTTTAATTCTATACCGCAGGTAGGTGGCTAACCTCACCTTAGGGACCCTCCTCTTTTATCTGGGCTTGGGAGCGGCAGTGTCATCTGATGAGCTACTTAATCCGCCCATCAGACAACTCAGGCGAAGCTTCAAATGCAAGGATAAAAACTGTGCTGGTTCATCAGCAGCAGATTAATTCTAAATGAAATTAAGAGAGTTACTGAAGAAAGAAAGTTACGCTCTCGAAAACGTTTACAATGCTGGGTTTAATGAAAAGCTTTGCCATGAAAAACTCTTGCATCACCTCGTGAATTAGCAGCACCTGAAGCTAAAATGAGCAAGGATAGTATCACTACTCTAGCTTGTGCTAATGCGACTGGCAGCCACTGATTACCAACGCTTGTAATTGTTGAAACATAAAACCACGTTGTTTTAAACATATGTCTGCGATATCTATCGTTTACATTTTGCAAAAGAGTGCTTATACAGATAGTACAATTTTAATAAAATGGTTTATAAAAACTTTTATATTCTCTGTTGAAGCCCATCTATTAAAAATGGCAAAAGGAAGAAAACATTATTACTTCATGATCACGCTTCAACTCATTGATGACGGAATGAGAAAGACCTGTTCGTTTAATCTAGCTGCTTGTAAAAGGTTAGATTTGCTTTGACAACCCGAAAATTAAAGATTTTTTTAAGAGTTACTAATTAACGCTTAAAAAATCTTTAATTTTAGTTAATATTGTACCTAGAATATGTTTCGTTGCAAAGACTGCACTTTGTTGTTTAATACCTATTTGTAATTAAAGATATAAATACATATTTAGATACGTAAATATGGTTTTCATGCACCCATAGGAAACTATGTATGGCTGTACATAGTACAACTAGTAATAATCTTTTTTTTTTTCTAGTGCCGACACCAATAATGAAGGTTGGCTATACCGATTGCAAGTTCGTCTCTATCTGGCTGCTTTTCTTAAAAGCGTCTATGTGTTCAACTCGGTCCAGTTGCGAATGTTTTTAAGCCAAGATATTTGTCGTCTACCAGTACCCCTTTTTTCTTTGTCTTTACCCTTCATAATTATCTCTAACAACTCTTACTTCTAATTTCTAAGTGTGTGCCTCAAATATGCTGTCTTTCTCCTGGTGATCAAAAGTTCTCTGTGTCTTTTTATTCAGTGCATATCAATAATACAGTTCGATTATACGAAAACAAAAATTTCCGAATACCCATGTCCCCCAATTAGTTGGAATAATCGAAACTCCACTTTATTCTTGATAACATGTATAACTAAATATATGTGTAGTAGTCTTTATTGTTCAACTCCTCAATAACTCTACTGCACTTTATTACACATATTACGATTGTAAAATTTTAATTGCTAAATCAAAATATTTTTTACACTAAGAATTTACAAATACAAAACTCAAAATGAAATCAAGCACTGGAAACTTTTTAAATCGGTGGAAGTACTCACGAAGTGACGCCTCTGGAAATCAGCACATTCGCGACGCTTGGCCAATTCTATAAAAGGAAAAATGTTTAACAATAACAGCAGTTTCAGTCACGACGTTCAACAGATTTAAGTGCATCAAAATGACTTTCAAGGTAATTTAGTACAACAGTAGTTGTGTTTCATTTTTCTATTATTAATAGCAGATCCGGATTTCGGTAGTCTTACTATTAAATTGTAAATAAAGTTATTGACTGAATTTGCAATATGCATGTTCAATAATCATAAGTGAAGTGAATTAATTCTGTTTTAACTTTTTTGTCATTTGGTGCATCTGTGTATCTGTGTATACAGAAAAACATTTCTTTAATTTTATGTGTATTTTTATATCTCAGCCAATAGTGAATTAAATTGAACTACCATTGAATAAATCTAGTCCTTTATGTTAAACCTGAAAAGCATATTTTTCATTTAAAAAGGATTTAAACTTTTATTATGCGCTATTAAAGTGGGAATAGATTAACTTTGCTATAATATATATTTTTTTATTATTTAATATTTGACCGGAGTAGACTGGAGAATATTTCTATTGTTGTTTTATCCTGACTTCAATCCCTTGCCGGAGTAAAACTTTAAGCAGTGTTATATTAAGTTTTGTTTTACATTTCTGTTCGATTCCTTTCAGCCTTAATATCATATTTTAACTCCTGGCGTTCCTAATAACCTGTGAACGCTATTTTTTCAAAGTTGTTTTTTTATATTTGTGTATTACTGTTACTCCCAAAAAATTGAATTGTTTAGCAATTTCAAGATTGCAATTTTAATTTGGTTTAAATATTTTAAATAATTGCACTTAATGGTACTCATCCCCATATATTTCGTTCAGTTATATCAAATTGTATCTTAAATGAACCGAAATTGATTAACATGTTAACTGACCAAATTCTGTTTCATTGTAAAAATTTGATAATTGTCTATTATCGATTTTTTTGTGCTAAAACTAACTTGATTATTTAAATCATGGTCACCTTCGGATTATGGCTTACGCTTTTTCGTAGTATCTAACTTTTTCTGAGGTGAATTCGCCCTCACTGTTTTGATTGCAACTTATTATGTGTGTCGGGGAATTTTTAATTTTTTTTTGCATAGACTTTTAGTCATTCAGCCAGACTCAACATGGTAAAAAATAGTTGTCTGAGTTTATATTAATAAATATAAAAAACAAAGAATAGGTAAACATTGTCACTCTCTTCTCGCCTAGGGGCCCATCAAGGCATTTTTTTTTTAAGACATACAACACTAGACCACGGTAAGAGGGGAATTTGACAATTGGGTTAGAAACAAAGGTTACGTTATTAACTAATGCATAATTATTTACGTGGTTATTTTACTATCCTTTAAAAACATAACTAAGGAATCATACAGTGCTCTCGAGTCTAGTGATAATAAGTACTGAAGGTTCCAAGGGTCTAATATATTGTATTTATGTAAGTTATTTATTAATCTGGCTGAAATTATAGTATTTCTGGGGCAACTGAAAAATATATGATCTAGGTTTCCTTCTTCTGTACAAAATTCACATCGATCATTATCTAAAACCTTGAGTTTAAATAAATGTTTGGGGTAACAAGCATGTCCAAATCTCAGTCTAATGATCGTGGTAACATATTTAAAAAAATAAATTTTTAATTTATTTCTGTATTTTTGAATTGGGGTTCATCTCGTTTGTCGGTTTGTTGGTGATGTGTCCTACCCATTGCAAGAATTTTGATTTAACTACTCTTTAACTTTTCGTTTCCTCACTCTCGGTCTGTCTTGTTTTTTTATCTTCTTTCTCCTTATGGTATGGTGTCAAATCCTACAATCATTCTTATTATTTTACTTTAAAATTTTCCGTTTTTAAGCATCTTTCTGTTTCTTCCGAGGGCTTAGTTTCCCTTTACAATTATTTCTTGAATTCTTTTTTTTTTAAGTTTTCCAAATTTTAAGCTGTCGATCTTCAGGTGCCCCTCTTTGTTATCTTGTTTTTGCTTACTTTCGTATTCTTTTCCGTGTTCTTTTTATTTATATTTGTAATCCATATTTCTTGGCTTAAGCTTACAGTTAATGAATTGCTTTGATGACGCTAGTCTTTGTTTTCCATATAACTACTAAATCATCTGCATAACATAATTATTCAATAAATATATGTATGTTATTTATACACATATTTTTCTTATTCGTATTTGTTTTTCTTAGTATTTGATCAAATTCCATTTTAATTACTGTTGTGGAGATAGGGTTCTGCTACTATTACATCGTAGTAAATACCGACATGTACTTCCCTGTTCTATATCATATTCCCAAGACTGTTCTAAAATTGATTTCAAAGAATTTATTATTTATTGTCGATCTTCGTGGTATAAATCCATTTTGGTAGTCTTCTAATTACGTAAGCACCGAAAAAATGTTTTGCCTGAACACGTTCTATAAAAAACAAATACAAAGAAAGTGGACATGGGGTGGCCCTGACGGTCAGGTTAAGAATGAAATAGATTTGATCCTTTCCAGTGATAGATCAATATGTAAAAACATCGAGGTGTTGAACAAATTTAACACCGGCAGTGACCATAGACTAGTTCGTGCTGATATACGTATTAACGTAAAGAGAGAAAGACGGAAACTATTAACAGCAAACCCTTTACCGACGGCAGACATCCTAGCCAGTAATAAAGAGAAATACCAAGAGGAATTAGCACGGAAACTAGTAGCAAATACCTGTGAGCACAAGAATATAGATAAAGTAGCAGAGAAAATAACTAAAGACATACAAACAGTCACTAAGAAACTTTGTTGCAGAATAAGAAAACAAAAAGAAGCTAAACTAAAACCCGAGACTCTAAAACATATAGAGAAAAGAAGAAGAACGGACAGAGATAACCCGGACTACAAAGCGCTCAACAAAAGCGTTAAGAAAAATATTCGAAAAGACCTCAGAGCTTATAGAACAAACCAGATTCTTGAAACCATAGAGAACAATAAGAACATGAAGGTACTGAAAACATATAAATCCATTGGCAGCAGTAAAATCATAAAGATAAAAGACGACCGTGGAACATTGTGCTCGCATAAGGAAGAGATCGATAGAGAAATCCGAAAATTTTATGAGAAGCTATATACTTCTACTATTCCGAACCCTGATATACCAACAAAATATATCTTAAATATGGGCTTAGAGGATCTCCCTGAAATAATAACATCAGAAATTAGAGCCGCCGTAAAACAAATGAAAAATGGGAAAACTCCAGGTGAAGATAAAATTACTTCGGAGATGCTAAAAATGGGAGGCACTGCATTAGAAGAGGCAATGCGAGCATTACTGAATAAATGCCTATTGGAAGGACAAATACCAAAGACATGGAAAAATGCGGAAGTCATTCTACTCCATAAAAAAGGGGACGCCGCAAATATAGAAAACTACCGACCAATAAACTTATTGTCACACCTATACAAACTACTAACCCGAATAATAACAAATAGATTGACAGCTAAACTAGATGCATACCAACCAGTGGAGCAAGCAGGCTTTCGTAAGGGTTTTAGCACTATCGATCACTTGCAAACAATCCGGACAGTTATTGAAAAAACAATAGAGTACAACATACCACTACATCTGGCATTTGTCGATTATCACAAAGCATTCGACAGTATCGAGAAATGGGTTTTTTAACAGCATTGGACGACGCCAGAGTAGATTTAAGATATGCTGCCCTGCTTAAGAATATATACGATGATGCTACTTTTCACGTAAAAATAGATGATGATCTGAAAACTATGAAAACCTTGGCAAAGGTGTGAAAAAGGGCGACACCATCTCACCCAAATTATTTACTTTGGCATTAGAAAATGTTTTCAAAAAACTAAATTGGGCCGAAAAGGGATTAAAAGTAGATGGAGTATATCTTAACCATTTGCGTTTCGCAGACGACATACGCCATGAACTGAAATCAATGCTACATGATTTAAATCACAAATCGAATCAAATAGGATTAAAAATGAATCTCGACAAAACAAAGATATTAAGCAACAGCCTAGAAAACATCACGCTAGTTAACATCAATGTAGAACAGGTAGACCATATCTGGGACATGCAATTAAAAACGAAAAGAAAAACCAAACCCTAGAAATTAAAAGAAGGACACAATTGTCATGGGCTGCTTTTGGTAAGTTGAGCTTCATTTTAAAAGACAAAAAAACCCAATTCACTTAAAACGAAAATCTTATGACACTTGTGTACTACCAGTTGCAACTTATGGGTTGGAAACTATGGCAATAACAAGAAAAATGGCAGAACAATTAAGAGTAACTCAACGGGGCATTGAGTGGGCCATGTTAAATATAAGTCTCAGAGACAAAATTCCTAACACCGAAATACGTCGAAGAACTAAATTAACCGACATCATGGGAAAAATAGCGACATTGAGATGGCAATGGGTAGCACATGTACCAAGATAAGACACCAGCTGTAGCTGGAAAACAGTGGATGAGAATTGAAAAAGATAGGGAAGCGTGGAAGCAATTGGAGGAGGCCTATGTCCAACAATGGATAAATGAAGGCTAAAGAAGAAGAAGAAGAAGTCTTCTAATATATTTTTCTGCACATTTTGTAATTTTCTTATTTACTAAATTTGCCAAAACTTTGTATATACAATTTAAAAGTATGATTGGTCTATTTTTCACATAATTATTTGCCTTTTTCTGGTAAGTAGTAAATGATTCTACTGTTACATTGTTTCCAGAATTTTAATTTACAATTCACTTCACAATTCTTATTTAGGTTAAATAGTTTAAATAACTGTCCCCAATGATTTTAATCTCCTGTTCTTACCATCGCCATATATTTTGTTCAGTCGTCGTTTATTTCCGATCTATGACATAGAGGCCATGTCCTTCCACTCCAGTCTATGGAGATTTAATAAATCATATTATTTTCTGTGAGAAATCAAAATACATTAGTGTTTCATAAACTTTAAATATGTTTATTGTATCCTAAACGACTTAAAATTAAGTAACAATTTTAGTAATAAATCATTTCTTTGCACTTTGTGAGTATTTATACCTTCAGAATATATACAAAAGATGTTAATTACGTGTTAGCTTTAAACTATTTCTATTTAATTTAAATTTTTTTAAAGAGATATTGCTCTCATTATTAAGGATTTACTATTTTATTTTTAAATTTTATAACTCTTAAAAACTCCGATTCTGAAATAATGAATATTGTTCTGAAGCTATTTTCTTGTGGCATTGTAAATTAATTATTATTTATAACTGGGAATAAGCCACAATTAAAGATAAAAATACGTTTATTGACGTTTCAATTTCCAATTCGGAAATCGTTCTCAAAATACAATGTTTGTATTTTGAGAACGATTTCCGAATTGGAAATTGAAACGTCAATAAACGTATTTTTATCTTTAATTGTGGCTTATTCCCAGTTATAAATAATAATTGAAATAATGAACATGTGCATCAGCAAGCTGAATCCACATTCAAATAGCAGTACAAGTACTTCTACTCACTCTACATTTCACTTTTGGGCATGTGCCATTTGTTTGTTTATTACTTTTTAGTGGCGAAAACTACCCCTATTAGAAAAATATCGTATAATTGTAAATTAAAGCGGATAATTGATTCAAATCATCTTTTAACGAAATAAATGAATGTTAATTAACATTAAACAACATAATTTAAGGTTTTATCACAGTTTAACTCCTAAATCTCATATCCTAGAATAGTTTTAACTAAACCTATGTCATGTTGATTGATTTTTATATTTTAGGAGTGAAAACCACTTCTATAAAAAAATCATACATTTTTTTATGTTTTTTACCACATAATTTCTACCCTTATAAAAACCACCCTTTGCGAAGAAATTCGAATAGTTGTAGTATTTTTTTAATTAAAACTCTAATATACAATAATTATTAATCAAAATGAAGTGTTTAAAAAACTATTTTGTAGGTTTTTTAAGAGCAACTATTTTGTAGGTTAAAACATTTACAAACATTTACATGTTTTTTTAAATGGTGTAGTTAAAAGTGCTTGAGTCACTAATCACGAGTGTAAGCAAACTTTGAAAAGCAATAGTTAAACCAATTTTTGTTTTACAGAAAACAAAAAAAAACTAAATACTAATAAAAAACCGTTTATTGCTAAATAAAAAAAATTTTTAAAACAAAATTTTATTTTTTGGCAATATAATTGTCAAAAATAAAAATTTTAAGTTGGTATTCATGACATTGAAGCTTATTTGTAATTGGTCGCTATTCTAACTTATTTATAAATTCAATTTTTTTATTCAAAAAGTTTTTCAAAATTATATTACAAAATTTAAGAGAAACATTTATTAGATAAGAATTTTTTTAGAATAGTTTTTAGAAATATGTTTGAAACAGCAATTTATTAACAAAACTCCAAATTTTATTTGGTGAGTTAATATAATTTTTTTTCTAGTTTCACTTTGTAAGATAATTGTAAACACAACTGAAGGCTCGAGATCAAAAACAGTTACCTAATAGCCCTTTTATTGACTCCAAAACATATTTAAATATATATATATATATATATATATATATATATATATATATATATATATATATATATATATATTTTATCGTCCATTGAAATCAACGTTTCGGCAGAAAACCCTTGCCTTTGTCAAGATTCTAAACTGTACAAGTTTGCGAACAAAAAATTATTGTAATATGTTAAAAACTTACTAAAACGTCAAAAGGGACACTGACATTAATGGATTGACAGAAATTAAAATTGATATCTGATATCTCATGGTTTACTGTCATTAAAATATAATTTTTTATATGAGGGTATCGTTGGTGTTTTCAAAAATGATAAAGTAGAGATATGTTATGACTTTATTATATATTATTTAAATTATATTATTATTTAAATCAGATTAAATATATTTATTTAGGTTCTTGTATCTTTTTATAATTGCTTGGTATTCTTTTATTTCTATTGATTCGTATATCTCACTCTTATTTTTATTTCTCGGTTTTTAAAATTTTGATGTTTTCAAAGTCAAATTTATGTTTCTTTCCATTTTCATGTTTTATGAGCGCAGTGATAATGTTCTTGCCATATTTATGAGAACAAATTCTAGATTAAAGCAGTTGACGGGTTTGCCCAATATCGCCTTTCTTCAGACATAGGTTAGTTGTTGCGTTTTTAGCCAATTTATCTACAACTTTGTTAACTTCAATTCTGACATGAGAAGGTACCCATAAAAAGTGAACTTGAATGTTCTAATTTGAAATGTTTTTAAGTTCTTTTTTAATAAGAAGTGAAAAGGTTGTCACGTCAAGTGAGTCAGTGAGAATAATGAATCTGAGAGAAAATCTGTGTATATTATATAACTTTCTGTGTTTTTGTTTTGTATTAACGATAGTGCCTTTAGAATTGCGAATAATTCAGCTGAAAAGATGGTTGTAATTGACCACAATTTGAAACTAACTGAGGAGTCTTCCGAATAAATTGTTGCCCCAACTCTGTCTTCATGTTTTGACGCATCGGTGTATACGTTGTAGGTATTGCCATATATGTTTCATTAGTGTATGAAACTTTTGTTTAATGACGATTGATGATTTCTTTGATTTTCTTAGGTTTGTTAGACTGATGTCGATAGCAGGCATAGATATTGTCCATGGTGCAGGGTTGTGGATTAAAGGGTATCACAGGTTTTTGGAAATTGAAAATTTAATTTGGAAAAGTATGATTGTATACGAAAGTAAAAAATGATGATCAAATTAATTGTTGAAATTTATTTGTACATCGATCAGCAAAAATGTTATGCAGTACTGGATTATTTCGGTTATTTCGGTAGACAGGATTTTTTCAGCTATTAAATATGTGTCTTCCAAGTACATTTTTTATCAAACATCATACCCAAGAATCGTATTTCTTTTACATAATCTAGTTTTTGTTCGTGTAGATGTAATTCTTTTGTTTTGATTTGATTTCTCTTTGAGAAACATATTGCTTTCGTTTTTGAAGTGTTACACTGAAGTTCACTTGTAGCTGACCATTTCTCAATGTGTGTTAACGCTTTTTGAATGTGATTGTGAATCGTTTTTATGTTTTTTTCTCTACAGAAGATAACTAGGTCGTCAGCATATAATCTAGCTTTCACAGGGTTTTCAATTTGTTCTAATATCTAATGTATTGCTACTAAGAATAAAGTTGTACTTAGTTTCGATCCTTTTGGTATACCATTTTGTTGAATTTTTGTTTGAGAATGTGTTCCGTCAACTCGAGCTTAAAATTGGCTGTTTTCAAGAAAATTTGAAATGTATTTTAATATGTTACCCCTTATTAACCAGTTGCTGAGTGGATTTCTGAATCTAAGTCAACAAGTTTGATTAAAGTTGAGCGATGTTTTCGGAAACCACATTGTTCTGGAATAATTAATGTGTTTGATTCTAAATACCTTATAAGCCTATTGTTTATTATCTTTGCTAATACTTTACCTATGCTACATGTGAGTAATATCGGTCTGTATGTTTGTGGATCTGATTTTGGTTTAGTTGGTTTTAGAATAGGTATTATGACGTGATTCCATGATTTAGGAAACACGTTTCTGGATAGGATTACGTTATAGATTTTGAGTAGATGTTCTTTAGATTGAGGGTCTAAATTCCCGCCTCCTACCCCCGCCCCCCTAAGAAGTCTTTTTGTTGGTATTTCATTATAGTTCCCTCCTCCAAAGGAAAAGATCTAGATGTCTAGATCCGTCACTGACACTATCTTATCCAAATATGTAAATAAATAAAATAATTTTATTATTTATTTTAGCTAGCCGTAATAACAGTGATTTATCTGGGTGGTTTGGCGGCACAACAGATCCCTGTCAAAAGGCAAGTAAATCATGCAACAACAGCTGTAGAAAAAGAGGATCATGTGCCCGCAGAAACCGGTTTTATCAATCCAGCCGCAGCTGTGCAGTCTGGAAGCAAATTTTTCCAGTAAGTCATATTTTTAAATAGTTATAAATAGATTAAAAGCTAAAAGTTCAGCTAATGTTTACATTCAAAATGCTTTTTTCTCTAGTTCAAAATGAAACTAAATTTTTTATTGTTATAAAGTTTGAATGTGAGGTTATGTTTTCTTAGAACGCAAGCGCTGACAATTACAAGAAGTATTTTTGAATATTTATGTCGTTAAGGTTCATTGGTAAAACCGATGAAGTTAGATCCCAGTCTGGGGAGATATTAGTTTAGAATTTTCTTAATTGAAATTCTTTTTTAATTAGTATATTGTTCATGTATTATTATAATAATATCTTATTGAGATGTATCTAAGAGAAGCAAGGAAATGTTATCTTTTTTAGTTAATGAAAATTATTATTAAAGTAGGTTAGTTGTTAATAGATATATCAGTCAAGTTAGTTATCTGTGATAACAAACTTAATTAGTATTTTTCTGGGTATATGATTCAGCACCAACCATTCATTTCAACTTCAACTTCCATTTCATCTATCCCACCCTAATTCTATTACGTTTCCCAATAACTTTACCATCTGTAAATGCACATCACAGATGATACTCTGTTTTCATATTTTTTCTTCAAGAGCTTGTCCCTATTGCTGGAGAGTATTTTTAGTTAACACAAAAAATGTTAATATTAAAAAGTTATGTTCAATACCTACGTTTATATTTTATAGCTTCATATCCATCTTCCATAATTAAAATTTTATTTTTCGAGGGTTGTTCTGGCTATGTCAACACATTAACTCCCTCGTTGGTCAACCAGCTTGTCACCATGTGTACGACATGTGAGTGAGTATTATTATACATAAAGTAAAAGTATTGACCAAAGCGTTAGCAAATGGAAACACGATAGGTTAAAAAATACATTAAGTAACTGCTACTGAGCCATTAGAAAGCTGTTATTAAAAACCGACATTGGCTCTACCGCCCATAATTATTCCACTTCATTCCAATATTTTACTACTTCTAAATTTGAATACTTTAACATGTTCCATTTGTGAGATATTTATAGATCGTTTCCACATTTTTGCAATACAAGAAACTTAATGAAGACTATAAATCTGTGTTATAAATTAACTGGGTCTATTCGTTCTTTCTTTTTATTATTCCTCTCTTATCTAGGCATATTGCCTATTTTTCTTTATTATTGGCTCTCATTCTATTGGTGTATATTGTCATTCAATCTCGTTCTAAAACACACTCTAGGAAGGCAACGGAAAACCACCTAGAGTCTAGCTTTCCCAAGAAACATTCTTGGAAATGGCTGATAAATACACCGAGTCTAGGCGCTCCTTAAACCGAGCGCAAAAAATCTCCCTACATGAAGCATGAATATATTTACTAAGAAAGAAACATAGGTAAGTATATAAATCTAAGATTTATATTAGAACCAGGAAAGGTTCACAACCACATAAAAAAATGAAGCGGCTAAATATAACGACTGCTCTGAAAAAAGTCTGAAAAAGTAACTATAGACATTCACATTGTATACACTTTAGAAGAAAACAGTTCAAAACAAAAACATTGCGTAGCAATAATTGTAATAATAAAGGAAACAGATAAAGCTGTAAAAAACGTCGTCCTATTTTTAGACAGGATGCTGATGTTACAAATGCAAGCAACAACTATACATGTGAATGTACTACAAGCATATGCACCGATATAAGACTATGAAGAAGAAGAAATTAAAAGATTATATCATGATTTAGAAATATGTAGTATTAGCATTGGAAAACAGGAGCTCAATATTGTCATTAGAGATATTAATGAGAAGATTGGCGAATGAGAGTAGGAAGGTATATATTACAGGAAAATATAGTTTCGGAATACAAAATGAAACAGGAGATATTTTAGTATATTTTTATATAGTAAAGTAACAAGTCATAACAAACACAATTTTTAAATTTCCAAAACGTAGTCTTTACACTTAGAGATCTCCAGCAAATACATCTGAATGTGTGATTTGTAGCCAAATAGACTTCATATGTATAACTAAAAGATACAGAAACTCATTATGAGTAGTCAAAATCCAAGCACAGATGTACCAACAAATCACAATATTTTGGTTGGAATAATAAGACTGAGATTGAAAAGAATTCCAAAGGCTAATAAGCAAAAAGTTACTGTTGATTAAGAAAAAAATGTTAAATGTTACCGTAAAGCAAAAAATAACCAATTTTCTAGAACAAATAATAAAGGACATCAAGTAAAAAGAAAAGTACTGTGGAAACCAGGACGAGAATCAAAATGAAACAGCGGACATGAATGAAAGATGAATAACTGTTCAAGAAACAAAGAAATACGATGCATTCCACCTGTACCAGAAATTAAAAGTTTAAAAGTTAAAAATCGTTACAGAATATTAGATATCCGTGAATAATTAAAAAAACTACATTTCTGAATTATTTGAAGATGAAAGAAATATTAACGAGAAACAGAAAAAGTGCGAACTTGATATTTTGTAAATAAAATTCCAGCTCTATATTTCTCTTACAAAATTTTATAGTGTATATAGATTACCTCCAACACTTTAGAGAAGACCGCGCACAAACCTTAGGGAAAAATGCCCTCTGTTAAATCTACCCAAACTTTGCCATGTTGTAGTATTCGATGTGTAGAACAAAAGTTTCATTAGGCACAGAACCCAAAAACCAAAATTTGAGGACTGATTGCTGATTTCCATAAAGAAGCCATTTTGACCTCCAAATGACCTTTAGAAATAATCTCAACGACAGAGTAAATACCTCCGCTGATTACATTCTCAAAGTCCAATTATACTCGTAAGGGTGAATTGTGCCGGGCGGTTTGTACGAGGTCCTTTAATGAACTAAGTAGATAAACTGGAGACATAATGGAAAAAACACTATGGCAATTATACACTATATGCGTCAAAAAATTTCATTCAGAATATAATCGTTTATTGTTTAAAAAATGAAAGATGTAGATCTAAAAACAACAACATAAAAAATGTAATTAAAATGTAATAATTATAAACATATATAACTTTAAACTCCTATTGCCGCTATTAAAATGATACCTTTAAAGACCTGAGGTTCTTTCCTGTCTAAATTCCTAGTTTAAATAGAAGAAACCAGTTGAATTTCTAAACCTGAGAAATTCGTCTTTTTAAAACCACATTTGTTTCTTACCATCTAATGAAATATGTAATAAAAAAACAACTATAAGATAAATATATTTATCATAGGGATATTTATGTGGCAATGGAAAAGCCGGATGAACTTGAATTTGGACATGTAAGAGAAACACCGAATGACTGGGAACAGCGCTATGAAAAACTAAACCTAGAGACTCTGAAACACCAAGGAAAGGTTAAACAAAATTTTAATTTAAGCATGTTACCCTCATTTCTTTTAGCTTACTAACATCTGTAAGATATGACAAAATATTAGATAAAATAGTGGATACTTAATATGAATTTCTTCTTCTTCTATATTTATAGTTTATCTACCTATTTAATTTATATGTTTAGCTATGATTATGTAACATTATAATTTATATACCTTAGAAATTAACATATATATGTAATTTACAATATTTTTTAATATATACACACTTTGTTTTAATATTGCTTAGTCTTGGTATACTAACAATGTACACAAACATCGTTTCCTTTTTGTCAAGTAAAATATTAAAAATTATATTTTTTAGAATTCTGTATATTGTTTTAAAATGCATAATTAGCACCGCAAATATTTTATCGCAATTAGCAGCCAAATGGCTATTTCCTTTTGTGTATAATAAATGGAAAGAACTTCATATGCATTGAAAATATTTAAGCTTTATTAATGTTTCGAGCTTTGGTGAAATTATGGGAATGTATTCACAATACGGCTATATAGATTATAATCTACGGCTACGTAAAAAAGATATTTAAATTTGAATACAAATGTGGGTTTATACAGAGTGGCCCAAAAGTCTGGAAACGGCCAATTATCTCGTAAATTACCAGACATAATTATACAAAATTTGAGGTGCACCTATTTTGGTATACGGAGATTCTATATTTGATATTTCCAATGTTGCCAGATTTGTTGTTTCTCTTATATTATTAGTAACTTTGGTTTTTCAAATTCATCACCCTGTATATTCACTCATTATTGGAATCTCCGCCTTAAGTACATAAAACAGAAGTCTGACATTTTTTACTAACTATTTTCAAATACATTAAAACGTAACAATTGATAGTTTAGAACATCTTTTAACATAGTAGTTACGTTATTAAGTGTTCGAAATGTGCTCAATTTGTGAGTTAACAGTACCCTAATCGATGGTAGAATACGTCTACCACATTTTTCCAGGATTATCTAGAATTTATTCGAGATTCATCGATTTTTCGCTGCCTTAGTTCTACCAGCAAGAATTCTAACTAAACCAGCAAGACTTGCTGGTTTAGTTTTGTAAACTAAATTTTTCAAGTATACCTAATAAAAATAATCTTTAGGATTGAAATCAGGTGAACTTGGAGACCACTCAATTCTACCTCGTCTACCGATCCATTCTCCTGGAAATATATCTTCTAAATAACCCCGAGCATTTACTCCAAAATGAGCTGGAGCTCCATCTTACCCATATCTAATTAAAATTAGCACCAAACAAGTTTGTGAGTGTAGGTACAATTTCATTTGTAAGTAACATTTCGTAACTATCTGAAGTCAAATTTCTTTCGATAAAAAATGGCAAAATTAACTGAGTACCTACTATACTATACCACTATGGAACGGTTGGTGGTCCAAGGAAGGCCTCAGACTCAACGCCAACGCGGAAGATCTCCACAGCGATGGGCGGACATTACTAAAAAGCTTCTCAATAAACAGTATACTGAGACAATACATATAACTGATGACCGCGACCAGTGGAGAAATATTATCAATCAAACTGTCCGAGCTGCTGAAGCCCAATTATGAACCACAACACATCTACTAAGATGTTAATGACTGTGATGATGACTATACCTCTGAGAAGAATTACAGGGAATACAAGGCTAAGAGATCGAAAGAGAAGTAAAGATATTATAAGAAAATAATGTACAATAGAAGTACAGTGTATAAACGAATGGATACTAGATAAAAAAAAAGAGTGGAACAACCACGTAAGCAGAATGGGGAAGACCCGTGTCGCCAAAATAGTAAGAGATAAATCACCAATCGGCAGAAGTATCAGACGACCGCGCAAATGATGATGTGACAACCTTCCATAGAGATATTAATCCGCCAATGAAGAAACAGAATTGCTTGTAATAAAGAGGAAGAAGAAAAAGAAGATATTTTATTTGACTAATATCACCATGCAGTTTTAAAACTTGACGTTGTGTCATTTGAATATACAAGCAAGAAAAACACATTCGTTACTACGTTTAGGGCCTTCTTTAGTAAGACTATTTTCAAATCACGAATAAAACTTAATAATAAAACACGAATACGCTCTGGGCGTAATAAATATATTGCCTAATATTCATCTCTCAATATATACATGAATCTTACCATCATCATCATCATCATCATCCATCCCCATTTTCACATCTATTGTTGGATATAGGCCTCCTCCAAACGTCTCCAGTTCTCTCTATCTTTAGCTGCTGCAATCCAGTTTGTTTATATTCTCCTTAGGTCGTCGGTCCATCGGGTGGGTGGTCTGCCTCGACTTCGCTTGTCGGCTCTTGGTCTCCACTTCAATAATCTCTTCGTCCATCTTCCGTCTTCCATTCTAGCAACATGTCCAGCCCACCTCCACTTTTGTTTATTGATTCGCAGTATAATATCGTCTACGCCAGTTCGTCGGCGTATCTCCTCATTTCTCATGCGATCTTTCAAGGTCATGCCCAGCATTGATCTCTCCATTCGCCTTTGTGTTACACTCAGTTTTTCGGCAGTAGCTTTTGTTAAAGTTAGGGCCTCTGCTCTATAGGTCAAGACTGGTAAGATGCATTGGTTAAATGACTTCCTTTTCAGGTGAATTGGGATATTTGTTTTAAAAATGTCTCTCATCCTTCCATATGCCGCCTATCTCAACGTGATTCGTCTATTTAGCTCGCAGGTTTGGTTGTCTGTGGTTATTCTAATTTTAATACAGTATGTGTATATATCGATAGTTAATCTTACCATAGCACATTATATATATATATATATATATATATATATATATATATATATATATATATATATATATATATACTTGCATACAATGGCTCAAATGAAATATTATGTTTTGATTGAAAAGTAATGTTGATTCATTTTAACTCAAGAATTCTTAAGTCTTGAATTTTTACACTAAATTTTTAATTAAACACAATCGTTAGCACTTTTTTGTTCATTAATAGATTTAGTCATAAATAGATGGACAAAATAGATATTAGTGTATTGGTTGTTCTAACTCCTAACTGTATATTTGTTAAAATGTAGTGTAGTAGAGTACAACATTATACTTCTTTAAATGATGTAAACGTTGCTGGTGTGAGCACATATTGATGAATATTAGGGAAATAAGTCTTCTACTCACAATTCGTTATAGATTTTTATTACAGTTGGTAAAAGAGAATGGGCTACCGGCTTTGCTGTTTACAAACTGTTACAGCATCTTCAGGATTTCAAAAAGCTAAGGATGTCAGTCCAATTCTAATCTATGCATCTATATTTTTGATGTATAGATTAGAATTGTACTATCCTTAGTTTCTAGAGGGCTTAAGATGCTGTAAAAGTTTGTAAACAGCGAAACCAGTAGCGCATTTTCTTTTAATAACTTTAATAATAACGTATAACAGATTGTGAGTAAAAGACATATTTTCCTTACATTCATTAAATAAATATTTATTTTTCTCAACTTCTTTCGTATTACTATATTATCTTCTAACTTCTTCAACTTAACACTATTAGTTACCTTGTATCTACTTTATTACTAATATATTTTCTTTCTTTTACTAACAGATATATTCACGTCCCTGCTAAAGATCATGTAGAACATGGACACAAAAGAGGAAACGACCATCATTTCATTGAACGTCATGAAAAAGAACATCCACACGCTGGAGAATTCAAAACAAAAGTAATTTAAAATATTTTATTCAATTATTTTCTTAGTTTTAAAAACTTCTTAACCAGCTTTTAGAACTTAACACATAAAATACTTAATATCTAATGTTTTCTAAGTATTTTTAATAGCACAATTTTATATTATTTATTTCCCTTTCTCTGGTTTTTAACCATTATATTTTTAGATTTGTGTAGTTAAAGTGATTTTCCAAAGTAAGATACCTATTAATTTATTCTGAATCAAACTTGAAACCCCGTTAAAAATAACTGGACAGATCATTAGAAAGATGTCTTTCATAGATACGTATAAAAGTTGTTTTTTCATTTTTCTATTGTCAATCTCTCGTCTCGTGTTATTAAATCTTATATATTTAACATCTTCCATAGCGGCTTTTTACTACCGTCTTATTTGTCTACTACTTTGTTTTACTGTTCTACTTTGTGTATTTATAGTACAGACGTCAGGGGGTTTGACCCCTAAAAATCATAGGAACATGCTGAATTGTGCCGAGAATATTAATTTTGAGACCCCAAAAAAGATGCAAAAAAGTTTAACACTTTTATTACTGGGCTTTCACCCGCGTCATAGGGGGTAAAACACAAAAAAATCGATGTAATAAAAATATGTAAGTTATAGAAAAAATATTCGAAATAAAAAAGTAGCTGAGATAATTTTAAACAAAAATGTTTTCCGCAAATCGCCAGGAAATTTTGACATTCCTGTCAAAATTTATTGAAGAAAAAGTCAGGACTTCCTTACTGTAAGGAAATGATATTTCCGTACAGTTGTTAGTGTTCTACATAAAAATTGTCAAGTTTGACAATTCAACCTCAATACGTTTCCATAGTAACCCAAGTAATTTTATTAGGAATTTCAAAGCACCATTTATTTGGGAATAAAATTATCGCGTTTTTTTTAAATCAATCAATATCTGTCGAATTTTAAACGATTTGCGGAAAAATAGTATGTTTACCTCGTAGGAAAAGCCACATTCCTGGACTCTGTGTTGCTAAGTCTCGGCTTGCGCCTCGACTTAGCAATCTTCACAGTCGTCCAGGAATGTTAAGCTTTTCCTACTCGGTAAACAATGTACTATTATTAGCAATTTTTGTGTAGAATAAACTGTTCTTTCATTATCGACAAGAGTCAATACGCGTTTTAAAGGCAGAGAGTACAGCTTTCAGATGAAGTTTTTGTATTTTGCCGGGAATAAACTCAGTTTTAACAAAGGTGTTAAATAAATAAACGTGGCGCAATGTTTGCCATTTTTTAATATTAGTCTTTAAAACCTATGACATAAAATTTTAATTTTGAATTGTGGCAACAAATATGCGGCATTTAAAATATGAATAAAAAACGCAGAATTTAATATTTTACATTTCACACGATCGCACATCACGGAAAATGCCTCCAAGAGGACGGTTTTGGATATAACTTATAGCAGAAGTTTAGTTTTTTTTAAAACGTACAGGTTTTATCTACAAAAATTTTTAACGTTTTAGATTGTTTGTTATTAAGTTTAAATCCAGCGCATTTTAAGCATATTTCAAATGCATCACATTTGTTGCCAAAACACAAAACTAAAATTGCATGCTATAGGTTTTAAAGGTTAGGCTCTAGTAATCGAAATATTTATAGTGGCCAGTCAATAAAAGGGATATATTGTATTGATCTCATGAAAATAATAAAAGATGGCAAAAATCTAGCCACGTTTATTTATTTAACACCTCTATAAAATCTAAGTTTACTTGCGGTCATTTGGGTCAAAAGGTAATGAATTTTTACTGTTAAGCTGATAAAAATTTTATTGAACATTGATTTCGCGCAAGTAACTGACATTTAAAATCGACGGTTGCTTCAAGCGTTGTTACTGCGAGAACGGTTCATTCTACATAAAAAGTGATAATAAGCAGTTTTGTTTAAAATTATTTTAGCTACATTTTTTATTTGAAATATTGTACGTCTAAGGTGTACAGATTCTTGGTAAATCGATTTTTTTCTACTTTTTCCCCCTACGAAGGGATTTTAGGGGGAAGCGCGGGGGTAAAAGTGGTTAAAATGTTATGCATCTTTTTTTGGGTCCCAAAACTAATATTCTCGGCAAAATTCAGCTTTTGTTCGTATTATTTTTAGAGGTTAAGTCGCATTTTCGTCTCTGACGGCTGAAATATGGATGTCTATTAATACTATTTGTTCAATTATTCTTGTTGTCCAGTCACAAGGAACACCTTGGCTTAACTGTTTCATCTATGCTTGGTTCCTTGTATACGTTTTAAAGTTACTGTAAATCTGTTGAATATTGTTCTCTATATTATAACTTTCAACGTTCGTTAGCTTCGTTCGTTAGTTAGTTCGTTAACTTTCAACATCTAACTTTTTTTGTCAGTAAATTTAACATTTTTACCAGGTTTTTCAATATTTTTTACATGTCCAGTAAAACGAACTTCTTTTTAATTTTGCTATTTTGAATTTCTAAAATCGCCTCGGTTATTGTCAAGAAGTGAATGGTGGACATTTAATTTAATTGCAAAGTACATTGAAAACTATATTCTAAATATTATGTGACATTATTATCGCCATTCAACCCAAAGTTTTGTGATAGAGATATCATCAGAATTTCTAAGAAATCACTTTTCTCAGTTATGATTGCACCAAACTTAAAAAACTTTATATTGCTGAACAGAGGACTAAAATTCCTTTCTAACAAGGTGTCACACGACCCCCTTTGTTATTTAAAATTTTCCAGGGGGTCCTTATAATTCAAAGGGGGTGCTGGAGGGGGGTAATATTTTTATACTATAAATTATCAATTTAAGAATAAAAATCGACCTGTCTCAGGTTTTTTTCAAATAGTATGTACATAATAACGCTAAAAATTCCATACATATGGACCACATGGTAGAAAAACCACCTTGCTGTGACAAGTAAAACTCACTATACCTTAAACCTAATGTGCATTTTGTTTCTTCATTTTTTGTGACCATAAATATATTTTAGAATAAAAATAAACTTGAAGAAAAGTGAAAAATATACCTAAAGATCTAAAAAAAATAAAATTTTAAGTTAGGGAGTTTTGCACCAAAAACCCACGGTATGTATTTATTTCAATTAGATATTGGAATAATAAATGATTATATGTACACTATAATTAAATTAAATATAATGAATTAAAATAATTTTGTACAATTTCTTAATGGCAGTAATCATTAGAACTTACAAGTTCTCTGCCTCTCGCGTCCTCTAACTATTTTTCTACCATAAAATTTGATAAATTAATAAAATGATATTAATAAATAGAATTACTAATTTGTTTGGTAATTTAACTAAGGCAGCTGTTTATAACTTTTAAGATGTTTTAATATTTAGTAAATAAAGAACTAGATGTAATCCAAAATACGGGACTGCGAGTCGCTTTGGGTGCCTTTCGAACAAGCCCCATACTAAGTATATGTAGTGAATCAGGGCAAACCCCTTTAGAATTTAGAAGAGATTTTTTAAGTTTGTCGTTTGCTTGTAAAGTTCTATCCTCTCTAGATAACCCAGTCTACCATAACGTTCACAGCAATCGTTTCAGCCACTACTTCTCATCTCATCCTCAATGTAATCCGCCTTTCTATGAACGAATTAACCGATTACTTCATAAATATAGCATACAATTCCCGTCAATATACCATCCTTCCGAAAACCCTCCTCCTCCATGGACTGTAAATAAACCACCAGTAATTACTGATCTATCAAAATTTAATAAACATGAATCCCCACCAGCCATATTAATAAACAACTTCAAAGATATTATGGATAGATTTAGCGACTACCGACAGATCTACACAGATGCATCAAAAACAACGGACGGAATCGGCGCAGCCATTTTCTGTAATATTTATAATGCTAAATTTAAGTTGCATAACAACTGGACTATCTCGAACGCAGAACTATACGCAATCCTTGAAGCTCTAAAGTTCTTTAACACAACGGACCAGAGAAATTATACAATCATAACTGACTCAATGAATGCTCTTTGTGACATCAAAAACATATACTCCAGCAATCCTATTCATAAAGACATTTACAAAGAACTTCAAAATGCTGCAAAGGAAAACAAACATGTGGTATTAATCTGGGTTCCATCTCATATTGGAATACATGATAACGAGGTTGTGGACCGTCTAGCTCACGAAGCAGCGACAAGTGATGGTCAAGTGCAATTAAATAAAATACTGCCAAGTGATCTTAAATTGTGCTTAAAAAACATAGTTAGTTGTGCGTGGCAAAACAAATGGTCGCAGTGTTCCGAAAAACTAAGGCAAATTAAAGACAATGTTTTACAAAAACAAGCCTTGGTGTTACCGAGGAAAAAACAAGTCATCTTTTCTCGACTTCGAATTGGTCACACCCGTCATACACATCTTTACCGAATTACAAGAGACAATCCTCCATACTGCAACCAGTGTCAAACCAGCAATAAAGTTAAACATATTTTAACCGAATGTCAAATTTTCCAGGAAACCAGAAGTAAACTCAACCTTCCCAGCGACATAGGCGACCTTCTTAGAGACAATAATCATCTACACAATATTATAAAGTTTTTAACGGTTGTAGGCATAAAAGATATTTAAATTAATAACTAGACTGTACTTATATTACATATATCAATCTTCTTTAATGTTCTTTAATGTTAGTACGTAATTAATATTAACCTTTCTTTGTTACAATATGTATTTTCCATTGTTGTCGTCTATAACTCCAGTGGTTCGGACGACATTAAATAAATTAATAACAAAAAAAATATATTTAGTAAAAATAGCGGAAAGACACCATTTTGTACGATAATTTTAACCCTCCAGTATAAGCGTTCTATTTTCTTAGTAAGTATACGCGTGGATTCCACACTGCCAGTATGGTTCATGATATGCTGATGCAACACGTAATTTCTTTGACTATATTAGTATCTAGCATACATTTAAAGCAGTCAAACTGTGTTTTTGCGTTTCTAGCTTCTCTTTTTGGTTTCGGTAACTTCAAAACCATATTTGTTACATGAGTTCTTGAAGAGAAAGAGAGGAAATCGAAAGAGCAAAAAAGTAGGAACCAGCTCATTACAATCTGATAATGGGAGATTTTAGTGGGAAACTCGGAAGGAAAAAGGACGAACAAGAAGTGGAAATCGGAGATTTTGGAATCGGAGAAAGAAACGAAAGAGGCGAAATGCTTACCAGCTTTCTGCTGCAACAGAAACTGTATGCAATGAACACCTTTTTTAAGAAGAAACAGAATAGAAAATGGACGTGGGCTAGTCCAGACGAAAGAACTAAGAGCGAATATGATTGTATAATAACAGACAAAAACAAATTATTCAAAATGTCACTGTACTCAATAAACTATCAGTAGGAAGCGACCACAGACCAGTAAGAGCTAGAGTAACGATAAATCTACAAAAAGAAAGAGCAAAGATGATAAACAGCTGCAAACGCATAGTTTGGAATTCGACAATTCCAGAAGTATACATAAAAAATATAGCCGAAACTTTACAGAGTAATAATCCCAAACCTCTAAGTATCGACGATCACAATAAATTAATAACAGACTCGGTTAGAAACGCACACCTCAAATTTTGCAAGAAAAATGACACCAAAAGTGAAAAGATTAGCAAAAATACAAAAGCGCTCATGGAAATACGACGAAACCTAAGCGAGAACGAAAAGGGAAACAAAGAAGAATATATAAAACTAAATAAAAGAATTTCAGCGCAAATTAGAAAAGATGTAAGAAGATATAATACTAATGTAATTACTCAAACAGTAGAAGAGAACAAAGGTTTAAAGATGAAAGAAATGAAAAGAAAACTCACACAAAGTAAAAAAGACATATACAAGCTGAGAGATAAAGACAAAAAGGCAACAATAGATAAACAAAACATTTTGAAAATAACCAGAGAGTTTTATAAAGACCTCTATACCAGCCGAAGACCACAAGACAATATCCCGACACGAGTAAAGACTCTCATAAATCAGGGATCGGAAATACTTTTACCCATTACTGTGTCAGAAGTAAGAGCAGCTTTAAAAGAAATAAATAACCATCGATCGCCTGGTGATGATGGACTCGTTATCGAGGCAATAAAAGCAGGAGGAGAAATGTTATTAAAATCAGTAAGCGAACTGTTTAATAAATGCTTACATGCGGATACGATTTCAAAAGACTGGAACAATGCAGTAATATTCTTGTTACACAAAAAAGGTGATATTACTAAATTAGAAAATTATAGACCCATCAGCCTCTTGACACATATGTACAAACTCTTTATGAAAATCTTAACAAAGAGGCTAACAGCTAAACTTGATTTCTATCAGCCCAAAGAACAGGCAGGCTTCAGGGCAGGATATGGCACAAATAACCATTTTCATACCATAAAGACCTTAATAGAAAAGTTTTTATCTTCGCCAAGATAGTATTTTAAAATTATTTTTTTATCTTCTTCCCCTTGAAACTGCCAGCATGGTGCATGATGATAGATACTGATGCAACGCGTAATTTCTTTGATTATATTATCATCTGGCATACCAATTGAAATATTCAAACTGTGCATTTCTAGTTTCTCTTATCAGTCCTGGTAACTTCAAAACAATATTTGTTACACGAGTTCTTGAAGTAGGCGCAAGACATATTTTACTTCAATTTGCACACATTATATGTGTGCACATTAGATGCGCGCGTGTCTAATGTGTAGATACAATATTTTTAGTACTAAATTCAGTATTAAATTTAGCATAATGGCAAGCAGACCTTAGAAGATAGGAAATTCTACATGCATACAATAAAGTCCGAAGAGCATTAAGTATTATAAAATTGAATGTAAATGAATGTAAATGAATGAAAAGTAATACATATAATATTAATTTTAGAGTCTTCAGCTTTTATGAAACCGATTTTTTACAAAATACGTATTTCTAGTTTCCCATTTTCAGATACAATTTATTTATTTATTTATTGAGATCTGTGATAAAAACATGGCGCTATCGATATTTTTGTCAATTGAGAATTTATCAAATGTGCATGTAGCCATATTAAATTAACTCCTAGTAAAAACAACTGTTTTTTAGATCTAGTAACATATTGAATGACACATGGAACCTATAAATAAATAATTGCGTCCAAAGTAGCTGATAATAATGGCCGACTCTTGTTCCCAAAAAAATTATTTTCGTACACATATGTACAATAAATATTTATTTTTGTTATTTACTATTGAATAAAAAAAGAATGACAAAGAAATAAAGGATATTAGTGACTCTATATAAATATATATTTTGTTTAGGTATATATTTGGCGATATAAACAAAAACACCAGTTTATTAGGGCTGTAGTCAGAAGGTTGGCCGAGATGTTAGAGAAACACTCTTTTGACTTTTTGTCAAGCTTTTGGAATTATTTTATTCCTTCTTCAGGACACTGTAATATATATAAAAAATGTGTAAATATTTAAAAAATATCACAAAGACAAAGGACCCTTTCACAATACAGGAGTCATCGAATGTTGTTTATTCTATACCGTGTGCTAAATGCAACAAAATATACATCGGAGAATCATCTCGTAATTTCCACAGTAGGGTGACCTCACATCGCAGTGACATAAAAACCAACCAAATACATGCATGTGCACTTGCAGAACATGCAATTACTCGGAAACATGAATTCAATTACGAGGATTCCTGTATTTTGGCAAAAGAAAAAAACATACAAAACGTGTTTTCTTGGAAATGTGTTTCATAAAATCTAGTACATATTGCATAAATAAAAAGTCTGTTTATTGTTATCAGTTATATTGAAAATCATCGATAATAAAATAAATAACTACCTTTACATATTCTTGTATGCATAACTGGTTGCATACACGGACAGATTTAATAATTAAAATTAAAACTCCCCAATATGAACTTCTTGTTTCTTGAAAACAAATACAATAATAAGAACAACTAATTACTTTTTAATAAGATTGTTTTTTACTTTCAATTCTCTATGTATCACAGTCAAAACACACCAAACCTCCTGAAGAAGGAATAAAATAATTCCGAAAGCTTGACAAAAAGTCAAAAGAGTGTTTCTCTAACATCTCGGCCAACCTTCTGATATATCGAGGATAGCTATATTCACGTCAATCATCGTCAAATTCACGTCGGACACTTTAGCTGATATTGTGACGTCAATTCCATCGTTGATCAGCTACATATAAAAATATTAAATTGTTCCATGCTTAGTATATTACATCATTGGCTACATGCAATATTGACATTTAATTATAAAAAAAATACGCTCACTGTCACCACATATGCACCGCCACTTATCCTTAACAGGGTGAATACTTTCCATAAAATTTGAAGAATATGAAATTATTAGTGGTGATCTATATGCACTGAAACGTACTCGCCATATGATCCAATTTAAAATGATTTTACAAATTGTCGCCTGTCCGCCATTTTTCACAACCGCTACCGATGTCACTAAAATACCATAAAAATTATAAAAACATACCTTACTTTAGATATGCAAAAAATGAAGAACTTAAGTTTTATAGTTTGGAAAATACTTTAGAGGAGACATTAAGAGGCATACCGACGTTCTTACAAATAATTTAGGCTAAACAATTAATATTAAAATTATCATTCTTAAATATTTTGTCACTGTAGATAATAAGTTAAAAGTATATAAAGTAACGATTTTCTAATATCAATTCGCTTGTTCATTTGGAAAATCAATTCAATATTTTATCTAAATTTTTATTTATACATTTTTATAGAATAAGGTTAAACAACAGAGAGATACATGTTTAAATGAATAAATTCCTTTCAGAGATTTCGCAGAGGGGTTTATCAGTGGTACAGTCAAAATATAGACCGTAAAGAGCACTACAGAACGCACCATACTCCGTCTGTCCATAGACTTAAAATTAAAATTCCTAATGGAACCAGGAGAAATAAATACATCAGAATTTTTCATTGAGGATTCTCTGGCGTTTCTGCTAAACGATCGCGTTTCAAACGTGAACCAATTTTTGTTTAATTTTCGTTTAATAAAATTTATTATTTATACATTATACTAAAGCTGAATAATAAGAAAAAGTAATTTACTTTGTGTTAATGTAAAAGTACATGCTAATGCAACAAACCGTCAAACTATAAATCTTTACATTTATTTTTTAACTTAATCCATGTTTTCGCCCTATACATGAGGACCGACCTCAGCATTATTTTATTTAATAAGTTTATTTGTTTTTTGTATGTTTCTTGAGTGTAATTCTATTTGGAGTTTATATTAAGACCTGTTCGTAAGATTTATTTGTAGGTACTTTAATTTCTTCGCTTATTTTCTTTGTAGTTATCACTAGCGAGCCAAGGTATGTGAAATTGTGTTCACGTTACTATTGCTGAAAATTTCGCTTGCTACGCCCTAATATGTCAATGTAATTAGTATACTCTTAAATTTGTATCGATCTATTGTAAATAATAATACCGCAGTCTCTAATTCGTTTGGCCCAGGCTGCCTTTTCCACGGCGATACTAAATAGGAGACATGCCAGGGCATCCCCAGCCATTAGTCAACATATTAAACGGTTTTTCATTATTTTCTGTGTTACATATTGTTTTTTCTTCACTTTTCTTGCCTTTCACTCAACTTCTAGAAGCCTTGTTCATATAGTTGAGGTACTCAAATCAACACCATAATCCAATAAATTCATTCTTAGGTCTCTACTTATCTTTTTTTGGATTTAGTTTGTTTTTTTAGTTTGTTGTAACTAAATATTTTTATAATTATAAAGGATTACTAAAAAGCAAAGCACAAAAATCGGAAATATACCTTAAATTTGACGTTTAGTTGTTAATTTTTTCATGCCTTGAATAAAGCGTCATTACTGAAACAACTTGCACGTTTTAATTTTCTCTATTTTTGGCTACCTTACTTTAATCTGGATAAGTAGTTTTTAGTTTTTTTCTTAAGGCACTAACAACTTTAGTATCGCAGTTTATTTATTTTCTATTGACTACAATAACAGTTAATGAATGATAAAACACTTGTATATATTAACACTATTTAAGAAATCATAGAAATTGGTTAAGCTAATATGTAAAAAATCCAGAATATGTTATACGAGTTTATTATAGCTCAAAGGGTACCCCCATTAAGATTAAGATTGAGATTAAGCAAAATGCCCTTACTCCCAGAATTCAATTTTTTTCCAAAAATGCCTTTTTTTATTATAATTTTTATGTAATTTGAAGTAACTGAGTCTTTTCAAACATTCAAAAATTGGATCCTTTAAATCACTGAAAAACTATGTTTTTTAAAGTTTTTAAAGGGTTTTGGTAGATTTTAAGAGATCAGTGATATTTTTTAAACTTGCTACGACACGTTTTGGTAGATTTTAAGAGATCAGTGATATTTTTTAAACTTGCTACGACCTGAATCAATTTTGTTCATTTTTTAAGTATTATATGAATAAAAA
Source organism: Diabrotica balteata (assembly GCA_918026665.1). Taxonomy (NCBI): domain Eukaryota; kingdom Metazoa; phylum Arthropoda; class Insecta; order Coleoptera; family Chrysomelidae; genus Diabrotica; species Diabrotica balteata. The sequence continues at coordinate 87,980,507 of OU898279.1, forward strand.
ATAAGACTTAGCAAAATTTTAGCCCGCAACTCCTAACGACACACTTCCAAAAACATCATTTTTTTGTTTTTATTTATTTATTATTTTTTTGGGTTAAAATTTTTAAATTGAATGCAACCCACCGAAATTAAAATAAAAAAATTAATAGAAATTTTAATATTACTTATTATATATATATATATATATATATATATATATATATATATATGTATATATATATATATATATATATATATATATATATATATATATATATACTATTATCACATAAAACGTAAAAAAATTAAAAAAATTAAAATTTCAAATTTAATTTTAAATTTAAAACAAATTTTTAAATTTTCAAAACGATTTAAATCTTGTCAGATCATCATCATTGAAAAACGTATATAAAGTAGTTGGAACTAGCCACATAAGAAGGTCGGATGACCTTTAAATTAAATAATTTGAGTAACGAACATTACGCCCTAAAAGATGACAACCAACTCTTGGTTGTTACCAACAGTGCGCAAGGTTTTCTTTTTCGAGCTGAGAAATTGTACGTTTCCTTACAAAAATGTAATCCTTTATTATCGACGTACTGTCTTAAAAATTATAATGTTTGTTACTCAAATTATGTAATTTAAGGGTCATCTGACCTTATTATGTGTCCAACTACTTTATAAACGTTTTTCACTACTAATATTCTGATAAGATCGAAAACCATTTGAAAATTTATAAATTCATTTTAAATAATTTTTAAAAAAATTTAATTTTATACCATTTTACAAAAAGAGGTTTTTACTTTATTGTAAATTTTTTTAATTGAATTCTGAGAGTGAGGGCATTTTGGCTATCTTAACGGGGGTATCCTTTATGACTTAGAGTTAGTAAAGGCTCTTTATATCTATAAGAACTAGATCGTAAAGGTTTATAAAATCAATAGTGCTTGTGATATTCTCTAGTCCTTCCTATTAATATTTTTATTATACGCAACTGATTAACATCATCATCGACTCTATAACTCTAGGTGAGTCTTGGCAGCGTTTATTATTTTTACCTCCACGGTTGTCGGTCTTTTGCAATTATCTTCAATTGTTGTACTCCGATTTGGAGTAGATCGGTTATTGTTGCATCCTTTCATCGTTTTATTGGGCGACCATCTAACCTTCTACCATCGAGCCTTTCCCAAAATAATGTTTTAGGGATTATCAAATGATTCACGTGCTAAATCACCTTATTAATTCATCCATTTTGTTGAGTAATATTCATTAAATCTTTTTGTTACTTTGTTCTGTTAGTACTTGTTATGAGTTGTATTATTCTTAAATTAAAGGCTTGTTTTAAACATTTCACTTCATCTGCTTTAATTGCCTAATTTTTTTTTTATTTTTATGTTTTATATGCCCAAACAACATCTTATGTCGTTATTGAGTATAAGATCTCCAAAGCTTATCATCAACAGTGATATACTTACATTTTTAGTTTCACTAGGTTTTTATTATTCACTCTATTATTCACAAGTTTTTGATCATGACGCCATTATATTTCCGTTTTTATAAATTTTCATTAATATGAAATATAATTCCCAGTAATCTGTAAAAAGTTTTGATATTACTCAGTGTTTCCGTAATAATAACCATATTTTTACTTGACAGAAAAATGTATTTGTTGTTTATCTATGTAACAAATGTAAACTCAAATATTCTGGATTTTCTACTGTCCATAATTTTAAAAACAGGTCAAATTTTCTCATATAAATATTTTATTAGGTAAGATGGGGCGATAAACATGGAGGATATGGGGAACACTACTGGGACTACAACCACGCCGGTCATGGTCACGATGGTGAAGGAGACGAAAGCCAGCAAAATGAAGAATACGCTGAGTATGAAGATGAATCCAAAAATGAACCTATCATATCTTCATTATCAGAAAACCAAAGAGGCAAAAGAGAACCTGCCTTACTAGATGACGTAGAATTTATTAATGATAAAGCCAGATCGCTATCCTTAGATAGAAATACCCAAAGACATGGTGGTAACTACAGAGCCGTGAATGATAATAGAGGAAAAAGGGAGCAATCTAGAGAGAAGAGTAGACGAGTATCGAAAAATTTTGGAGAATCTTTAGTATTTGATGCTGACGAAGGAATTGTTTTAGATGAAGAAACGGGTTTACGGTATCAGCTTAGCCCGTTAAAATAAAATGATGATTACTAATAATCCAAAAGACTTGTGTTTTTTTTATTTTATGTTATAAGATAGTATTTTATTTGTTACCTAGTTTTATTTTTATTTTTGATAATAAATTATACTCTGTTTCTTAAAACTTAATTTATATTTGTAAATAAATTGAAACATCTGAAAGTATTATGCTACAAAAAGTAATGATATATCTCAAAAAGATAAATCACTAAAAGTAAAATCCTATAAAATAATTTTGACACCAAAAAGAAAGAAAGAAAAATGTATAACGCATACGAAAACCAACGATAAAGCAAAATAATAACGATAAAACACTGAAATGGTTTGCTAGAAAAAGTAAAAAAGAGATTTTTGGAACAGTTGGAGACATGACTACTTGTCAAATTTACAACAGCGATATAAGTGGCAAAAACCCGTTACAAACCTAGAAAAAGAAGAAGTGGTGATTATAAAGGAGGATGACACCTCGCCGGGGAACTGGCCACTAGCGAAGATAATCGAAACACATCCCGGAGCTAAAGGTTTAACAAGAGTCGCAATAGTTCAAAAGGCGAACGGAAAAGTAACTACTCGTCCTATACACAAGTTAATACCAATAGTACGAGAGCCAAAGTCACGAAAGACAAATAGAGCACGTAGTATGTGGAGAAAATTTATGTTTTGCATCCTATTTTTAGTATTTTTAAAGCCATCAAATGCAGATTTGTACAAAATTTATACCCCGTCCCCCGGATTATATTTAGAGCATCTAAGCGATGTATACATAGATCGAGGGATATTTAGAATAAAAACTTATCTAGAAAAGAAAAAAATTTTAGATGGTGAACAAACGATAGATTCAATGGTAAAAACGGTGGAAGATATGTGTAAGACAAGCAATATATTCAATATAATAAATTGTGATTCACTATCGAGCCAGCTAAAAGAGGAACAAAAACGAGCAAAAATGATAAGTCGAGCTTTAGATCTTAATTCAAAAGAAGGCCGAAGAGGGGTTTTCTAGGAACAGTCCTCACATCAGTATTTGGGGTAAATGATGAAGTATACAGGGACATAGATTCCTTGGACGAAAATCAGAAGGATCTAATAAAAAATTCAAAACATCAGACGAAGCTGATGTTACAAACAATAGCCTCGATTAACTCTACAGAAGAAAGAATAAACGGACATCTAAATAGGTTCCGAGAAGCACTGATAAACGGAACTAGGGAAATGTCTAAGGGGCTAAGTGATGTCTCATATAGAGCTGATACATTAGAGAAGGAGTACATGTGACTTAAAGTGAAAACGACTTATAACCGTGCAATGGAATATGCAAAAGAATGTTCGAACACATACGAAAAAATATTAAATCTTCATTACAATCATGGACACTTCATAGACATTATAAAACCTGGACAAATAGAGTCAATCATTTCGAATGCTACAAGGTTCCTTTCACAAGGAGTAGATATAAGAAGGCAACCAATAATAGATACGGTCGTACAAAATGAAAAAGGAAACATCGTCATTATTGGCTATTTCCTAATAATTGACAACACTAGATACAACCTACTGAGAGTCACAGCTCTTCCGTTGTCGGTGAGAGGTGGTGTTGTGCGCTCGTTGTTGGTCCCAAGGAATCTACTTGCAGTAGATTACAATAACTTACATTATTTTGAAGTGACATATGAAGAAAAAGGAAGGTGTATAGAATTAAACAAAGGAGAGTTGGCATGTTCACCAATGGGAATCATTAATATGGATACTCAGCCAAACTGTATCTTAAATGAATTATATGATAGAACGACCAATACCACTTGCAATATAATAGAATACACGATAAAGGAAGCCAGTTGGTTGAAAATGAGCACACCGAATCTGTGGTTAGTCATTTCACCATACGCTATAAATTTAGCTATAATGTGCGATGGTTCTCGATCTAAACACATAATCGATCTAACGAGTTTTATAAAACTGTCACCAAAATGCGTTGCTCAGACTCGAAACATAACGTTACTCACATTCAGTAACTTATTGGAAACAGCAATTGGAATCTACTTAAAGACTCCCGTCACTCCCATTGCAGAGCTTATGCAGAGGCCAATCATAATGCAGAACAACATTCCCAAACATAATATAGATATTCGGGGAGATGAGTTGCCAAATATTATACTTGAGGAAGAGCCGTTTGACCAAGATATATCAGAACACACGTGGAAAACCATTGCTAACTATCAGTGGATTCCTCATTTAAGCACGGGACTAGTCACTTTATTCATTGTTATATTGATTGCCATTACGTGGAAGGTAGTCAGATATTTTCGAAACTCCAAGAGAGCCAGAAAACAAAGGCATCAAGGTTCTTACATCCAATCCCATCCAGCGCCTCGAAGACATACTTCATCACAACCAAATTTAGGTAGTACTTTAAAGAAAGCCCCTCCTAGGTCAATTTCACTTAATGAGCTTAGATTTGAATTAGATAGTTTAGCTGAAACATGAATTTTAAATAATCAAATTATAGGTAGCACTGCTCGGGTGAGATAATAATTCAAAAACCTAGTAAATTAGTGTTATGTTTATTATTATTATTATTATTTATATTTTATATGTGTTTAAATATTTTCGTCTGTTTGTTTTATATAGTGGCCAATATGTTCAATCACAAATTAACCCCTTAATTTGTTATCTCACATTATTCTTAACTTCTTAATCTTTTATAGTTTCACCGTGTATAAGTTTGCATTATATATATTGCAAAACCATATCGTATGATAATTTAATAATTAGTTCATTTACCTACAACTAAATAAATTGCCGAATAATAATATTTTCTAATTGAACTTCCTAAGTGTCGCAATTAAGGCGTAGATTAAATTGTATTATAAGCAAAAGTTAGGTGGTGTGATATGAACGAAGCAATGACCTAAGGTGCTTATGTATCTATTATGTGTGAGATTATAAATTGGGGGATTTGAGTTCAAATGAACACAGTCAATATTGAGTAGTTACCATACGAACACCATATTGTGTAATTACGAGTTGCTGTCAATAAATCATTACCTTTACTCCACAACTTCAACATTTATTAACCCTATCATCATCGATCGATGAGAAGTGGACAAAGGGCATTTACGAACCGAAACGAACTTCAATACTAAGTTCGATATTTTTCAGAGATATATCCAAGAAGAAAACAATAAAATACTAGCACATGAAATAGTAATTTACGTAACAAATTCCGAAAGTGATATTTTACGAGATGAGTAGGAAGTGTCCAGGGCGAGCCGTAGACGAGTCCTGGAATCCTGCGAGTCTCGTAAAATTACTTGTGGATCGTGTTACGTACAATATTTTTAGTTCAGCCTATTTGTATGTTACAAAGAATATATTAATCAACTTTACTTATGAACTTTTATAACACGTTAAAGTTACTCTCGTGAATTCAACATTAGAAAAATCTACGTATGAATATTAATAACATAATTATAACAATTATTATTTACATTGATATTGTTAGGAATATTAACAGAAGTGGTAGTATTAAAATTAATATTAGACGTGTCATTCTGTCCATCATCATTTCATAGAATTTTTGCCTTCTGTCGGTGTCATCATTTAACTTCTGAACCAACTGAACTTTGTAAAGGTGGTATTTTTCTTTATGCAAAACTCTCAAAATAGATTATTTACTTACATCATTGACGGCGGCAAGTTCTCGAGTTACCTTATGGCGGATTTTTCTCGATCTCTAGAAGTACATCCAACTTTTTTTCATTAGTAAATTTAACATTTCTACCTGGTTTTTCAATATTTTTTACATGTCCAGTATAACGAAACTTCTTTTTAATTTTGCGAACTGTATACTGCCACACTTGTTATGTATTATTAAACATTTCACAAACTTACTTTTAAGTTCTTGTTTTATTACCACAACCAATCATAATTAAAATATCTATTGTTTGAGTCTCGGACAAATAAGCCACAATTAAATTTCATACGCACACAAATATTATACTGACGTCTTTTAATAACTTTAAATACTTAACTGACAGTAGCCTACTAGATTCATATCAATTGTTTACTTGACATTTTTACTAATATTTTATTAATTTCAATAATGTTTAGCAGAAAAGATATGAAAATACCTGGTTATTTGTAGACCAGGCAATATTGCTGATTTAAAAGTTAGGATAACTGAAGAAATTAACAAAATACCCCCCGAGGTCATAAAAATGTTGAACAAGAATTCCAAAATCGCCTCGGTTATTATTGTCAAGAAGTGAATGGTGGTCATTTTTAACATTTAATTTAACTGTAAAGTACAATGAAAAATACATTCTAAATATTATGTGAAATTATTATTATCATTCAACCTAATGTTTTGTGTTAGAGACATTATCAAAATTTTACATCTTAAAAATCACTTTTCTCAGTTATGATTGCACCAAACTTTAAAAACGGTATATTGCTGTAAAATCCCTCTTTAACAAGGTGTCACACGACCCCCTGTGTTATTTAAAATTTTCGAGGGGGTGCTTATATTTCAAAGAGGGTGAGGGAGGAAGGGGATAATATTTTTATATTATAAATTGTCAATTTAAGAATAAAAATCGACCTGTTTGAAGTTTTTTCACATAGTACATAATAACGCTAAAAATGAAGTTATTCCATACATATGGACCGCATGGTAATATGTACATAATGTATGTACATATGTCGATGTTCTGTTTGGAGTGAGTCTCATAAATACAGTATAATTGTTCTCATAAATACAGTATAATACTGTATAGTTGTTCAATAAATTAAACCCGCAAAATAAATGTACATTTTTGCAGACCCAAATGAGTATTGTGAAAAATATTTAGGGCATAAACGTTGTCTAGATACCTACGCCGTCACAAGCACAGCATTTTCTTAAACCGCTGGATAGAAAAGATGGAAAAATTACTAGACGTAGGTGTGCCGGCTGCTATAATGAATTTCGTCAAAAAGTAGTAACATCAGCAGCTGCAACTAATAAAGCCAAAAGAGTTTTACAAATATGCAACATCTTTACCAAACCATATGGTCTACAACGTTTCCACTACTTTTTCTTTCTTTTTTAATAAATATTTACTTTTCATTATATTGTATATTATTTTATCTTACATATCCATTATTTAGTTTTTAGTTTAGATACAACATTGTATCGCAATTACGATAAAATTCCACATTTTTCCCTTTGTCCCAACACTATTTATAATATATGGGATATATTATGTCAGGTTCACGTCTAATAAACGCCGATCTCCCCACGTTCACTTTTATAAACAACCTGAAAATTCAGGTTCAAAGACCACATATGGTCTTTGAACTAGTAGTGCTTTTAGTGCTCAGACCATATGTGGTCTGTGGACTAAATTTGTGCGAAATTTCTCCCCGATCGGTCAAATAGTTTAAAATATATTTAATTTATTTATTCCTGAGGCTAAAAATTAAAACTATTATAATGATTTTATTAGTCCTAATGTATTGTTCTTATTTCAATTCTAAACGTTCAATATTTATAACAGTCACGAATTTATTAAAGTCTTTATTACTGCTAATTTACTACTACTACTACTAAGGATTTCCACAGTTTTCACTGTCTTCCTTCACTCAACCGTTTTCTCCAATTTTTCCCTATCATTCCAGTCTTCATCTCGCAAGGTTCTTTTCTCTGTTCTGTGCTTGTAACGTGGATAGCGTACGTATGGCAGGTGTCTGGACAACGTTTATGTCCAAAAGATTTTTCACAATACTCATTTAGGCCTGCAATAATACATATTTATTTTGCTGGTTCAATTTATTGAACAAATAAACTGTATTTATAAGACCAACTCCAAACAAAACATCGACAGCAACTTTTTTGTACCAGGTCAAGGTCTTGCGAATTGGTGAATAGTAGCTAGCCAATTCGTCAGAAAGATCGATACCCTTTTTTCGATTATTGTATTCCAATATCATATTAGGCTTTGGACGCGGATTTCTACCAGTACTCACCGTTTGTTCATCTGCGTGACAAGTAGATATCATAAGTACGTCCCTCTTGTTCTTCCATTTTAGGATCGTCACATTATTTTTTGTGCAACAATTTGCTCTCCTCGCTTCAGTTTCTTATTTTTGACAAATAAAGGTAAGTTTTTACGATTTTTTCTCAATCTCCCACAAAGATCAGTTTGCGTTGAAGCAAGTATTCAGCTAATGGTACACTGGTATACCAATTATCTGCAACAATCATTTTCCCCTGGTCTAAAAGTTCTTCACAAAGCTCGACAATTACCCGTTCAGGTTTATCAAGATTTGAGATTTTAGGATCTTGGCCAAAATAAACTTTATATTTCCAAACATATCCATCATCAGTTGTGCCTTTGTAAATCTTTAGTCCATACTTGTGAGTTTTGTTTCGATTATACTGACGAATCTGCAGTCGCCCCTGAAAAGGAACCATGGATTCATCTACAACAACGCAACCAAATGACGAAAGAAGCTTTCTGCAGTTTCTCATTACAATGTCTATAACTAGTTGGATTTTGTACAAGCGATTATTGGTATCTCTGTCAATTGTATTGTCAACAAAATGCCAGCAGCGTAAAATTGTTACGAAGTGATTGTAGGACATTTGTATCTGGTGCAAAAAACGATTATAAAAAATGAGATCTTTTTTCCAGTATCATTCTAATGTAGGGAATCTAATTATACCAGTCAGCAAGTACATGCCCAAAAACTTTTCCAGTTCTTCCTTCTTTACCAGTTTCCAGCGACTCAAGCGACCTCTAGAATTATTTGCAATAAGTTGTTCAGCGTATAGGTTGGTTTTGTTCTATTATCAACTCAAATAAATCATTATAAACCAAAAAAACAAATATTGCAAACACATCTGCATTTTCTGGAATGTTTTCAGTATGTATATAATTTTCTGAATTACTAAAAATTTGACGATCTAACGGCTGAATATCGTAATTCCATCCATTTTTCTCATCATGTTCTTTCTTTGACTCTCTGTAGTTGGTATTATGCCAGTTCGTAGAGCTGTATTTACTTCAATATCTCTGTTGTCATTAGAATCGGAATCATCCATACGTTGTTCAATTGGATGCTGATTGTTGATATTTTCATTCATTACCTGATTATCTCGTAGACTTGAACGGTCAGGTGACAAATCATCATGAATAAAATCGGGATCTAGTACACTGTAATCATCGTCAAGATCACTACGGTCCTCGGTCACATTTTCTTCATCCGACGAATTTGAAGACTATATTGTTCGTTATCACTCTCTTCTAATATTTTCCGCAACTCTTCTTCTATATAGCCTTGTCTCTTACTCATATTGCCGCAACAATTTCAATTTACAAAAAGCACAAAAAATACAAGCACGTCTGTTTTGTTTTGATTTTTGACTAATTACATAAACGTCATTTGTCAATACAGTAGCTATTTAACGTATTTTGTTGTCTTAAGGTCGTATGGCACTATGCATTTTCTTGTATCATTTCTTATATCGTTTCTGATATAGAAAGTTATTTATATTTTCTTGTATCGTTTCTTGCACGTACATTTTTGCCCTGTATGACACTATGCAAGTTCTTTTACAGAAATTGTATGTGATTTTGCACATGATTGGTCAAATTTTGACACCTAAAAATAGAACTGCAGTACCTGAGGACCCCAAGCTACTGGAGACTGAAGACATATGCTACTGATTATTTTTTAAAATACTGTGGTGCAAAAGTTAAAGAAATAAAATGTCCCAATATTAAAACTAAATTGGAAACCACAATTTTTGAAGATATTCAACAGACTGTAATGGAAGACAAAAATAATAATTTGGTTGTAATTTATTTGTTTTTTTTTTTAATTATGTGTTTAAATGGCATGACTGGCAAGACTAACAAACATTTTCACTGACGTCACTTTTTTACCTGACTGTGATTGGTTGCCTCGGATTTGCTGGCATTTTATTTTAACATGTGCTTGGATTCGCTGGATTTTGAAACCAACCCAATATTTAAAATGCAAATTAAGATTAGATTAGGAGCGTTTTGCATCGGAAATTAACTATAAACGTATAGAGGGCAATATTACAAATATTTTGACATGAATGGCTCAAAATTCATAAAAAGTGGATTTGTCGGGTTTTGAATCTAGACGACTCATATGTTTACCGTCAAATTGGGATCTCCAAAACTGTCAGATGAAGGCGGTAGGTGTCGCGTCAGTCACGCACGGATCGAATACACGTCCATCGTGTATGGCATATCTCTTGCCTGTTCGTTTGTGTGTATTTGTCCCATAAGAAATTGGAACTACTTGTTTTTTTAATTGTTTGAAGCATTAATAAGGACTATTGGTTATGAACATTTATTCTGTGCGATTAGTATTATTTATTGTTGTTCGTGAATTTGTGAAATAAGAATATCATAGTATTAAAATATTTACTATGAAGGTTCATATTTTAAGGTTATGTTATTGTATGATTAAAACTTTAAATACTTTTTTACTGTATTTCCAGATATTTTGTTGTTGTTTTTATCAGCGTTATTTTAAAATAAATCATTGAATTTATTTACGAAGTTAAAACATACTTAAACTAATGTTTTATTCTTTTCTCGTTGCCAGTGACTTTATCCTGTAAAAGACTAAAAATATTTGTTTTTTTTTCCGAGTTTAAAAAAATGTTTTTTGAATGTTGTAATAGTTTTTGAGTTTATTTTTAAGATCTGGGAATATAATGACTGGTAAACATATGTTGAAGATATCCAGTATTACTGATTTTTTCAGTTTAGAGAAAAAAACAGGTATTAACTATTTAAACCACAATAATACGAATATATTTAGTCTTGTTATGGGATAAAATCACTAACACTTAAAAAGAATAAAAGATTAATTTAAATATTTTTTAACTTCGTAAATAAATGATTTATTGAATAATTTTTAAATGACCCCGAAAAAACAATAACAAAATACCTTGAAATACAGTAAAAAATAATTTAAAGAGTTATTTAAACAATAATATATCCTTTAAATATGAACATTTAGTAAACATCTTAATACTTTGATATTCTTACCTCACAAATTCCCGAACAACAAATAATTCTAATCGCACAGAATGAATTTTCATAATCAAAAGTCCTTATTTATTCCTTAAACAATTAAAAAAAAACAATATTTCCAACTTCTTATGGGACAAATACACATAAATTAGAAATGTGTTGAAAGGTTTTTAAAACCCCCGCCCGTTGTGAAGTCAGAGCGCCAGAGCCATCGAGTAAAAAGACAAAAGAGGAAATCTAATCCTTATGAAAAGGAGACCAAAAAAGTGGCCTCTGATGGCGGACATATCCGGAAATGCGAATGCGCCAAATTTAAATTTTCAGACACTTATTAACAGTAGCTGTATAATATTTTTCAGAATGTGTCTTAGGCGAGAAAGTTTTAATTAATTATTAACGATAATAGTCTAAAATGCGACACAATTGTTAAAAAACTTCAATATAAACAAGATTTCATGTGACATTTGGGACAAACAATAACATAACCCAACTAAATTTGATGTCAAACAAGGAGAGAGACTCTCTTTCCTTGTTTAATGTGGCCTCTAAAGATCGCACTTTCTGTCTAACAATATTTTTGCCCCACTACCTTTACATTCCCTCTTTTGTCTTTTTGCTCGATGGCCAGAGCACAGAATAATAAACAATGTTTTAGGAGGAAACACATAACACAGACATATGATTTGTGAGGTTATGTAATTGTTTATATTTATGTTTAATTATATTATATTTATGTTATTATATTTAACAATGTTAATATAATTGTATAGTGTGTCTATGATTGCCGTAAGTCAATTAGACCGGGTTAATTTTTCTATGCAAACCACATAAACAACACTGGTTCCCTCTAAAACATGGCGGAACGTCTGCGCGAAGGAGATGCGTGTACTTAATTTTCCATGGAGAGTGGGCATTCTGATTGTTTATTATTCTGTGGCCAGAGCTTAGATAGTTCAAGTTCATTTTTCGTCTAGCGCCGTGGGCATGAGCAGTTGCATAATCTGACTTGCATAGCATGAAGATGAAGATTGCATAATGTAAAGTTGACTTTATGAAGAAAATCAAATTAAAAAAAACGTTCTATGTATTGACAAAGCAACTGTACAACCATTTGAAAATGACTGTTTTTCTCTGAAATTAGATAAACAAATAGAATTGTTTAAAAACTACTTGACCGATCGGCCCCACCTTTCGCAAATAAAGTGACTGTATAAAAACTCACATTGTAAAATATATTTTAAACATGTTTATTCTTTATTTCAATAATTATAAAAAATTGAAAAAATGCGTACTTTCGGGTTTAATTTGTAATAACTGTTTATAAACATTTTTTAATTTTGAAAATTGCATTTTAAAAGGACGTATTTTCATGAAAGTCGACTAGAATTTTTACTATTATATTATTTATCTATGGACTAGAACGTAGAACGTTTTTATATATCTACAATGCGTAGTTTTTCACAATATTGAAATAAATGACAAAAGTCTTTTTTTGCTTAAATATTATTAAAAAACATGACGCAGAAAAAATTTCGAGACCCACGAATGCCCACGAGATTGTACGCCTTTTCTATTGACTTTGCCTAGATATTCCAGCTAAGCCCAGTAATTTTTCGATTTTTAAATGCTTCGTTTCCTGGAGTATGGGAGAATTGGAATTGTCCACCGGTTGTAGGCCGAGCAATAATCAAGAATTGAAGAATTAGTACGACATTCCCCTGTCGTCGTTCGTGCGATAAAGAGCTACTTACTGTCAACGAAGAAAAGAGGTCCGTGTTTGTGCCAAATAGAACAGAATCAAACCTATCCTTGAAAATTGAACAGGTATTTTGAGCATTGTACTTTTTTGTAATATTATTTTGAATTTTAGTTTGATAAAAATAATTTTATCATGATGAATGATAAAAATAATTTTTTATTCATTTTTTGTGACCAAAAATTTGACATTTCTGACTGATTCTTTATGAATACGGTGGAGGGGGGTTACCCCCCCCCTGACCCCAATGAAAATAAAAAATTAAATTCAACTGTCAATATGTATTCTGAAAAAGATGTTGGCCCGTGTTTTGTGTTTATTGATTCAACAAATATAAATAATATTAGAGTTGGTTCTTTCAATAATATAAAAATTGCGAGAGATATTTTTAATTTGAAATTAAATAATATTATTAAAATTAGAAGCAAAGGTTCAAACCGAATTTCGGTAGAGTTTAATAATTATCTATCTGCAAATACATTCCTAAATAACAAAAATTTATTAGATCAAGGTTACAAAATTTATATACCTTTTAATTATATATCTTGTAAAGGTATTGTACGTCAAATAGATGTTGAAATCAATGAAAATGAACTTATTGAATGTTGTTCTACTAACAGCGACATTAAAATTCTCAATACTAAAAGGCTAAACAGGAGAGTAGTCAAAGGGGATACAACTACATACGAACCTACAGGTACAATTTTGTTCACATTCAGTGATGTTTTAATGCCTAAATCAATAAATTTTTACGATCTATCAAAATTGGTTAATGTGTTCATTCCCCCAGTAACACAATGTTACAACTGTTTAAGATTTGGACACACCAAAACTAATTGTAAAGCAAAAGAAAAATGTATGAATTGTGGTGATCTTAAACATACCGATGATTGCACTATAAAATGTGTAGCCTTTTGCTAAGGTCCACATGTTTCAAGAGCGCGTTCGTGTCCGGAATATTTACGTCAAAAAAATATTAAAGAACTTATGTCTTATGAAAATTTAACATTTTTTTAAGCTAATGAATACATTCCCAAAAATTACATAGAAAAAGACAAATTCATTTTCAACTCAAAAGATTTTCCGTCCCTTCCGAGTAATAGTACTAGAATAAAACCCCTTAATAATAAAACTATTCAACACAATACCATTTCATCATCAGAAAGAAGAACACACAATTTCAAATCTTCGAAAAGGACATTTTAGCAGGTAGTATCAACTACAAATAATAAAAGAAGAGTAATCCAACAAGGTTATGACAGAAATGCACATGATGAATGTCTTTATGTTCCAAATGGTAGACAAGAGAATTACTCCTCTTTAACTACCTTATCTCAATCTAAATTTCCAATACCCTCTCAATCGGAATCGAAATCTTATGTTGATATAATGTAAAACCAAATTCAGCCTGGAATGCCAGTGCATCGCATAGTAATTATAATTTTGATAAAATGCATTCACAAGATTTCCTAAAATCATGTTTAAACTTAACTTAATTAACATTTCACCAGATAATTTAAATATGGTTAAAAAACTTGTACTTTCCCATTCTAATCTTGGGTCCTATATGGACTTGGACAATTATTCAGATAGTGATTAACAGGTTAAAACTTAGAATGATCCTAAAATCAAAAATAAAAATCATTCAATGAAACATCAGAAGTATCAATTCAAATAGGGATACTCTGACAGATTTAGTCTCTAAAGAAGATCCAGATATAGTAGTTATTAATGAAACTTGGCTTAAAGAAGATTTCAATTTTACTCTAAAATTTTATCACATTATTAGACAAGATAAGAATGATGGCTATGGTGGAATAGCTACCTGTATTAAAAATCATATTTCATTTCAGACTATTAAAAAATATAATTCAGACAAAATCCAATATATTATAGCAAAGATTAATGACATATTCCTAATAAATATCTATTCCAGTTCAAATAACGAAATATCAGTGCCTTTTTTAAATTCCATGTTAGAAAATCTAGACATAAAAAAATTAATCATTATGGTCGATATGAATTTTCATCATCCAATTTGGGATAAATGTTTAATTAATAAAGGTGGTAAACAAATAGTTGACTATATATTTGATAACGAGTTGACTATCCTAAATGATGGTTCAGCAACCTTTTTTCAGCTTCCCAACAATAATATCAGTGCTGTTGATTTAACAATCGTGAGTAGTAATCTGGCTTTATGTACCAAATGGGGGATTGTTAAAGACTGCGGCAATAGTAACCATTTTCCCACTTACATAAAAATCAACGACATTGAACTATCAGATACAACTTTTGTAAAAAATTATAAAATAAGAAATTCTTTAAGAGCTGATTGGGATCATTTTTATGATGACATAATAAACAACCTAGTAAATTTCTCAATAAATAAAATAAATTACAAACAATTCATGTCAGTTATCAATAAAGCAGCAGATGTTCCGATTCCTTATAAAAATTGTAGGATACAGGGTAAACCATTCAATCCTTGGTGGGATGAGGAATGTACATTAAAGGTTAAGAAACGTAAGGAAGCTTTGCACATATTTGACTCATCACCATCACTAGAAAATTATTTGTATGTTAAACATATAATTTCACAAACTAAGCGTAACCTTAGATTAAAAAAGAAAAATAAATTTAAACAATTTTGTGAAACATTAAATAAAGGATCCAATATTACATATGTATGGAATAAAGTAAAAAAAATTTCAAATCATAATAATTGTAAAAATTTTTATAATCCTTCAGATAACATTAAAAGAGAAATATTATATAATATGTCATCAGTTTCCATTAATCCTGAATTCCGGTTACTTCACACTAACCAAGAATTTGAACTTATCTCAATTTCAGAAATTGACACTGCATTGTTCAATAAAAGAAATTCTGCCCCGGGAATTAATGATATTTCTTACTCAATGATAAAACATCTTCCTCTAAAAGCCAAAAAAATCCTCCTAAATATATACAATGAATGTCTTAAAGGAGAACCCTTACCTAGCGATTGGAAAAAGTTTAATATTCTTAACATCCTAAAACCCTTAAAGGACCCACTTCTTCCGAATAGTTTTAGACCAATTGTTTTATCATCTTGCATACTAAAAACATTAGAAATCATTATAAAAAAATAGATTATATTGGTTTTTAGAACATAATCTCGTTTTCAAAAATACTCAGGCAGGTTTCAGAAGAGGTAGAGGAACTGCCGACAATTTAGCCCTCCTTCATACCTTCATTTCAGAAGCCTTTGAATCATCCATTCAGTCCTTGCTGTCTTCATTGATATTAAATCAGCATATGATAATGTGAATATATATAAACTTTACAATAAATTACAAAATTTAAATGTCCCTTGTCCTATAATTAATATTATTTTTAAAATTTTGCAAAACAGGCTTTTATATACTAGATCCAATAACGGTGACTTTTTGGGCCCGTTTGTAGCAACTAAAGGTTTACCCCAGGGTTCACCTTTAAGCACAATTTTATTTAATATATACATATTGGATCTATTTTCCATTCTTCCTAAAGATATAAATATTATTGGGTATGCTGACGATTTGGTTTTATATGTTAAGGGATCAGTTATCCAACAAATGGTTAATAAAGTTAATATGGCATTGTACAATGTACAAGAATAGTTGTTAGAACATGATCTATCTCTTTCTATAGACAAATGTGAAGCTGTATGGTTTTCGAAGGGATAACGCAAAAATTTTACCCCAGAATTCAAACTTAGTAACACAATTATACCATTAAAAGATCAAGTTAACTTTTTAGGCGTAATTTTTCAAAATCGTCTCAAGTGGGATAAACATGTTGATAATATTTTAGTTAAAACAAAGAAAAATATTAATATTTTACGTGCAATTTGCAGAGTATGGTGGGGCGCTGACCCTAGGACTCTTTTAATAGTATTTAATGCTTTAATAAGATTCTACTTAGACTATGGTTCATTCTTATTCAGACCTATATCTCAGAAATGCATTAATAAACTTAACACAGTATTCTTTGAAGGGCTACGAATTTCTTTAGGTTGTATGAAATCTACCCCTTACTTGGCATTGCTAGCAGAATCGGCGCAATATGATTTAAAACATAGAAGTTTAATATTAGCTACTAAATTTTTAAGTAAGATCGTTAATATCAAAAACCATCCTTTAATTTTATCCCTTCTTAACTTACGGAATAAACTTATAATCAAACCTAATTTTTATAATGAAGATAACTTTCCTTACTTAGTTTCAACACTAGAATACTTTTTTCCATATTTTAACAAGATATATAAAGGTAATAATTTTTCATGTTATGAGATGGATTTTGATACATTAGTCAGTCCAGTAAAAACACTAAATTGTAAAATAACAAAGAATGAATATATGATTAGAGAAAATTTTGCAATATTTACTGAAAAATATATCAATGATTTTACTTTCATTTATACGGATGCCTCAAAAAATTGTAACAAAGTAGGTTTTGGCATTTATATTCCTAGTATCAATTACAAATTTTCATCCAGACTACCTGATGAACTGTGCATATGCAAAGCAGAAAACATGGCTATATATCAAGCAGTTAATTTGTCCATTAATAGACAGATCAATAAAGTTATTATCTTCTCCGATTCTCTTAGTGCAATTTCTAAAATTAATAATAGCAATATTTCTGCTTCAGTAGATTATTGGTGCCTTAAAACAAAAAATCTTATTTCATCTGCAAATAGAAACGGGTTTGAAATACTTATCTCATGGATACTGGGTCATTCCGATATACCGGGCAACCTACAAGCTGACACACTGGCCAAAATAGGAAGAGATCTTAATGTTCCTTTGAATATGAAATTAGATTCTCAAGACGTGTTACCCATAATTAAGAATAAAATTAAAAACAAATTCAAAAACACTTGGAAAACTTTAATTAGCAAAAAATCGTATCAGTATTACAGAGTACAAAATATTTTCCCTGATCAGACATGGTTTCAAAACTTTTCATATAAAGATAGGAGACACATTACAACTGTCATATATTTAGTTTTAAGTCTATTCTATTAGTTTTATGTTTTATGTTAGATGTCATATTAGTTTTATGTTTGATGTTGGTTGACATATAAATGAAGGCTGACACTTCGTGCCATGCCGATATTAGGGAGTTTTTGTAACTACCTAACGTAACGTATCTCCCTATACGTAAAGAACTAACGCATCGAAAAAGATGAACGTTAAATTGAGAGTTTTTGTTCTGCACGTAACGTAACGATGGTGTTGCCCTCATCGAAATAGTGACAAACTAATAAGTTGTCAGTGCCACTGTTGTCCTTGTCACTTAACCCTATTTTTGATATTCAAAATAATAATAAATATTTTTTTAACAATTTTTAATTTTGGTGGTGGATGCAATAATAAACTTGGGTGCTTTTATTGATGATGAAGAAAACAAGGACCTAGAAAATGCGCTTCTTCTCCAGATCTTGCACGTCCATACGGCCACTTTAATTTATACCATGTCTTATATATAATGTATGTAAAAATATTTTTCACTTTTGGATTAGATTCCACCTTTCTGGATAATCGTAAGGGTTCTGGCCTACGACTTCCTTCAACAAAAACAAATCATTTTCATTGCTGAAGTGAAATCGTTTTCTACTGCTTTCCATTATTTATAAAAATCAAAACAAATATACTTAACCACAAATGTGATGAAATGTTGATATTTTGGTAATCGGGTAAGATCTCCTGAGCATTCGGTTACTTTCGGCTCGATAGGGATGCGTATGAACGTAACGTATCAGCCCGTTACGTTAGGTAAGACGTATCTAGATACGTTAGTTCAACCATTAATGCGCATGCTTATATGTCAAAAAGATACGTTACGTATACGTATTTGCTTGCACAAAAACTCCCTATTGTAATGGTTCTTAAATAAAAGAGTTAATAAAAATTTAAAAAGCCTACGTTTATTAATAATACAACATGGCGCAGTCAAACGGAAAATAAAATCACATTTGTTGTGTTACAAAGTTTCACTAAAGGTAAAGTCAAAAATAACTTTGTAAGACCTATTATAATTAAAAATACAAGATGGAGGTGAGGCTGCCAAATCCTATGAAATTTGAGGGCAATATAGCAGAGCATTTCAGGAAGTTTAAGCAAAACTTGGAAAATTACTTGATTGCCTCTGAAAAGGACACAAAGCCAGACAAAATGAAGGTTGCTATTCTTTTAAATTTAATAGGTGAAGAAGGAGTTGAGGTTATAAACACTTTAAAACTTTCAGATGTCCAAAAGGGTAATTTTCAAACAGTACTAAATGAACTAGAAGCATTCTGTGTACCAGAAAGAAATGAAATGTTTGAAAGATTTGTTTTTTATACTCGCAATCAGGAAGAGGGTGAAGCATTTGATCATTTTTATACAGATATAAAAAAATTAGCACAGTCTTGTGAATTTGGGTCTGAAATAGATAAAGCTTTACGTGATAGGATTGTCATGGGAATCAACAGCAAAGAATTGAGAGAAAAATTATTCATTCCCAAGAAGCTAACTTTAAAAGATGCTGTGGATATTTGTCGAGCTAGTGAGTTGTCAAAATTACAACTGAAAAATGTTGAGAAACAGTTAACAGGAAAAATAGAGGCTGTAAAATACAATCAGAGTTATCAAAGATCAGATAGAAACATTCAACAAAGCACAAGTAAAAGTGGTAGTGGTAATCAGGAAATATTCAATTGTAAGAGCTGTGGAACCCGTCATGGAGTTAGGCAGTGCCCTGCATATGGTCAAAAATGCAAGAGGTGTTGGCGGTATGGGCATTGGGAAAGAATGTGCCGCAATATGTCAAATGGATCTAGCAGCAGTGGTTCAAGGACAGTCAGAGAGGTAATAGAAACTGGCATTAGTAATAATATGGATGCAGATGACATGACGATTGCAACAATATCTATTAATGAAATTAAGAATAGTAAAGAATGGATGGAAACTATTCAGGTAGGAGGTGTAAATATTGACTTTAAAATAGACACAGGGTCACAAGTCAACATTTTACCTAATCATATGTTGGATAAAATTGATAAAAACATAGGCTTAGAAAAGTGTAAAATAATTTTGGAAGCATATGGAGGATTCAAAATTGTTCCATTGGGTATTGTACATTTAAATTGTTTGGTCAATAATATTATTCATAGCCTCAAATTTGTTATTGTAGAGGGAAATAAAAGCTCACCAATATTGGGTCTTCCATCATGTTTAGATTTAAAAATTTTACCCAGGGTTGATAGTATAACATATGATAATAAAGAGGATTTTGTTAAAAATAATATTGATGTGTTTTCAGGATTAGGTAAATTTAAAAAAAAATGTATCCTTAAACTCAAAAAAGATGCATTGCCAGTTGCTAAACCACCACGTAGGGTACCAATAGCTATTAGAAATAAATTAAAAGAAGTGCTTGATAGTTTAACACTGAGAGGTGTGATTTCTCCATGTGAAGGGCCTATGGAGTGGTTGAGCAATTTGGTAATTGTTGAAAAAAGTGATAAGTCACTAAGATTATGTTTAGATCCAAAGTTTTTAAATTTGGCATTAGAAAAAGAATATTGTGTTATACCAACACTAGATGAAATAAGAACACAATTAAAAAATCAATCAATTTTTACTGTACTAGATTTTAAGGATGGATTTTATCAAGTAGAGTTAGAAAAAGAATCAAGTAAATTGTGTGCTTTTAGTACAATATTTGGAGCATATAAATTTAACAGATTGCCAATGGGTCTTAATTGTGCTCCAGAATTTTTTCAAAAATTAAATCAAGAAAATTTTGGTGATTTGCCAGGGTGCTTAGTTTACTTTGATGATTTGTTGGTTTTTGGGGAAACACTGGAGCAACATGATATGAATTTAAAAAGAGTCATTGATAGGGCAAGACAGCTAAATGTTAAATTTAATGAGAAAAAGATTCAATATAGGGTTAATGAGGTAAGATATTTGGGTAACATATTTGGCATAGAAGGAATGAGACCTGATTATGATAAAATTTCAGCAATAAAAAACTTAAAAGAACCATCAAATAAAAAAGAACTTCAAAGTATTCTAGGAATGATAAATTATTTAAGGAGTTACATTCCTAATCTCTCTAGTATTTCGGCTCCATTAAGGGAACTTCTAAAAAACAATGTTATTTTCTCCTGGACAAAATTGCACTCCAATACATTAAATAAATTAAAGAATTGGTTAGTTCACACTCTGTGTTAAAAAATTTTGATGAAACTCAGGAGATAGTAATTCAAACTGATGCTAGTCAAAATGGGCTAGGGTGCTGCTTGCTACAAAACCAAAAACCTGTTGCTTTTGCTTCAAGGTCTCTAACAGATAATGAAACACGGTTTAGCCAAATTGAAAAGGAGTATCTAGCCATTCTATGGGCTTGCAATAAATTTCATAATTATGTTTATGGACGTCATATTAAAATTGATTCAGATCATCGTCCATTAGAGGCGTTAATGAAAAAAGGAGTGTCTGAAGTCCATTCACCAAGATTACAAAGAATCAAGGTAAAGCTTTTAAAGTATGATATTGAGGTAAGATATAAGCCAGGAAAAGAAATGCATATTGCTGATTTACTGTCTAGAAACTTTCAGAATATTACAAGTGAGGATGATGTGTTCATTACAGAAATAGTTCACTCAATTAACTTCACAGAGGAGAAAAAACAAGTTTTCATTGAAGAGACATTAAAGGATATTGGGTTACAAAGATTAACAAACTATTGCTTAAGGGGATGGCCTACAGATAATAGTAAAGTTCCGGAATCACTTAAAAGATATTATTCAATTAGACATGACATACATCTATGCAATGATTTGCTGTTTTATAATGACAGAGTCATTGTACCTAATGCATTACGCAGAGGGATGCTCTCACTGTTGCATGAGAATCATTTTGGTGTTACTAAAACTCAAAATCGTGCAAAGCATATTTTATATTGGCCTCAAATAAATGCTGATATTGAAAATTTTATTAAGGAATGTAAGACTTGTGAACAATTTAGCAACAATAATGTCAAGGAACCATTAATTTTAAGAGATTTTCCTGAGCTGCCTTTTCAAAAAGTAGCTAGCGATTTTTTTGACTATGGTGGGAAGTCTTACTTTGTTTTGATAGACTATTTTTCAAAATGGTTGGAAGTAATTCCAGTAAAGGACAAAACTGCGGAAACAGTAGTAAAATGTTTAAAATTAATATTCTCAAGGTTCGGAATCCCAATGGAGGTAGTTTCAGATAATATGCCTTATGATTCACTAATGTGTAAGAATTTTGCAAAAGACTGGAATTTTAAATTTTGCACCTCTAGTCCACATTACCCGCGGTCAAACGGGCTGGCAGAAAGGGCAGTGCAAACATCTAAAAATATGTTAAGAAAATGTGAAGATTTGAACATAGCACTATTAGAATACAGAAACACACCAGTATCAGGAACGGATAAATCTCCTTCTCAGCTGTTACAAAGCAGAAGATTAAGAACAAAGCTTCCAATCAAAGAAGAACTGCTGGAACCAGAGAACATTGACTATGATAATGAAAGAAGTAAGTTAGAAGAAAAAAGAAAATTATATAAGCAGTATTATGATCGAACAGCATTGAGAAGAAATGAATTTCAGAATAATGAAAATGTAGTAATGCGAGAGGGATCAACCTGGTCACCAGCCAGGATTATATCAAAGGTTGAAAACTCCCCTAGATCTTACATAGTAGAAAAAGAAAATGGAAATATGGTACGAAGAAACAGTGTACATTTAAAACACTCAAGACATGAATGTCAACGAAGATATGCTGGAGATGATATTGTGAATAACAATGACACTGAAAGACATAGGCAGACATATAACGAACCTAATCAAATAATAAATGACTCTAAACATGATGATCAACAAGTAATTGATTTGGCTCCACGCATGAGTAATAGGGGAAGGGTGATTAAGCAACCAATTAAATTTAAGGATTATGTATACTAAAAAAAAAAAAATTAAAAAGAGGAAGATGTCATATATTTAGTTTTAAGTCTATTCTATTAGTTTTATGTTTTATGTTAGATGTCATATTAGTTTTATGTTTGATGTTGGTTGACATATAAATGAAGGCTGACACTTCGTGCCATGCCGATATTGTAATGGTTCTTAAATAAAAGAGTTAATAAAAATTTAAAAAGCCTACGTTTATTAATAATACAACAACAACTATTATAAGAATGCGAACCAGTCATTGTTTAACAAGTCAACATCTTTTCAAACTAAATTTGGTGGACAACCCTTACTGTGAATGTGACCTAATAGAGAACCTAAATCATATATTTTTTGAATGCCCCATAAGGATCATTCCAAGTTTTGACCTATACACAAAATGCATTTATATGAATTATAATTCACCAATTACTATAATATCCTATATTAAATAAACTTACTGAAGAATCAGTCAGCATTTTGATAAAATTCCTTTCAATTAATAAATTAAATTTGTAATCGACAATGCTCAATACTTTTTGAAGTGTTTACTAATATAACCCTATTAACTATTAATGAATTTTTTTCTACAAAATTCTTCTTCTTCTTCTTCTTCCTTTTTTGGGTAATATCCCAGGGGATAATTTTCCCAGCTAATTCAGGGGGGAGGGGGTATTCTCAACTTGCTCTAGACAATCGAATATGCCCATAATATAACACTAAATTGAAATTATTTTATATTGAATGAACACTATGTCTAAACTTCTTCTTCTTGGGCCAAACAGTTAGTATAGGAAAGTCTATTCAACACAGGATAAAACTTTTCTCGCTTGGGGTAGCAACCAGTCTTTTTCTACATAGTCTTTTTTGATGAGGTCCTCAGAGTTCCACAGCAAACTCTTCTGCAGCTATCTACTTAATTCAATAGCTACTTTACTGTGGACTGTCCAAGTTCCTCTTTTTTTTTTTCTACCAACGGATGATAGAGAACCCAGGTGTAAAAAAGAGAATAATTTGTAAGTTTGTGTTATAGTAGATAAGATAGGAATATATAATTATAGATTGATTTTGGCTAGATTAAGAAAAGTAATCAATAAATTTAGTCTTTGAGGATTAAGATTGGATAGGAAAGAGCATATCTCTATAGGAGTTTGTAGTTTTGTTTTAACCAATTCTTTGTAGAGGTCAAAATTTGGAGAAACGTTTATTGGACACTCTAGGATAATATGATTCAGAGATCCAATTTGACCACATTCACAGTACGGGTTGTCCTGAATACCTATGCGGAATAAATGAACGGGAGTGGAACAATGTCCTGTTCTCATTCTAATTACTGTGGTGATATGCCTTCTGTCTTTATAAGGAAATTGATTGAACCATGGTGATTTGTTCCATGTATTGACTATTTTTCTATAAAACGACCCTTTTGATCTATTTGAATTCCATTCTTGTGCCCATAGAGTCCAAATTAGCTTTTTAATATAAAATAAGTAGTTTGAATAATGCAATTTAACTTTGGCTGGCATTTTTAGTGATCTTCCTATGTTTGCCAATTTGTCTGCAACACAATTGCCCTTAATATCCGAATGCCCTGGAATCCAAGCCAAAATAATACTGATGTTCTGTTGATTGGCTTCTATAATGCCCCTTTTGGTCATGATAGAGGTATGTTCAGTTTCCATTGAGTAAGATGTTTTCCCTATCTTTTGGATAGCACTCTTAGAATCAGACAAGATTAAGGCCCTCTTGATATCCTTCTCCAAGACAAATTGAACCGCATGATTAATTGCAATAATCTCTGCAGTGCAAACTTGAGTCTGCGTAGGGAGTTTACTAGAGTATGAGTATTCAAAGTCAGGACAAAAAACACCAAATCCTGCTGAGCCCTTACTATCAACTGACCCATCCGTAAAGATTATAGTGTGAAGTGGATTGTCAAGTGAGATTCTTTGAAATTGAATTAATGCATGTTCATCACTTTTATTAGATTGCACATTCCTAATAGGGATAGAAGTTAATTGATATTCTAATTCAAAATTGTGACACGGAAATAAGTCACTAGAAAATAAATTTGGGGTATATTGGAATTTATTCATGATGGAAACTAAGAGGGGAATACTTTTTTTATTCCAGTAATTAGGATTTGATTGCATTGATATCTGTAATTCATTCAAGGCAGAAATTATTGGATTGTTAATTAGCATCAGATTTTTTAGGAGGAATTTAGAATTAAGCCATTCCCATCTGTACTTGAGAGGAATTTGACCACTTTCACCTAACAATGCATAAATAGGGGTAGATCTCATACATCCTGTTATGATACGAATACTCTTATATTGTAATTTATCTAACCTGTTGATTAGCGCCTTGGGACAATCTGATAATATTTGACATCCATAATCTAAATGACTCTGTATCAAACCATTATGAACTATCTGGAGAGTTTTAGGATCACTACCCCAATATGTTCCACATAGAGCTCTCATTACATTCAAGCTACGACTTACTTTTAATTCTATTAAATCCACATATGATTTCCACTTTAGGTTTTTTTGAATAACTACCCCTAAATATTTCACTGTATCGACCCATTTAATTGCATGACCTCTAATTTTTACGTTTGGAGGATTAATTTTACGATTTCCTATTTGAAATATAATTGCTGAGGACTTATTGTAAGATAGACTAAAGTTGTGTTCTAATAACCAGAGATCCATCCTTTCCATTAATAAGTTCAAAGAATTAATTAATTTAAGTAGATCTGCCCCACTAACCAAAATAACCAAATCATCTGCATACTGTATCAGATTACAACCGTTGGGAATAATCTCGTATAAAGATAGGGAATACAGATTAAATAATATTGGACTTAGAGGGGAGCCTTGAGGTAAGCCCTGATTAGTTTTTCTTGGACCATGAATTTGACCAGTTTGGTCCTTTACATAAATACTACGATCATTTAATATAGAATAAATGACATTTGCTAGTTGAATAGGAATGTTATATTTAATTAGTTTAGAGTATAAAAGAGAGATGTTGACACTGTCATAAGCTGCTGAAATGTCTAGGAAAAGTCCTACGGTAAATTGATTCAATGAAAATCCTTGTAGTATTTTAGAATTTAGCCCTCTAACCGGAAAATCTGAAATAGTGCATATTTTCCTATATAAATTTTTGTTTCTAGTTAATCTTGCTATGAGAATGACGAATATGAAGTTCTTATAAATATTTCCCTATTGGCTGATTCTACAGGTAAAAAAAACGTAAGACGTCCTCAAGGACGACAAAACGGTTTAAGTGAAATAAAACAGTATATTTCGTTAAATGTATTTTTATTCGAATAAAATATCAGACAAGGAAATTACATTATTTATGATGATAATCGTATTAACAATTTTTTGAGCTAGAGCAACACAAATGTAGGTGGCATTTTTGGCAAACACATTGGGTTACAAAGTCTTTGCAATATTTACATTTCTTTTATTCTCCTGATTTACCTATCCATATTGTAAAATGGTCGTAGTTGGCGTATCTGATATCGGCTATAGGATATTTAGCTTTCTGACCAACATTACTAGTACCAGGATGTACGGACTGAGAGAAGATGGTCAACCAACAGAACGTCTTTGTGTATACGCCACAAGACCAGCAGCTATATGTTCAGGAAATTAAAGTAATTGGTTTAATTTCTCCTTTGGTTCATCACTATTAGTAGATTTATCAGCATGGATTCGACGGTATAGAATGTATTGAACTGCTTCCATGAAAAAGTCTGGAACTCAGCTGTATTAATCTGTTCGATGCATTCGGAAATACACTGCTCATCTACCGGAGTTATATCAGTTGGTATATAATTTGGATCTGCAATGTCATCATCATCGTCGAAATCACCCTCCACTTCTTCCTCAGAACTTTCAATCCAGTTCATGAACTCCTGTTGTTCTTCTTCAGATATATCTGAGAAATTATACTTCTTTTGTCTTTCAAATTCATTGTACTGTGACAATTTTTTTCTAATAAAAAAACGTTGTGGTAGCTGTCCGTTCATTGTTTCTTCTTTTTGTCTTTCTACAAACCAACAAAAATAAATTTAGGTGATAAAAAACTCAAAATTCACAAAAAGTTTTATCAAGAACAATAGTGAATATTAAAAAAATAATTCACGTAAACCGTTTTGTCATCCCTGAGGATGACAATACAATATAACAAATACAGAGAACAAACTACATATTGCACAATATTGAACAATAAATTAGGAAAATATATATATTTATATACTCACTACAAAAATTCCTAGTGTAATCCGATACTTAGAAATATCTGTTACAATTTTTTATTTGTTCATAATACGGAGCAATAATAAATACGTGTCTACTCACTTATTGTTCTTACTCGACTGGTAATAAATTTTGAATGGCGCATCGTACAATTTTCAAACGGTCAACAATGTATTACTTTGAAACATACTAAAAGACGTCTAAACGGTTTGATCGACACAACATGTTACTTATTAAATTATTTGAATTAATGGAATGTCATCCTCAGGGACGACTTACCGGTTAGAGGGTTAGTAATGAAATGCATTCCATGCAACTTCTACCCCTCCTAAAACCAAGTTGCAATGGATTTAAAATATGATTGTGTTCTAAGAACCACTCAATTCTGTTTTTAATTAATATTTCCAGCATTTTACCAACACACGATGACAGAGCTATTGGCCTATAAAGTGGGTCAGTTTTATCCTTTCCATGCTTAACAATGGGTAGTATGACCGTTTGTCCCTTCCGGATACATTCATTAAAGAATTGAATTAAGAGTAATGATCCAGAGTGCGGTAAATTTAGTACATAGAGTATGAAACCTGATCAGGACCCACAGTAGAATCAGTTTTAGAAAAAAAGAGTATTGTGATATTCATCAAATGATATGGGTTTCTCAGAATACTGCAGTGGACTGAAAAGTAATTCAAAGTCGACAGAAATAGGTGAGAGAAATGTTAAAATTTCCTGAGCTACCTCCTCTGGTGGCAATTGAGATAAAAGAGACAATTTACTACCAGAAACCTTGTTAATTTTATTCCAAACATCTTTAAGGGGAGTATTTCTATTTAGTTTGCTACAAAAGGATCTAACGCTTATTTTTCGCTTTAATTTTAGAAATTTTCTAGCTTTCGCTATGAATTTTTTAGCCTCTATATAGTTTTCAACACTAGGAGAATTTTTAAATGTATTAATAGCTGAAACTCTCTTTTGTATTATATGAGCACATGAATCATCCCACCATGGAATGTGATATTTGTTGTTATGAGAGGAGGTCCAAGGAATTGATGTGTCTGCCACTGATGATATATATTCGATAAAATTTTCATAGTCCTCAATTGAAAACGATGAGAAAATACACTCTAGTTTTTCATGGAAAGAAACCCAATCAGCCTTTTTGAAATTTCTTCTTTTAGAAACCTGATTGAAGTCCTGTGTTGGGATACCGACATAGCATAGAATGGGAAAATGATCACTAGATCCTGTATCTGGAATGGTGGTCCATCCACTAATTTTAGGTGCCACATCTATCGAAGCCAATGATAAGTCAACTACTGATTTGCTGCTACCAGGACGAACCAATCTTGTTGGAGAACCATCATTAAGAAAAATTAACTTAAGATCTTCTGCAGTTTGCAAAATATTTCTGCCATTAACACTATCTCTTGAGCTTCCCCATGCTCTATGATTACAATTTAAATCACCCATGATCAGTAGAGGTTTGTTAATTGAGTTGACCAAAGAAGACCAGCATGTTTTGGAAATGAGATTGTCCAAAGGACAATATATATTTAATATATTTAAATTATACTTGGGTAAAAAGGTGAGTTGAAATTGAACATCTGAATTAAAACCAGGATTGTTAATATGAATATCCCGAAAATCTATATTGTATTTGATAAGGGTAATTAAGCCCCCATATCCATCACCTCGATCCTTTCTGATAATGTGATACCCTCTGCATCTAATTGTATGTTGGTTGGAGAGCCAAGACTCACTAATGAGGACAATATCAGGGTTATAGTCTTTAATAAGGACTTTTAAGTTATCAACATTGGTATTATAAGATCTTATATTTAATTGTATAATAGTTAGTGGGGCGTGATGATTGAATATATAAATTGTTAAAAACATGTATATACCAGGTCAAGACGGGAGGGGAATTAGTACTCTGAGTCCTCAGACCCAGATACCTCCATCCCTCCTCGCTCCTGACTAGTACTTATAGCATTATGTGATACACTTTTGTTTTTATGATTACCAATCTCTACATTTAATCCACCATGATCCTTAGGAGAAGTATAATTTTTATTAATCAATTCACCAATAAATGTCATAACCAAATCCTTGTGATTTTGATTGAGCAATAATATAGCCTGATTTAAATCTCTTTGGGCCTGAGAATTATTTATAAAGTGACTAGGAGATTCTTTGGGGGATCTCCCATTAGGATTGTTCAATACTTTAGAATGAGAACTTTGATCAAAGCCTACATTTAATGTTCTTTTCCTTTTTGATGGAGTGGATTTTGTAATCTGACTGTAGGAAGCAAAATTTGAAAACAGGGATGTAGCAACTGATCTCCTCTCTTGAATTGAAATGCTATTTGCAGAGGATGGATTAGTTACAAGATTAGGAAAATCCTTAATGTTCAACTTTGGGCTAGATGGAATGTTTTGGTTAGCTTCATAATAGGATAAGTTGGCAAATGACATAATAAGTTCTTTAATACTTTTTTGTCTTTTTCTTTCTTTACATTCAGGATGTCTAAAATCATGTTTTGCTGTTTTACAGAACATACAAAATCTACTGCATCGTACAAACGAGGGAGAATCATGATTTGTACCACATGTAACACATCTGTTTTTTCCCTTGCATTGAGAAAGAGAATGCCCATATAAAAGACAATTATGACATTGGAGAACTGGACTAACAAAGGGTATTACCTTCATAGGCAGACCATAAATTTCAATTTCTTTAGGGATATTCCTTCTAGAAAAAGTTAAACAAATAGTACCCGTAGGGATGAAAGTGGTTTCTGAATTATTTTGCATAACCCTTCTATTCATTCTTTTAACAGAGATAACTCTACAAAAGGGTAGATTAGTAGAAGTTGACATTTTAATTTCCTCTTCTGAAAAAGATTTAAAAACTCCCCAACAATACCTTTACAAGAGATAAGATGAGTGGGAATGAAAACCTCATAACCTAATTCTTCCCAGTCCTTCCTAAGGATAAACGAATTGGCAAATTGTCTGTCCTTGAATACTACCCCAACTCTATTTTTTCCCTTTCTATCAAACTTAGCAATATCTTTCAGTTTTAAATTAAAGATAGTCTTAGCTATACTTAGGACATGATAGTTACCCACATTACTAGTTTTACCCTGAACAAAGACCTCAAAGGGCCCCAAATCTGATTCAGATGTTCAGTTTTAAATTAAAGATAGTCTTAGCTATACTTAGGACATGATAGTTACCCACATTACTAGTTTTACCCTGAACAAAGACCTCAAAGGGCCCCAATCTGATTCAGAATATAAATTTTTTTTCTTAATGTTTACATTCTCTATTGCATTCTTTTTAGGCAGATTTTGACTTATATTTGGGTCGGGATCTGGTGGCCGGTCGGGAGGAATTTCTTCCTCCATAATGGCGAACGTTAACAAAGTTTAAATCTACCAAAACGTTTAAATGTGGTTTGACTAGAAGATTAAGAAATATGTAAAGGAATAGGATCTCAAAGAAAATGTTATTAGGGCTCTTACTTGTATTTTTCCACCTTCCACCATCAAACTTAAAAAAAAACCAACCTGGAATAACAATTATCCAAGCTTTAATTTCTAATCCAAAATAAGCGCAAATTCGTAAAATATACTGTACTTAAATTACAAAAATGCGCAGAAACTTTGAAATGCGTATTCAAACTTTGACAGTTCAACTGACAATCTTTCTACAAAATTATTTGGCTCAAGTAAGTAGCCTCGAGTTGGTTTAGAGCCAGACTTTATCGGGGTCACCACCAAATTGAGCTGGCGTATCACCATGCCGTGAAAGTCATAGAAACAAAAGAAGAAGAAGAAGAAGAATTAGTAAGGAAAGAAATTGAGGTTATAACGAAATGTTTATCTAAATTATCCAATGTTTATGCATACATGTGGTATTATAATAATAAACTGTAACTGTGATTATTTA
Organism: Diabrotica balteata; assembly: GCA_918026665.1. Classification (NCBI taxonomy): domain Eukaryota; kingdom Metazoa; phylum Arthropoda; class Insecta; order Coleoptera; family Chrysomelidae; genus Diabrotica; species Diabrotica balteata. The sequence goes on from OU898279.1 coordinate 88,011,732, forward strand.
ATAGAACTCTGTGGTTTTTCGTAATTTAATGTGCACAATGGACATACATTTAGCAAATAATTTAGAAACCGGGGATCAGGTACGGTCTGTTAAGGATGAAATTGAGGAACATATATCTGTTATAAATGAGCTGAATGCTTTACAATCTGATATTAAGAATGTAACTAAATTGAGTATAGAAGACATCTGTATACAAAATAAAATAAACGAATTGAGTGTATCCATTTTACAGTCTGTTAAAACTAATATGGATGATAATTTTAAATTTTTTAATGAAAAACAGTATGTAGATAAATATTTTTTGATATATAACAAAAAGGAGCAAAGCGAAGATGTATGTTTACGAATACATACAAACAAAATAATGTTACTAACTGTAGCAAAAGGAAATGATATACTACTACTCAATAAAAATATCAAGGAAATAAATTTCAATATTAATAATTCTGATAGGGCCAAGATTAAAGTAGGTAAGAAAGTGATATTAACATTAGAAATAGATATCTAAAGTAGAATATTTATTAAATGTGTATAGAAAGCAGAAATGTAGGCTAGAAGATGTAAATATTGAAAGCTTGTTTGAAATATTTCAAAATAATTTCCTACAATGTAAAAGTTTAATTTAACCAATTTAAAATAGGTATGTAACCCATAAAAAAATTAACCAATTTTAATTTTCTTATATAAGGTAACGGAACCAGTACTTGACAGTTTAAGAAAAAGTATACACAAGTCTGGCAATACAATGGTTACAGATATAAATATTCTTTATTAACTATGCCTAGATAGTTGTTAATACAAAATAAGATATTAAGTAACTGAAAATATTTAAAAAATGTAATATTAAAAAAAATGTTAGAATTTTCTTACAGGTTGCAAATTGGTAGATGGCATTCAATATTTTAAAAATTTCAGCAGTTGACACCTACAAAATCCATTGATTGACGATATTTAATTATCTTCGTCAATCCATTGATTGACGAACTTTATCATTAACTTCAAACTTTTTCTTAAATGCATATTTTAATAAATCTCCAGCACAAGTTATTGCAAGATTGCAGTCACCTTCTTTGTACACTTATCTGGAGTTTTGTCCATTGTTAGGTGTATTTTCAGTTGTCAAGTCCATATTACATCCTTCAATTTTAAAGTCTAATAAGTTTGTATCTTTTTCTCTGTTACACACTTTATCTTTTAATATTGTTTGTATCATACCACACAAAACTGATATCAAGGCTATCACCAGACTCTCTGAAACTCCCTGAATCTGAAGAAATAAATACTTTTCTTTTGTGTGTTTTTCTTTTATTTCTAAGTTGAACTTTTTCTTGTTTTTCCTTTTTTCCTTTGCCCTTCTTCTTTGTCTTGATGTGCCTATCCGTTACGAATGTTGGCAATCATCATGGCAATCTTTATCTTATCTGCAGCAGTGCGGAAAATCTGCACAGATGTTGTATTGAACCAGATTCTGAGGTTCTTTAACCAAGATGTTGTTCTTCCTGGACCTCGCTTTCCAAATATTTTTCCTTGCAGGAAGGCTTGAAGGAGAGCATATCTGGATTTATTTCGCATAATATGTCTGAAGAATTGTAACTTTCGAGATTTAATGGTGGTCAGTACCTCTGCCCTTAGTTTTTATTTTCCTCTTGTAGCTGTTTCTTGTTATCTTGCAATAACTGAAGGTACTTTTCTTTCTTAGCTAGTTTTAATTGCTTTGACTGTTTCGGTTTTGGCCAAAATAGACCTCTTTTAAATGGAGATGAAAGCACATATGATGCTGTTGATGATTGTTTCAATTGCAGGGTTTCTGTTTGATTTCTTCCTTAAAATGTTTTGTTGTTTTAGTTGGTGACTTAACAGGAGATGAGGGTGTTTTAAATAACTCACTACCAATATTTGGCTCTTCTAGATGAGCATTAGATTCAGAAGGTACTTCAGTTTCTTCTCTCAAATTTTTGGATTTTTGGATGGATTTTTTGTTTTTAAATCTTCATTTTTTATTATTTAGGATTTAAGAAGGTTTAATTCAGACATTTTTTCTTTAAAATTATTTACAAAATAAAGAATGATCATGTACTTATGTCTCCATTTCATTTATCTCTATTTTTATTAAATATTGCAATTTTCTCCTCATCAATATTATCTTCTAAGAACTTTAGACCAACTTCTAACACTTTGATTTTTTGACTTGCCACAGCATTGCAATGATTGGGTATATCAGATTCATGTAACTCAGTGTCTATTAGGTTAACGGCATTTGGATTCCAAGGAACAAGACCGGATTTCAAGAACAAGTGTCACTGTTTCTTCTAGTAGTTTAGCAAGCAAGGGGGGAAAGTGAACCTGTTTTAACACAGGAACATCATAATTGGTTAATCTTCATTGCTGAACTTTATTTTTCCAACCATCCTTAAGAGCATGAAACACAGCTAATTCCATAGGCTGAATGAGATGAGTGGCTTTGGAAATAAGGCAATCAAAATTATTCCCTTACTTTCACAGAATTTACTTTTATTATTTAATTACAGATGTAATGTTAAATGGGAAGCTTGTCCATCTATGAAAAGAATTATTGGCAAAGTAATACTGGCATTTAACAACCATTGACATTTGTGATGTATTCAAAAAATGTCTCTCTAGTCATCCAACCAGTTTTGTTCTTTCCAATACCCCACTATTCAGGAACACTGACAGTTAAGTCTCTTGGAATTCTTTCATAAATGAACAAAAACATTGGAGGTGCCATCGTTCTAGCTGCGTTTCCAGTTATTACAACTGTAAGGCATTCTTTGTCATCACTGTTGACCTGCTGATATACAGTTTTATCGCCTTTCTTTGCCAAGACTTTACTACCTTTTAGATTTGGAAAGAATACAGACTCATCTCATTGAAACTACTTTTCTTAGTTACTGAAGCTCTGTTTATTGTTAAATTTTGAGCAGTCGTTGTAGATACTTCTGGATGTCGTTTTAAAAAACTATAGTACCATTTCCACCCAGGTCTATCTGATTTAAAAGGGTTCTTTCTTTTCAGTTCTTGTATTAAGTGTTGAACGCTGGTAAGTAAAGCTTCTTTACTAATTGGAAACCCAGCTTTTGTCATTGTGAAAATCTAAAGGACAATATTTTTTTCTTCTTCCTTCGCCAAACTATAATTTGGGCAAATTTGTCTAAATTTTGACAAGCTTTTAATAATTCTATTAATTAATGTACTTTTGAGTACTTCCTTGTTTTTAGCTGCAGAAGCAACTGATTGAACATTTGAAATTGCAGCTAATGCAAATTCCATTTGCTCTTCTGAATACCAAAACATATTTCCTTTGGTTGGATACATCATAAAATATTTGAAATAAAGAAACACCAGTAGTTGACAATCATGTGATCTAGTAAATGACCAGCTGTCATCTACTGGTAAAGATGGAAATATCCCCTTGAGATTTTAGAAAAAAACAATACGCTTTGAGAAGTTAGCTTATAGCTTGCAATATACATTTGGCTTTCACAATAATTTAATACAAACAAATAAAAATGTCATTTGTTGTGTATAAGTACTAACCTTCTAAACACTTGTCTTTAAAAAATACTAATTTTATCCACAACATAAAACTTACCAACTGTCATTTGCTGTCATATTGAATTTGCTAAAGGTAGGAAGTTTTAACTTGTGGGATAAACAGATAGATGGCACTACTATTCTAGACTGTACATCTCTGGTTTCTTATAATAAAGCTTATTTTGTGAAAATGAAACTTATATTATCAACTACTGGATCACTGTCAACTAATGGTTCTATTACTTTATCAGTAAGACTAACTATTTCTGGACTGTATTCTTCATTCTGAGAAAGTTTTTATTTAATACTGTAAATATAAATTTACTTGTTTGATTTTTATACAAGAAATAATAACTTTCAATTTTATTTAAACTGATTCCTCCTCCTCTATCTTTCTGTCTATCCCTTTTGCCGCATATTATCCAGTACTTTATATAGGCTGCTTCTAATTATTTTCATTATATTATTATATTAATTATATTATCATATAAATTTAACAATGGATAACAATATATAATTATACATTATTAAATCAAGAGCCATATCTGTGTAGTGGTATGGGAAAACTTGATCTCCGATTTTTTGCCAAAATTAGATTATTGGCTTAATATGTCATTTAGTGTCATTTAGTCAATTTCTTCAAATTGGTAGAGATTTATATGTATGTGGTGAAGGTTTGGTAGTTATTAGATATGACAGAACTTGATATTTTATATATCAAGTCCTGCCTAATACCACACTTTACGATAGATAATCTCTGGCTATTGGTAGACATATGCTGATATGTCACATATCATGTTTTGCTACTCCAGCTTTTTAAACAAAGCTTTGGAAGACAAATCTGTAGTGGTATGGCAATAGTTGATATGTCAATCTAGCTTAATTTTTCACTACAGCATTTTGAAAGTTTGAAAGGTCCCCTAAATTCTTAAAATTTTCAAAGCGAATAATTGCTAATAGTTTTTCATCTTACCACATTACGTGTACAACAAAGTTTATTGACTGGTATTAGCTAATTGTTAAGAAAATTTCTTTTTTAATGATTTTCTTCAGAATAGTAGACATATCATGTTTTGTCAACCCAAACAACGAAATTAAATTAACATATCAATCAATGTATAAAAATAAGCAATTAGTTAATTTTACAATAAATAAAGGTTTTTTTTTTTTAATTAACAAATACTTTTACAATTTTTTTTTATTATTAACAACTGTTATCACTGTTTTGAATTTATAGCGCAGACTAACTTGTGTCAAGGGAATTGTAGAACCCATGGCACTCAACAGGGATTAAACTAAATAATTACAATAGATCGTCTTTCTTAATGGGATTAATTGGCAATGTTCCACGATATACTAGCTCTAATGTTGCAGCCAAATATTTTCTTCTTTTTAATCTATGCAAGTCCTTCACTCTAAAAGGCCCATAGACGTCCAGAGCATATTTAAACTTATCACTGGCACTCGTTTTCTGTGCACCGATAGTGGCGGCAGACTAGGAGATCGCATAACTTTTTGCACGTGAAAAGCGTGATATATAGTAAAGATAATTCATAATAATCCACTAGGAAACTAAGTTCCTGTAGCTGGCTATATACCATATATCACAAAAAAAATTATTTCAAATCCTTTATAGAAGGTATATAATAAAATGCCCAAACGGGCTATCACAATTACATTGCAGAACGTTTTCGGATTGTTAAATCCATCATCAGTGTAAACGAGGTATACATGCTATGAGCCACCAAAATATATGGGTCAAAACCCTTTAAATGTTATAAATTTACAGTTGTTTTACATTAAATATAGTTACAAATTAGGATGTTTAAGTTACCGTTGGAATTGGTAACATGGCGTCGCATGGCGTAGAGAACTTTGTTAGTAGATACGCTGGGCTGCACAGGGTGTGACTAATTGGTACAAAGTTAGAAGACAAGTAATTGGACGGTACTTGGCTGGGTCTTGGGTGTTATTTTGATCCTTCGGTATTAGATAAGTAGTTTCCTGAGTAAGAAATGGTGGTATTCCCTGCGGATTAAAAATAACATGATTAATTAATACTGTTAAGAGCTCGTGTACACTCCAAAACTTATTTAGCCAGAAGTTTTGAATTCTGTCTGGTCCAGGAGATTTTTAGTTATGAAGCTCTTTGATAATGTTCGAGACTTCTTCAGTGGTGAAAGGTTCATAGGGAATATAAGGGTAGTGTTGACAGTTGTTCGTCGTTTCTTCAATCCATCCAGCATTGTTGTTATAAGTAGCTGGCGTCGAAAGTTGGTTTCCCCAAAACTCATGAATTTCTTCTTGGCTTGTGTAGGATTTATTTGCATTTTCTACAGTGGAATTAAGTTTCCTATGGAAAGCCTTATCTACTTGCTCAAAAAGTATATTGTCACATTTCCAGTTGTTACTAACATTGTATCTCCTCAGGCTGCCTGCGTAAACAGATAGTTTTTGTTTTAATGTGTACAGGCATTGTTGAGGTGTATTGTTTTCTGGATCATATCGTGAGTGTCTTAGAGTGTTAAACAATATTTCTTCAACTCTCTTGTCTCCATTCTTCAATGTCCCTACGCAGTAATTCAATCTTCCTCAGCGGTCATTTTCCCAGGGTGCTATTCTGTTACCAGTCCTTCCGATGTTGGTACCCCGTCGTGTTTTGATCTTAATGCCCATAACATTAGCAATTGCTGTTGCTGCACAGTAAATCAGCATATGCAAATATTCCAATGTGTGGGCTTCTGTGGTATAATTGGGTAGGACTTCAGTATTCACAATTTGTAACAGCGTTCCTAGTTTTTGTTTTAATGTGTACAGGCATTGTTGAGGTGTATTGTTTTCTGGATCATATCGTGAGTGTCTTAGAGTGTTAAACAATATTTCTTCAACTCTCTTGTCTCCATTCTTCAATGTCCCTACGCAGTAATTCAATCTTCCTCAGCGGTCATTTTCCCAGAGTGCTATTCTATTACCAGTCCTTCCGATGTTGGTACCCCGTCGTGTTTTGATCTTAAGAGGCTACATCAGCGCGTCATCAATATTAATTCGAGAAATGGTGGCCGCACCGTCTTTCAAAAGTTCTGCGAATATTTGGCAACAGTGCGTCGGCAGTACGTGACATCAAAGGCGAAGACCCAATATTGTGATAATTAGAGTTCGGATCGGATTTAAAAGCATAAAGACACGCACAAAAAGAATAAAGATTTTATGAAAATATTTTATTATTTATTTATTATATAAAAAATCATAAACATACGCATATAAATTTTAACAAACCTTTTTTACAAAAATTAGTATAAAACATCTTAGCTTAATAATTAGTAAGTACCTATCATAAATTTAATAATAATATATAGGGTGTTTCAACAAAAATTTGGCCCTCACAGAAACTCAAAAACCAAGAGTTTTTCAAAATTAAATAATTTACGAAATAACTGAAGATATTTTTGCTAATTTATTGGTTAAAAATAAGTAACAACAAAAAACATAAATTTTCATCAAATTACGCAATTTAATGTTCGAAATGACCTCCTGTGACCTCCATACTACGTATATTTTTAAAGTCCCTTCGTACATTTGCAAATACCTCCGGTCTGAATAATCGGCATTCTGTCATAATTCTTTGTCGGAACTCGGCAAGATCTAGAGACGGAGTGGCATATATTTTTGATATTAGGTAAAAGGCAAAAGATCCGGTGATCTGGCCGACTACCCTATTGGACGCCTTCTGCCAATCCAACACCCTGGAAGACGTTGATTGAAAAATTGTCTTACGCGTATATCACTAATGATAATCAAAAGATTATCATCAGATTCCAATGTGTTAGTGACCAGCGCAGCGGATCAATAACGTCTTCTAAAAAATTTAAATAAGTTGTTTCTGAGGTGTTTGTGTATGTGTCTCAATGAATAAATGAGGATTACTGTTACTCAAATAACAACAATTATGTCTATTGTCTTCACCATTTAACATAAAAGTACACTCGTCGGAAAAACACGTACAATCGATGTTGGTTATTTTTATGATTTCACTAAATTCTTCACAAATTTGACGTCGATGATCAGGATCATCTTCGTTTAATTGATGAAATAATCGTATTTTATAAGGGTAAAATTTATAGTATTTTATAATTCGATAAACACTAGATGCTCATAGACCAGATGCACGAGATAGTTGGCTGATAGACTGTCGATTATCCATTTGTCAATGACCCAATACCGCCACTTCAAGTGCTTCATTTCGAACTCGACGGTCTACTTCATGCTTTGTGTTATTAACGTCAACTAAAGCTTCAAACTTTTTTCTTTTAAACTTTTTCAGTTTAATGTATTGGTGACTTACGTTTTTTCTGGATTTGCCGCAGCCTTAGGTCACTGATTATTTTCATAGTATAGCTGCACTAATTTTATTCTTTCTTCACAAAAATATCCCATTTTAGAATCCACCATTGCACTGCATAAATTTAGAATTTAGTTAAATATTCTTACTTTTTACTTGAATACGATAACAGTTGTGACTTCTATTATGTCCATGTTTGCCGCAAAGTTTTGAAAATATTCGTTAATTTGAAATACAGTGCAGCAATTAGTTTAAATCGAGATATGTGGAGGATGGTTGTTCATAGGGACTTCTATCACGTATAGTTTTTCTACAATAGAATGATTAAAAATTATATTTTCTGACGTAAACATGAAACTCACGTACGTTCAAATTTATGGTTCTACAAAAACATTACTGCTAAAGATCCTAGACCGTGTATATTTGTGGAATAATTATCCTTCTCTAATAGGTAAGCCGCGCGATTGTCTTGGATCTACTAGTTCTGGCAACATATTATTTACATAAAACTCCTTTACTTTTGGAAATATTTTTGTTGTCCAAAATTGTTGATCCCTCGGAATTTCTTCAATTATATTTCCCTGTGGCGTCCAAACCACAAATAACATTTTTCTCTTTTTACGATATGCAACTGACCTGAATCTGGTAATAGTAGTCATGATTGCGTTTTAATTCAATTTTATTAGTGTTTTTGTTGACTTGAAGATAAGGTAGTTTTTTTTTCTCTACAGCTGCTTCAGGAGTCATAGATTTAATAGAAGGGGGACATTTAATCTCAATTAAAGCATCATCACCCACTAACCCGTCTGGACTTGCTCCAAGAAAACAATGTTCTTCATCAATAAATAGTCCACATTTAATTATTTTACAATTCATCTTGGTTTCAAATGCTTCTATTGCAAAAGACTCATGTATTTGTCCATATTTAGTATTTTCGTTACCTTTAAATTTAGAATATAACAAACTGCAGACTGTTCTTGACCTAGAAGTGGTAGATTTTAATTTGCAAATTTTGCCAAAATGTGATGCAGTAATTCTTTTCTGTCTCTCTTCAAGCCACTGAACTGAAAAACACTGACCTCGGGTTGTTTTCTCTATATCCATTATTTGTTCTTTTGTTTTTTTTTAAATTACTTAGAAATATTTTTTCTTTCGCCTCGTATTCATCAGAGTCCATATCGGGTTGAGACTGAATTGTAGCTCCATAGTCTCCGTCAGCGGAAGCAACCGTTTCGGCTTTTTTTATTACGCAACATTTGACAACGAGCTTTTCTATCACTATTTAGTTTAGCGGAACGTTTTCTTCGTGAATTCATTTTTTGTATATGTTTATTTGTAAAAATATTTCGCCGTTCGCTCAAGGGAGTTTCCGTAATTATGGAGTAATAGTCCGGCCCAACATTATACGAAATTGCAGCAGCTTCACACCTCGTCTGATATGATCCCCTCTTTGAAAAATTTACCCTTTTAATGCCAACAAATTTAGATACTATAGAATTGTAGTGTTCAGCCAAATTATTATCCATGTTGCTGACTAAACTATCCAAATTAAGAATTAATCTGTTCATACAAATTTCTACATCTCTGTACAAACCACATTCTTTCATTGCCGGCACAAAATTAATATTATGTGGCTTTTTGACACAGCCGAAATACTTGATTTCAAGACATCTTTCATGCTCGCCAAAGAAATGTGACGGGATATTTAATATATCTTGATGTAATTTGGAAATATTAGTTTGATAATCATGCTTTTCTGATAGCCTAAATTGAAGCGCTTTACTGACAGAAAATCTTAAGCGCTTAGCATTAATTTCAACTTCTTTTCGCAAAGCCACTGGTACTTCCATATTAGTTGACGAACTCCTTTTTCTTTCTAAAAGAAAATGGAATCACCGTTATTGGTATAGAAAACATACAAAAACCTTCTCTACAGCTTATGGAATAAAATATATAAAATTAATTTTAATTAAATTTAAATTTAACATTAGCTTACTAGGTATATCCGAAGATTTGACGAAAAATTCCTCAACAGATGATTACGGCATTCAACCTTTTGAATTATTGTTTGAGGGCCATACGGTTTTGTCCGTAATAATTTGCTGTAAACTGAACTATCACCATCGCCAACCAAGGTTGTATATTTTAGTCCATGCGTTTTTAAACTTTGTTTAAACCCTTCTATGATAATATCTGCTTCCATTGCATTGGATGTTCCAGTCCAATTTTTAACACAGTTGTGTGTAGGTACTGTATTATTTTTATTTACGTGAAATTCACAAAAACTGCAGTATTTGTTCCGTACTCCTAAATACAAAAGTTTACCAGTGCGATATCCAATGATGCAAGCCTAGAAGAGTATAAAAAATACTAGTAACAAATTGTACTCCTATTGCTGATTATGTACATTATATGAACGGTTGATTAAATTAGTAATAAAACAATAACTATACTTACAACTCCAGAAGCAGCATTATAATTGACTTTATATGATCGCTTAGACCAAGCTCCGTCAGCTACTACGGTTATATAAGGAATGCCATTTTCATCAATTTCCCCTAAACTTGTTGCTAGTCTTGCTTCTTCTTGACCAGCTTGCTGCATAACTTTGAAATTAGTAGATTTAATTAGTTTTGACACATTGTCGTGGTAATGACTGAATGTGTTTTCTGCCATACAAGGCATGTTGATGGCAGCAGATAATTCTTGTAAGGTGGAAAACCCATTTCCAGTTGACACAGTTCCCAGTGTAATTGCTGAATTGATGTCCATATCTTCAGATGTCACATTTTGAGGATTTTCAGAATATATCTGCTGTGTAACATTACACATTTTACATTTTAACGTAAAAGTTGACATAAAACCTTTTTTAATTTCTTGTATTACTTCCATATTGGTGATATTACAATTAAATAGATTATGATTTTCTGAAGTAAGAATTTGTTGGCAAAAATAACCAATGTCTATTATCCTTCGGCCACTTAAAGGTTCAGGTAGAATACTAAAATAAATTTAAAATAATATAAGACAATATTGTTTCGTTACACTTTGATTTGATATAAATAATAGTAAAAGTAACAATACTAACTTTGAATTTTTTGTACCTAAATACAGATTTATTACCAATTTCATTTTCATGGGAAACAACTTTTCACACCTTTTATTTATGACAACAGTAGATTGCTTATACTTACATGACTTACATGACATACTTACATTTGTGGTGGCTCTAATTTCGGTTTTCGAATCCTTTTAGCACGGTTTTTATTGGACCTTTTCTTGGAAGGCGTGACTTTATTTTTCGCTTGAGAAATTCTTCGCATTTTCAAAAATATTTATATTTCTAGAATAAAAAATCCTCCTTTATACTCGCATTAGAATTTGAAATATTTTTAGGTAATATAGACTTACCTATAAAACCCACAATTAATAATATTCTATTTTTTTTTTTCAACTAGCCCGACAACTCAGTTCTATTACACAAATATAATAAATTAATTTTAAACAAACACTACTATGAATAAACACTAACGAATTTCAATGTCTTTAAAATAATAAACTACGGCATGAACAGATATCGATAGGAGAATCACACAGAAAACAAACGTAGAAGTGCAAATGTGATAGCGCCATAGCGGTGACTATTTCTCTATGTTGCCAACTCACTCAGTTAAGTTCGATTTCTTGTTATATATCATTGATTTTAGTTGATTTTAGTAATTCCAATGTGACACAAAATTTAGGCATGTGATAAAAAAGTTTATTTGAAGAAAGTGTATTTTTTTGTTTTTCTTAATGGCGGTAAAAACTCGTTTTTGTAATATTTTATTTAGTTATAGAGTAATTTCCACATAATAACATATTTCTCAAATTGGGCTTCATACCGCCATTCTTTAATATATCACGTATATGTGTGCCAAATATCTCGTCAAAATATTTAAAATTAAACCTACAATCTTGGAACGCGTTTTCCGTCTTGATGACGCGCTGATGTAGCCTCTTAATGCCCATAACATTAGCAATTGCTGTTGCTGCACAGTAAATCAGCATATGCAAATATTCCAATGTGTGGGCTTCTGTGGTATAATTGGGTAGGACTTCAGTATTCACAATTTGTAACAGCGTTCCTAGTTTCTTAGAAGAGTTTACTTTTAGTAGCAGTGGTCTGCTAAGTGGGTTTGTTCCACTAAACTCTTGTACGGCGCGTGCCATCTCGTTTACCAGACTATCGTGCAACTCGTTATTGTCCTGCTGTGTATCATTAGGTTGAGTTTCTTGTATGAGCAGCTCAGGAATCTGCTCATTAGGGATTTCATTAGGGACTTGGTCTGCAACTTGCTCTTGGTTATGGATCTCCCGTTCGATTCCGCTTCTGATGATGTCGCGTCTAGTCTCTGGAATAGGATTGTTTCTTAAAATTACCCGGTATTGGTCTTCTACTCTTTTTTCAGATACTTGGATTTCTGGGTACTCCCTGCAAAATTCGGCATACAGTTGTTGTCGATGGCCAATCGTTTCTTTACCGAGGTTTGTCACCTTATAATAAAAGCGCGAAAAAAAATATTTTCGTTCATGGACACAGTCCATTTCATGCGTTGCCTCGGTCGTCCCGCTTGAGTGAGCGCCGGCTGATGTTCCAGCGCAGCACCTTCAGCGAGTGGAGCTCTTGTTGTTGTTTGGCTCACTTCTGGTTGTTGTTGTTGTTGGGCTGTAGCTGATTGTATGACAGGGGCCCGCCTCCTCAACACCCTGCCACCGACGTCCCGCATGCTGTCACGTCCTGCGCCGGCTCCAGACGTGTCCTGGCGATCCCCAGTGAAACTCCATTTTCATGGGTGTGCATTTTATACCTACGGCCAGGTTTTAATTTTTGTTCCACGGCAGGTATCCCTGCTATCCTCTGGGTATCGGTTCTAAGAATACCCAGAGAGCATCCACCATTCGCAGGGGGCCGCGCCTGATAGAAGAACTGACAAAAACTCCAACATGATATCCTTTTATTATTTATTAGTATTATTTTGATAATATTGATGAGTACTGGGTTCGACTAAAACATTGTATACTGGTACCCTGTAAAGAAATACTAAAGATTTCCGCAAGGAGAAAAGAAGTCATAGATGAATGACGAGATACTGAATATGATGGAACAACGGAGACAATTTAAAAACAACGACAACAATAAATACAGAGAGATAAAGCACGAGATCAGGAAGATGATAAAGCAGGCAAAAGAAAAATACTTTGAAGAGAAATGTAAAGAGGTCGAAGACGTTCAAAATATATATGAGCTGTTTAACCTACACAAGAAAGTTAAAGAACTGGCAGGACTAAGAAAACAAAATCCCACTGGTGCACTTCTGGATAGGCACGGGACTACTATAACACAGGCGGACGAGAAAGTACAAAGATGAGATGATATATCGACGAACTGTTCGATGATGAAAGCGGAGATCTGGAGCACATAGAACGTCAGAAGAAATATGTCCATATATTACAAAGGAAGAAATATTACACGCATTAAAAACAATGAAGAGTGGGAAAAGCCCTTGACCTGACATGCTTCCTATAGAAATCCTAAAAATTCTAGATTAGAAGCACATTGATGTTTTAGTGACAATCTTGAACCAAATTTATAGTTCAGGCGTATTACCCAAAGAGTAGTTAAGGTCGATTTTTATTTGTCTCCCAAAAAGAAGAACGCAAGAGAATGCAGCGATTACCGCACTATTAGCTTGATGTCTCATGTACTAAAGTTACTACTAAAAGTCATCCATAACCGAATATATCACAACTGGATATAGACGTTAATGACACACAATTTGGTTTTCGCAATGGCCTAGGAATGCGTGCGAAGACGTCAATCAATATATATACGCATGTTTTATTGACTATAATAAAGCATTCGATAAAGTACGACATGAACAATTAATGTCTTGAAATCAAAGGAGATTGACTAGGATAACCTCAGAATCATATCAAATTTATACCATAAACAGCGAGCAAAAGTATGTGTTAAAGAACAGCTGTCAGAAGAAATTTAAATTAGACGTGGAGTGAGACAGGGTTGCGTATTGCCGCTTAATTCTAAAGGCTAGAGCAAATTTCAACAAAATGAGAAGAGTGCTATGTCCAAGGTATTTAAAATTGGAACTAAGAGTTAGGTTGGCGAGGTGCTATGTTTTTTCGACTTTATTTTATGCAATGGAATCTTGGACCTTGAAGGCGACATCAATAAAAAAAACTGAAATCATTCAACAGCCGTCTCAAAAATCCGAATAGCTGTGATGGTTGCCGACCTTCGTCGCGGATATTGCACTTGAAGAAGATTATTATTTTATAAATTATTAACTTATCGTCCTTTGTAACAAATAACAAAATTCGAAATGTTGATAAACGACTTAACAAAATGGAGCGGGCCGGACAGTTCAATTTGGTTGACAGCATAAAAATCCTTCTTTTGATTAGCCAGACCACAGCCCCTTTATTTCCAAGCCATGAAGTAAAAAAGGCAACACCGCATTCTATGACGTCGGTAGTCCGATAGTCAGCTGTAAGGTCTACCAGAAAATTAAACTAATTTGAATTTTAGGAAACTGATATTTTGAAAATTTCAATTCAATAAAGAAATATTTTTAGGGAAATTAAATTAATAAAACCTTATATACCTATATAATAAATATATATAAAGTTTTATTATTATTAAGGTTATATTATCAATAAAATAATCAGTAGAGTAAAATTTATTGCACTTAAAATACAGTTTCAAACAGTTAATCTTACAATCAAATGCAGTCAAGAATATCTAGAAATTTTAAATATTAAGTACTTAATCATATAAATAACATAATACAATAACACGATATTTAAAGAGATTATTAAAAATACAAAAGATATAAAATTTGTTAAGTAAAAACTTAGTGTAACTATTATGATTAAAAAATTCATCCTAAGAAATCAGACACAATATAAATATGGTTCTAAATTAATCTAATTGAAAATTAAATATTTACTATTTACTTATTCAACTTTTGTTGAATTTTCATACTTAGGTGTACGAAAGTAGCAATTTTAAAATTGAATAGATTTTTTGTCATATAGACCAAGTTAAAAGAGGTATACATGAAAAATGTGTTGAATGTAACATACCATTTATAACTTGTATATGGATTTAAAATAGCCTATATTCTCAAAAGATTTTTGAATGTAATACTCAAATTTGTTACTTATCTAAATAGCAGATCTATATCGAGAAAGTAAGTTCTCTAATTGTCACCATCTTGTTAATTTACTATATTGTAAAATCCATTTCAAATCATTACTACTTAATCTATTCTTACCTACATTGAAGATTACACTAAAATTACTGCTAACTATTACACTACTTATTACACAAATATTATCACACTCGTGTCCCAACTGATTAATGTTTAATACATGGAAATATACACAGTCACTTGTAATTTTACTTGTCCAGTTTTTCAATGAGATATTATTGTCTAAGTCTCTTAAAAATGATTCAAATGAATCTATTAAATCATTGTCTAAGAATTCTGTTATCTCTTGTTCCCTCTTCTTATGGCAAAAGTTTCTTCTGTCTTCGGGATTCCTTCTTGCTTTAGTAGGATGAACAGTTACATATGATGGTACTTCAGGAAATATATTAGGACTCTGCATACCTACTACGGAAGATTTGGTAATTGTATAGTCTTCTCTATGAATAGAGCATAACCCAGTATGCCTTCTTTGGGAAGCGAAAACGTACTTTCTGCCTGTTTCGTTTTTAAAGTACTGGCATAATTGGTTTTGCAACCAGGTACACAACAATGCCAGGGCATCTGTAACAAAAAAACAGAGTATTATTATTGTTGTTTTTAGTTTACATATTTTGTAACAAGAAGCAAACGTATTATTATGTTCAGTTTGTTTTGTAGGTTATATTTATACTTGCCTTTTAAATTGTCGTTAAGAATCTTCTAAAAGTTTTAAACACTGAACTGAACTTATTAATATAAGTGAAAATGAAATTTCACTTATATTAATATTTTCTAATTGATTTAAACACAATTTACAAATAAAACATTCGAATAAAGTTAAAAACAACACTAAATTCGACAAACTTTACAAGCCTTCCTATACCAAATATTAAACAAAACAAACCACTGACTGTCGGACTACCATGCGTTGTTGCCAAATTTCTACTTCATGGCTTGGAAGTAAAGGTGGCTGTGGCCAGACGCAAGTAACCCACTGTAAAATATGAAAAATGGCCAACTCTTCCGTTCCAGTGCGTTTCACTTACGTTCCGTCATGGGTTAACGTTTATTTATAAATAAGTGTACACAAAATTCTATGTTGATCTTTTTCCAGTGTGTCTACGTTTACAGTCCGTCAAACTATAAATCCAGCTTAAATGTAATACCAAATACTTACCATGTTGGGAAGGTCTCATGAGGTTTTTTCCTCATGATTTACTATGGAATCTATAACAGGAAAATGTTACTGTATTCATAGCATATGGTTGTCTTCTTAAAGACAAATCACGTGTTATGATTTTTGTGTTGAGTATCCTTAAGTTAAAATTAATTGAATGTAATCGACGGAACTACCTTCAAGATCAACACCGAATATTGTCAATATAATTTTAAAGTAATCTTAATATGAATGAATCAGATAAAATTTAATTATTAGAATTGTTTATCAAAGCAGCAAACACAAAATGTGTCAAAATAACCTTATTCTAAAGTAAAATTGTGGCTTATTTCCAATAAAAATAGTAAACCATATATTTCTGTTTAGGAAAGTCTGAATTCAATTTTTCTAGCAATACTTTTCATATTATCAATTAACACGTATACAGGGTGGTCCTTAAGTAATTGTACAAAAAGAAACCGCAGATTCTATACTTTAAAATATTACGATTTAAGCCAACTTACTTTAATAAAATGTTGATATTAAAAAAGATACAGGGTGGTAAAGTGGAAATTTAAAATTTCATTTTTCGCTACAACTTTCATGTTTGTAAACATTTATATATAAAAATTTACAGCTGGGTACTATTTAATATTAGAAATTATAATTTGATGAACACTTTGATATAGCTAATAGAGGGCGCCACATATGCCACATACGTCGCATACATTTGCACTTAACTTTTTTGTTCTTCAAGTTACAGGTATTTTTTATGAAAAATATTAAAGATACGTTATTTTAACAAAGAAAAGGTATACTTGTTAATAACTTCAAAACTCAACAGTTTTCGAGATAATCGCATTTTACAAATCAACTGCATAATTCTGATTTAACGCAATTACTACAGGCAATGAAAGAAAAATAGATAAAAACATCAATACTTCCGAATTTTGTTATAAAATACCTTTAATAAAGTCAATAATTAACGAAATATTAAATAAAATAAATATATCAGTAGGATAATTAATAATAGGATCTGATAATATAACAGAATAATTGGATTTTACATCAAACATTTTACGTTTTGTATTACATTAAAGCCATAATCAAAACATTTTATTTACAAACCAAATTAAGAAATAGTTAAACTAAATAACATTAAACTTTTTGTCAAAGTAAGTGTTCGATATGTCCACCATTTTCATTAATTCATTTGTCAATACATTCCATAAAATATCGTCTCATATTAAATAGCATCATTGGTTCTAAACAAACTGCTGCAGTATTTATTATAGTTGTTTTAAGTATGATAATAAGTAATTTTTTGAAATTTTTATGAGTTAAATAATTATATTATTATCTCACCACAAGAATATGACTACAACGAACAATCCAACGTTCAAGAAAGTGTATTTAAATACTGTCTCACTCCGCTTTCTCTAATTCGCGTATCCGTAAAACATCATTCAAAATTCATATGTAAAATGCATGTCCTATGGTTTGGAACCACTGATAATTATTTTTTACGGATATGCGAATTACCTAGCAATTTGAATCACGAGATTTATTTACATTTTTTATAAAATGGTTTTATTAATATATTAGAAGAATTGTCATCAAATTTAAGGCAAAATATGTGGTTTCTACAAGATGGTAAACCATTACATTACAGTGAAAGCAGAGTGAGACAGTATTTAAATACAACTTTCCTGAACATTAGATTGTTTGTAGTAGTCATATTTTTGCGGTGAGATATTAATATAATTATTTAATTCATAAACATTTCAAAAAATTACTTATTATTATACTTATAACACTTATAATCAATACTGCAGCAATTTCTTTAGAACCAATGACTCTATTTAATATGAGACGATATATTATCGAATGTATTGACAAATGAATTAAAGAAAATGGTGGACATACTGAACATTTACTTTGACAAAAAGTTTAATTTTATTTACTTTAACTATTTCTTAATTTGGTTTGTAAATAAAATGTTTTGATTATGACTTTAATTTAATACAAAACGTAAAATGTTTGATGGAAAATCCAATTATTCTGTTATTTATCAAATCATATTATTTTATTCTACTGATATATTTATTTTATTTAATAATTCATTAAATATTAACTTTATTAAAGGTATTTTATACCAAAATTCAGAAGTAGTGACGTTTTTCTTTAATTTTCTTTCGTTGACTGGAGTAATTGCGATAAATCAGAATTATGTAGTTGATTCCTAAAATGCAATTATCTCGAAAACTGTTGAGTTTTTAAGATATTAACAAGTATACCTTTTTTTGTTGAAATAACGTATCTTTAATATTTTTTATTAAAAATACCGGTAGCTTAAAGAGCAAAAAAGTTACGTGCAAATACATGCCACATATATGGCATATGTGGCGCCCTCTATCAGCTACATCAAAGTTTGCATCAAATTATAATTTCTGATATTTAATAGTACCCAGTTGTAAATTTTTATACATAAATGTAGACAAACATAAAAGTTATAGCGAAAAATAAAATTTTAAATTTCCACTTTAACACCCTGTATCATTCTTAATATCAACATTTTATTAAAGCAACTTGACTTAAATCGTAATATTTTAAAGTGTAGAATCTACGGTTTCTTTTTGTACAATTACTTACGGACCACCCTGTATATGTGAATCAATAATAGGTACCTGGGTAATCAAGTAATGGTCAAAACTTACAATCTGATTAAAAAGTTGGTTATTATTGTGCAACTAGTTTCACAGTCAACAGTTTGCGCTATATCCTCAGGTCAGTATAAGTAAAATCAGAAGATGTCAGTACTAGATAGTGTTGTATCCAGACAGCGCCGGATGACTTCCGGGACGCCAAATTTTGAAGGGCTCTGATATAAAAATAAAATATTTTTTACATTCATTATTTTTTAGATTTTATATTAAGAAGATTAATAAGTAGTTCTATTCTAATCTAAATTGTTACAGTTGTCATTTTAAGGACTATAGTTTCATTCAGCAATATTCTTGTAGCTTATAACTTGCTTACAGTAATATCTACACTTTACGCAGAATATAAACCTTGCACAATGCTCTGCTTTTACACTAACTATTTTCACTTCACTAACTTTCCTATGTCTGTGTTGTCGAACAGTTGGTTAGCCTCGACATTCACATGTTGAAGTAGATGTTGTTCATGTGTGCTAGCACATTTGGCATTATTTGTTCTTCTGATTTAATCTTTAAGGTACCATAGAGCATCAACGCAGGTGCTTAGTACCGTACTCTAAAACCTCTGTACTTGGCCTTCTACCTCATACTGGTCTTGGTATTTGTTCGTAAATCAATAGGTTGTTATCAATGGATAGTTTAGAATTTCTAGGTCTCCAGTTCATCATTCTATCAAATTTTATTTTGAGTCTCCTCTCTTTTTTTTTAATGTGAACTTTCCAAAGCAGTCTCTTGTCCAAATTTAACCCCAGATATTTTGCAGGATGTGCAACAAGGACCTAAATTTTACCTATTCGTCTGATATCGTTCTCTTTTATAGATGAAGTTGACAAGCAGTAATTGTGTACCAATGATTTTAATTCTCCTTTTTTTGCCCAATGATTGATTTCATTCACTGAGATTTGCAGTTTTCTTTCAGCTTTTTCATGGTCGGGAATTTCATTAGTTTATAATAGGTAGAGTCACGGTCCCGGTACACTACCTTCCGGTACCGCCGCTTTGTTTTCTTTCACTCCAGAGTAGGCGTTCCTTTGCATGTCTCTCAAGAGTCTGTTTAAAATATAAGATTTCAATAAATGAGAGTATTGTTTTGGTAGTACTGTTTTTAGTTTGTAAATGAGGCCCTCATAGCAAACTCTATCGAAAGCTTGAGCAACATACAGAAAGACGACCGGGTGTTCTCCACCAAAATGATGAGGTGGCGTGAGTCTCTTTTCATCTCTTATTGGTTTTCATCGTTTTAGCAATAATTTTTTAAATAGTTTCGATAAAATAGGTAACAGAGATGTAGATCTGTATAAAGAAACTTTATTTTACGGTTTACCTGGCTTTGCTGTCATTATGACCTCCGCAACATTCAAATAAATCGGTACATGCTCTTATGATGCATTTATTAAGTGAGTAATTTTCACTATAGCTTATTTTTAACGCTGTTTTAATATTTTTCCTGTTACCAGATCGAATATAGGCGCTTTTCTAGGATTAATATTTTCAGTTATACGAAATTCAATTTCGTCTTTGTAAATATTAGTTAGTTCTTCGAAGTCATCTTACTCGTTTTGCTGGAATGTGTTGCTTTAACGTTCTGTAATACGTTTAACTTCTGTTCAGTGTTTCTGGCGCAGCTATCATCTGTATCCCTTATTGGAGGGTTGTGCATGATGGGTCATTTCAGTTTCTTAGGAGCCTTCCATAATGAATAATCAGTGTTTTTGTTATATATCAATTCGCTAAAGTAAACTCCAGTTGATTAATTTGTATTTTTTTTCTTTTCTGAGTATTTGCATTACATTGTTTAGTTCTGTTTTATGATGCACATATCTGCTTTGTTGCTGCTTTCCTCTGAGCTTCCCATTTTCTGAGAATATATCCCTTATTCCTTTTAAGTAATTCTATCCTTCTATTCGAGTTATGATGGTTGGTCGTTCCATGCTGCTTTTTGGATCTGTTTTGTGAATAGCTCTACTTCGGAATCAAATTATTCGATTGTTTTTAACTTTAATGAAAGGTTAGTCATTGCTCCCACTTCTTGTTTGAAGCTTTTCAATTTGTCTTTCTGTTTACTAGCCTTGGAGATAGCTTGTTTTGTATCGCTTCTTCACTAACTGTTAAAAGGATAGGAGACTGATCTGAATTCATATCCCATACTTCTTCTATGTTAAAGTCAATAATCATGAGATATTGATAGAATAATAATAATTGTAATATTATTTATATACAAATAAATATATTATTCTACATAATTTTTGACAAATAGGCTTACAAAAATCTTTTATGTCATACGTATGCTACAAGAATAACATAACTTACTTTTCAAAGTTCTCGCTCTTTAGCCGCTTGACCTTCAAATGCTCTCGTTATGCTCTTTGATATGTTGCATCACTTGTAAGTAAATATCTATTGTATTATTTTTTTTTTAATTAATATATTTTTACACAGTTCTTTATTATGTGATTTTGATGTTTTGCCTTTTCACTATTTTTTTTAATGTGCAGTAAATTTGTATATTCTTGTACGAAAGGGCGCTAAATTATATTTTCCTCGGAGCGCTCAAAACCCTAGAACCGGCACTGTATCCAGAAGTTAATTTATTATGTGTATTCGTGTTGTTTTTTGAAAATAAGATCAATTAAATGAGATGAAACTCTAGGTGTTGAGAGTTGGTGTGTCATAAAAAAGCAAAAATGTTGTTACAAAAAGTGTTTAATGCGTTAATATAACCATAAAAAACTACACAAACTACAAAAAGTATTAAGACAAAAAAGTAATTACACACAAAATAAGAATTAAAATTACTTCAAAAGAAGTTCATTATATTGTTCTGAAGCTATTTTCTTGTGGCATTGTAAATTAATTACTATTAAACTGGGAATAAACCACAATTAAAGATAAAAATACGTTTATTGACGTTTCAATTTCCACTTCGTATGATAGTATTATGAGGTTTTTTTCCTGGTTTTTCCCTCATAATTTACTATGGAATCACTAACAGGAGAATTTTACTGTCATCATGTCATGTGTTTGTCTTTTTCAAGACGAATTACATGCTATGATTTTTTTCTGGCGGATATTCTCAAGTTAAACTTGATTTCATGTAATCGAATGAACTATCTTATAAGTAAAGTCGTCCCAGGAGCTCAACTCAACAATATTGGCAATATCATTTTAAAGTCGTCTACTTTAAAATGCATAATGTATGTCTGAATTGTCAATATAAATGAGTCAGATAAAATTAAATTATTAGAAGAATTTTTTACTATGTAACAAAAAACAAAATTTGTTTGATTTACTGTTTGTATTTTGAGAACCATTTCCGAAGTGGAAATTGAAACGTCAATAAACGTATTTTTATCTTTAATTGTGGTTTATTCCCAGTTTAATAGTAATTAAGTTCATTATAGTTTTTGTTTTTTATAATGGTCTCCTCCTTTAACAAAAAAATGTGTAATGGCCTCCTCCGTTTTAATTCTTGTTGTCTGTGTTTGTAGTTTGTGTAGATTTATAAGTTTATATTAATTTAAACTCTTAATAAAATTTTACATTTTCTGAGTACTCACACTTCAAAAACATTTTTTATGATACAAGAACTTTAAACACCTAAGTTTCATCTCATTTAATTGATCTTCTTTTTAAAAAGCAACATGAAAACACTTGTTTAGTTAACTACTGGACACAACACCGAAGGAGCACAATACACAGCTTTTTAAATGTATCGTGACTGTTGACATTACACTATAACCTCCAGCAAATAAATAATGAAATGAGTCATAAATGTGATCACTTATGTTTACGCTATCGCTATGACCTTTACTACGAAGGGTGTCAGTAGCCGAAAAAGGATGCGTATATGGTCCGTATATATTTAGTTTTCTCAGAGTAAGATAGATTGTGTCTGTGTGTTAAAGTCTTAGTGCAGTAGTCAAAGATTTGATGGTAAAATAACAAATGCTTGTTGGTTATTTCTCTGTTTGTTTAATCTCTTCATCCAAAGTGCCGTCTTTGGTTATACAGATTGAACGAAATAAATTCGGAACATACGAAATATTATGTATTTCGGCTCAATTCTGCTGTAGGTGGTTGACCAACAAAAGGGTCTGAAATAATTATATTATAAAAATCCAATACTTCAGCGGGCTGCTGGATTCTCAAATCATAAAAATCATAAAAATTGAAAGCTACACATAAATCTACGATTTTATTATGCTGTTAAACCACTTATTTTTTTATTTATTATTTTTTCTTTCTGCGTGGATTGACTTGAAATTTTAACAGAAGGTAGGTAATAGCGTAAGGATCAAAATCTATATCGAACCAAAGTGCGCCAAAGCCTTGGGTGTGGTTGCCACCCCATCTCGATTTTTTCGATCGAGAAAAAATCGACGTTTTTAATAGATTTTTCGCGAATAACTCGAAAATGGTGCATTTTATCAAAAAAATTGTAGAGAACAAATTTGTAGCTTTTAAAAGACAAATACAATTCATTTTTTAAAATGTTTTTGCGATATAATAGGAACCGAAATACGGCCTATCAATGTTCAGCGATTTTCTTCAAATGCCAAATTTGAAAGATTCAAAGTCAAATATCGGGAAAATGGTGCATTTTTGGAAGAAAACTCACAAAACCTTTTTTAAAGGGCATAAATAGACCTATCATAAAATAGACCTATCATAAAAAAAACTCTAGCTCAAAAATTGAGTGAGTTATGATGAAAATAAGGTCAATACCTCATTTTTTACGAAAAAATCGATGAAAACAACCCCCTAACCACGCCCATAATTAAAATCGATCTTCACCCTTCTGCAATTCTCTTTGTACATGTATTGTTAATACGTCCAAGAAGTTTGACCCATTTAAAATGCTTAGTTTTAGAAAAAGTGCAGCTTAAGCCGCGTTTTCACGATGACAATTGGCGAGGCAATTGTCATTGGACAATTGTCATCACGTGGTTTGGGATTGTCGGAGGCCAGTCCAGTTGAACGAGAAGATGTTTATACGGGGCCAACTATTGCCATGGCAGTAGACAGCTAAAACATGGCCGACTGCTCATCATCTGTTGTGTCCGGTGAGGACTTAAAACACAGTGTTGCCAAATTTTTTTGTATGAAGTATAGGAGTTTTTAAAATAGAAAGATACATTGACGAAATTGTATATAATGTTTTAAAAAACGTATACAGCGATGATTAAACGCTGGTATACAGCCAACTACTGGGATTTCCCATTAATTTTTATATAATGTTTTGTTATGAGAAGCCATAATTTTTGAATTCATATTAAAAAGCATTCATAAAATAGTATTTTTACTTTAAATATAGCTAAGTATTTAGTGTATTGTTATGTTTAACCTATTTTTTTTATTTTCATTTAACTTTACTGTATTCTGTAGTTTTTGAAGTTTCTAAACTATTAATTTTTACCTTAAGCATAATTTTAATGGTTTTTATTATATAAGTATTTTAAATGTAAGATATAATTTTATTTTATAATATTTATAGGTATAATTTTAAGGTTTTTAATTAAATATGTATTTTTCACGTTTTTGTTTAATTATGTATGTATTTTTCAATTTCAAATTTTCATTTCATATATATATATATATATATATATATATATATATATATATATATTACATCTTGCCCATAATTTTATATATGAGAGTGTGAAATAATTGAGTATATGTCAACACTGACGTATATTAAGCTTACATTTAACGTCAACCATATCTATAGGTTATGTTTATTCTACGAAAATTAAATTTAACCCAAATAACACAAATTACTACTGGCCTACACCGTTCACACGGCACCAATTGTCGCGACAATTGAGATTTCGAGTGGTGGAGGGGCTCACTGGGCGCAGCTCATTGTCCTCAGTCTACACCCGGAGACAACTGAATTTTGGGCCAATTGTTAAGGCAGTTGGCAAGGCAATTGGCCTGAAGTGTTTAGACGAAGACAATAATTCCATGCCAGTCAGTTGTCTTCTGACAATTGTCTCGCCAATTGTCACCGTGAAAACGCGGCTTTAAAGCGAGAAACGATTTATAATTTCATATTTTTTACCCTTCTTTTTTTAAATATCCCCGAAAATACTGAATATATGAAAAAAATAAAAATGTACTAAATTGTAGCTTTTTTAATGACTAAAATTTTCCTTTATTTAGATTTGTTGTACAATGAATATTTGGCGAGATATAGCCGTTTAAAGCATCGATTTATGATCAAGCACCCCATTTAAAAACCAAGGGTTCCAAAAAGATTTAATTCCCATATCCGTGTAGCTCTTAAAAACCTCTACAAAATCGTTTTTGAAGAAACACTCTATCGTTAAAAATGAAGGAAATACGTTAAAAAAACCAATTAATTTTTTTCCGGAAAATTCCATTAGTATAGTACAGTACATTTCGGAGCATAATAATCTACAAAACCGGTATATTAGGTAGTGGGGCGTTATAAATTCGAAATTTTAAACGTTCTTATTTTGAAATCCCATCCAACAGAATAAAACATCTACTCATATGTATATGGCTTGGCAATGAAAATATCACAGCAACAGATTGGGGACGGTATTCCAAAGATGGTTTGTTATTACCCGTACGCATGAACAAACAACCTGCACCCGATGAACTTTTGAAAATTGTTTGCCAATGCAAAACAGGGTGCGGCGTTTGATGTGGGTGCTGAAAAATAAAAGTTGGTTTATACTGTAACTCTGCTTGTTCTGAATTGAATTGGATTGAAGAAGATGAGGATGACATAGATCACGCTGAAGATGTAATTGACAAGGGTCAAGGATGTAACAAGGGTCGCTTTTTAAGGGTTGAAATATGATGTAACTTTATTCAAAAGCACGAAAACTATCATTATTTAATTAATTCAAACCAAATTTTACCCATATTCAGGTTTAATATGTTATTTTATAATTTTTGACCATTAGGGGTAGTTTTCACCCATAAGAACAATCAGGGTTCGTCGACATGACATAAACTATAAAGCAGCGGGTGAATTGAGCTTAAATCCAAATTTTTATCCAAATCGACCCAAGGCGAAATCATTTTTTTAGAATTAGTAATTTTTTTTACATTAATCTCTAACAAGGGTTGCTTTTTAAGGGTTGAAATATGATGGAACTCTATTCAAAAGTATAAAATAATCATTATTTAATCAAGTCAAACCAAATCTTACTCATATTCAGATTAATAAAAAATTTATTTAAACTCCTTTATAAAAGGTATATAATAAAATGCCCAAACGGGCTATCACAAAGATATTGCAAAACGTTTTCGGATTATTAAATCCATCATCAGTGCAAACCTGAAAGTAAATAACCACTTTAATTAAAAGAACGTTGAATTTAAAATGTTGACTAAGGTTAAAGAACATTGTGGTTAATACTTACGAGGTATACATGCTATGGAACCACCAAAATATATGGGTCCAAACCCTTTAAATGATATAAATTTACATTTGCTTTACATTATATGTGGTTACAAATTATGATGTTTAAGTTACCGTTGGAATTGGTAACATGGCGACGTATGACCCTACATAGGTAAAATGGTCCTGAGACGAAGTGTCTTCGAGGACCTATTGATAACAACTGATCAAAATGACATTGTTGACATGTTAGAACGGATGTTGTGTCAGAGCAGTCAGTGTAACTTACGGTAGTTGTCTAAAAATGACAGATGTCAGCATTATTTAAAATTGAAAAAATTAAAATTATAATAATGTAACAGTATCAACCATAAATGTTGTAGTCTGTAATGTGAATTAATCATATGGCTATATTGGAAACATTGAAAATTTGGTTTTTTAAAAAATTTATGTGGGTAAACTGGAGTTTATGAAATTTTGTAGGATCAGTAGGCAACCAACTATACATGTGTATGCATTTATTTGTTCTAAGCTAAAAAATTTTATCAAAAGGCCCTGTATGTTGTGTAATATTTGGTACCTAGAAAATTGTAAAAAATGGCAAAAAAGCACATGTAGGAAGATGAGATGTTTAGATCTGTTGTTGAGCTGAAATTTTTTGGGGTCTCTAGGGTCTTCAGCCTCTTCACCTTTCTCTTCACAATAACAATTAAACATCACACATATTTAGCAAATTTGACAGATCCAACTTAAACATAACTACTCTTACAGTTTCATACGTTCTCACAATACACCCCAAAAGCCTATTAAACTCACATACCTACCTAAACTCAAATTTATAACTCATCCCTTTTTTATTTTATATTTCTCAGGCACCAAATGTTCCTTTTAACATATAGGGCCTCTTGTTTTTTCTTGAGTTAGAATTTGAGCAAGGTATTAACAATACCATACCAAACCACCTTTCAGCCATCAGTTTTCTGTTGTTCTGGCATACGTGTCCACACACAAAAACAATCTACCATCTTTAATTTTCACACATAACCAGCAATTCATGTTCATCTACTTCATGTACCAAATGTTACACAACATACAGGGCCTTTTGATAAAATTTTTTAGCTTAGAACAAATAAATCCATACACATGTATAGTTGGTTGCCTACTGATCCTACAAAATTTCATAAACTCCAGTTTACCCACATAAATTTTTTAAAAAACCAAATTTTCAATGTTTCCAATATAGCCATATGATTAATTCACATTACAGACTACAACATTGATGGTTGATACTGTTACATTATTATAATTTTAATTTTTTCAATTGTAAATAATGCTGACATCTGTCATTTTTAGACAACTACCGTAAGTTACACCAAAGAATATAGTAAGCGTCTATATTCTTTGGTTACACTGACTGCTCTGACACAACATCCGTTCTAGCATGTCAACAATGTCATTTTGATCAGTTGTTATCAACAGGTCCTCGAAGACACTTCGTCTCAGGACCATTTTACCTATGTAGGGTCATACGTCGCCATGTTACCAATTCCAACGGTAACTTAAACATCATAATTTGTAACCACATATAATGTAAAGCAAATGTAAATTTATATCATTTAAAGGGTTTGGACCCATATATTTTGGTGGTTCCATAGCATGTATACCTCGTAAGTATTAACCACAATGTTCTTTAACCTTAGTCAACATTTTAAATTCAACGTTCTTTTAATTAAAGTGGTTATTTACTTTCAGGTTTGCACTGATGATGGATTTAATAATCCGAAAACGTTTTGCAATATCTTTGTGATAGCCCGTTTGGGCATTTTATTATATACCTTTTATAAAGGAGTTTAAATAAATTTTTTATTAATCTGAATATGAGTAAGATATGAGTAAGATACAGCCAGCTACAGGAACTTAGTTTCCTAGTGGAATTCAGTTTAATATGTTATTTTATAATTTTTGACAATTAGGGGTGGTTTTCACCCCTAAAACCCTTCAGCGTACTTCGGTTCGATATAGATTTTGATCCTTGGGCTATCACCTACCTTCTGTTAAAATTTCAACTCAATCCATGCAGGACGAAAAAATTGCGAGGTTTTAAGTTTTTTCGAGCTTTATTTCCTTAACTATTATCGCTTCCTTAGACAAGACCGTCTAAACAACATTGTTGCGAGACAGATAGTTGAACGATGTTTTATACAATGTCTATACCCAGGCATGGAATTTATTTTTGTCCAAGTTTTATATTGGTTCACTATTTCAAATGCAGTTCAAACAGACATATATTAAATTGTATGATCCGTTTTAAATTCGTTTAATCTGTATATAATTACAGTGTGTTAAATTTTATGAAATTATAAGCAAAGCCTGGTGATCCATTAGTTCCTTTGACTAGAGTCTGTACCGACACCCCTCACAATTTAGATTTACATCATTTGTTCTGCGCATGTGCGGTTTCAAATAAAGTTATAAGTCAAGAGTCAAGTAAAGTTGACATTGACAAACGGAATAAAATTGCAATTTTTAATCTATAAAAATGCGATTAGAGTAATTTTTTAATACTTACCCGTCTACATATAAAGGGTCGGTCCAGTACCTAGCAGATAAATTTAAGTGGCCAAAAAAATTTAAATTCGAGAACAAACACTTTCCCTTGGTTTTGGAATATGTATTAATATTTTAAAAATGATCGACTTTGTCAAAAATGTTTCTTGTAAAAATTTTGTGGTTTATATTCTCTATAAAATGCATGCAACTGCAATTTTTTAAATGAGATTTTATTCCCATTACAATGACATTTGTACCTCCGATATTTGTCATAGTCTTATTTTATATTCTGGACGTTTTGGTACATCATTACACATATTTTGCATAACTAAAATACGATGTTTTTTGCTTTAGTTTTTCTCAATAACATAATTTAATATCAAATACTTACTAGAATCTACTTTATAATAGACTTTATTAAACTATAAGTCCAAAGTAATTGGTTAATTTACTTAACTGCTTGTAATTTTACTTCAACTTATTACATACATTGAAGTAACAACAGAAAATACATATTTCAACAAAAACAGGTTACATTATTTTAAAGTTGAAAATATTTGCATTATGTATTGGGCACTTTTGCATTGTATATTCACTTTTTTAGATTATGGAAAGATTTTATGTCACTTGAATTTTGTTTGATATGCTCTACATTTAAATTAGTTTGGTATGTCTAGTCTTTTAAAATGAACAAATAAAACTGCAAATGACTATTGATACTTTCAACAATTGTTTAACTCATATTTTTAATAGGGATACAATATGCTCCATTTTGAATTGTATTTTCTGTACTTACCTATTATAACAAGAAAAAGCATATTGTAGTAATATAAAAAATAAATAAGGTCCCTACTATGAACAACAGTCTGATTGCTCAGAGTGATGACACTAAAGAAATACAAAAATTCACAGAAAATAAAAAAAGTCTGATTTCATTTTAAAAAAATGAAATTTGTACCTACTGATATCTCAAGAACTTAAACATGACATGAACTTACCAACTACCTATCCCATATTATCTATGACCATGATAAAGCTTTTGTTTAAGGTGAAATAAAACACACACTTGAGTATTGTTAAAATTTTATTAAAACAGATATGCAAAATTTTATCCATTTCCACACCACAGTATTCTTTTCAGAAATGCTGTAGGATAAATGGCGCGTTAACTTTTTTTATTATAGTGGGAAGTTTTGCCAGTAGCCTTATTAGACCCACTGATTTGAAAAAGTCCTATAGATCACAAAAAAGTATTCTAAGTTGTTCTAATATCTTTACTGTGACAGTTTAAAACATTTTTTTGTGATTCATATAATTTATTAATCCTAATCACCATGAACCTATCACTATAAACTAACTTATCACTATAAACTAACTTATCACTATAAACTACTTATGAATCACTAATCCTATAATTCGTACGATTTATGAATCCTATATGTATACTTATTAATTATTCTTAGTAGGTATATTAAATTAACAGATTCATAGCAATTTCGTTACTTTCGTTCTGTTGTGGTAATATAACACTGGTTTTATTTTTTTTCTTTTTTGTGGAAAATAGCCTTCTTTGTGGTACTATGTTTCCCTTAGAGACACTTTTCACAACTAAAGTTTTATCATTTTTTAAACTGTCTCTGACAGCTGCCATAGTGGGGGTCATTGATAAGGCAATTGTTTCAAGAGATTCTAATTCTTCAATGGATTCTGTACTTCTAATAAGAGTGGTGAGCTTTTCTATTAAGACATCTTGCCTTTTCTTTAGATTGGTCTCTTCTGATGCTACCTGTTTTTTGCTTAGCTCATTGAGAATAGTGACAACTTCAGGAGCTGCATTGTTTTCGATAATCAAATTATTATCCTCTAAAAGCAAAAAGTAATATAGTTACCTACTTATAACATCTACCTAAATTCTTTAAGAGTACAACAAAATGTTTAGCATGCATGATAAAAGCCTTTTATCCAAGCTATTATATAAAAAATGAGACAGTTTTGTGAACCAACTTTTAGAATTATTCAAACTATAAACAACTACCAAAGTCCCACACCCAAAATCAGTAGTACATCTTACAAACAACTGTTATTACTGATGGGCCCATTTTGTAATGTCAAACAGTACAATTATAAACTGTGAATAGTTCTTATATTATTTTATGTCCTAAATTTCAAAAAACTTAAAAATTAAGTTCCTTACCTTCAGGGTTAAGATTAGTTTCCTGTGACATGTCTACTCTATTTAATAATTGTGCAACTGCATGTATGTGTTTACACATATTAAATTTGATACTTGAGTCCATACAAGTACAATAAAATTGATGAACACAAATGCCACAATCTTCACATTTCAGTGTGCACATACAACTTTCAACATCCCTATGTATATAATACAGTTCTGTTGAACTCATTGAAGGAACAGTGAAAGTATCGTCTGTTCTGATAATTAAGTTTGCATCTATTTTAACAGATTCGTTGTGCCTTACTCTGATATTTGAAATAGTTGTACAAAGCTTGCCTTTATGCTCAGAAATGATTTTTTGAAACAATTTATCACGGACCAATCTCATAATTGCTAGTATTGACTTATCTAATCTTTTTACTTTCTTTCCATTAAGGTACTCATATTTTAAAGCTCTGTGAAGTCTCTCCAAGCGCATATTTGTGTTTATTCCGATATGTTTCCTATAGCAATATGCCCAAACTTGTGGATTTTTGGAATATTGCTTAAAATATAGAAAAAACTCTGACATATCAGAATTTTGACTTTGATCATGCAAAAACTTAATGATCATCCTTTCAAAAGCCTTTTCATCTCTTTCTTGAAGAAGAACTCTTAGTTGTTTGTATACAAGAGCCTGAAATGTTAAATTATTAAATACATCATAATAAACCAAAGTTTAAATACATACTCGAGTTTCTTTTGATATTATTTTTGAATTAATATTCTTTCTCCAAGCTTTATCTACATGCCATGTGCAATATAACCTGAAACAATCAATCAAAAAGCATATTTGACAAAAATTATATTTATTAATGTAACTACTTACCGCTTATCTGGTGCTCCCATTGTTTGGAGCCATGCATTGAAATATGCCTCTGCCATATCTGACATAAAAGCTTTACACTTTATAATCCCAGTTTGCTTCTTAATTTCAGAAAAAAATAAAACCAAAACTTCATGATCTGAACGATTAGAAATTAGAAACCCACAGGGAAAGCCTTCTCGAATTTCATCAACCACCATAATTGTGTGAAGTTCAAAATCATAGCTATTAGTTCCATGTGTGCCATCTAAGCATATAATGTTACCCCCAAATTTTTTCAAAAGTTCAACCTGAGATGGTGTCATTATTACCAGAACAAAGTCGTCATTTTTTAATTGTGGATAATCCTTATAGTAAACACCTTGAGGCTTATAAAAAAGAACACATTCTCCCTGCTCTTTCATCGAATTTACCCAAGCTTCTATACTTATAGCATCATTTTTGTGCCATGTTGGTGGATGTGCAAGTTGATAGGAATGCTCAATATTAAATAAATCCTTTTTGGTAGTCAAGTGAATTCTTTTTAAATTTGAATCAATCACAGAGTCTCTAATGTCATCCAAAATATTGTTGAATGGTATTTTTTGGGCAATCTTTTTTGCAATCTCTTCTTTCTCTTGCTTTGTCAATGTCATGTGTGTTAACTCGGATTTGTGTCCCACATGTGTTTTAACAAATTTGGCAATACAACTCCCTAAAAAATGTAATTAATATTATATACCTCAAAACAAAAAAAATATTTACCATTTGTCTTTATTACTAAATTTATAGATGAAGGGCAAAATGCATTAATCTTCTTACTGCCTTGAAGCTTTAAGTGTCTCTTTTTCTCACCACTTGGTTTATATATCCCAGATCGACTACATATATATTTTATGATAACATGATCCTTGGTGGACTTTGTTTTTCTTTTGCGAAACTGAGTGTTACATTCTTCCTCAACTTTGTTTCTCCATTCTTGAAATTCTGCTACTGATGCAAAAGTGAATTCTTCTGTCTCTATTTTAATATCATGACAACTATCAAGGTGATTTAACATATCACTGGTAAACCTTGATTTATATGTTTTACACATAGCACAAATGTTCTTTTCTGTCCTTTTCAATGGAGATGTTATATTATTATCAACACTCGAAGTCTTGTTATGTGTGTGCTTTAAATGTGACCTCAAATGGTGTTGATAATTAAAATTTTTGCTGCAATAAACACATTGAAAAGAATATTTTACATCTGCATATATTTTATTAAACTCTGTTGGATGAAGGCTTCTAACATGTGCCTTGAGTGTGTATTGTGTTGCAAACCCTTTTTTGCACAAGTTACATATAATGTCGGTGAACTTCTGTTTATAAATATTGTCAAAGTCCTTTGGATGTATCTTTTTAATGTGTACTTTTAACACATCTTTACGTGAAAAACTCTTATTACACAAAGAACAAGTAATGGCCATAACTGGTACAGGTATTTTTAACTTTTTTTCACAAAAGGAATTGTTAAGATTCTGATAATATAATCAACAAATCAACTACAATTTGAGATAATATAAACACATAAATGTGGTTATGTTTAAAATAAACTATCACATTTACAGCTGTCAGATTGCGGCCGCACATGCGCAAAGCAAATGATGTAAATCTAAATTGTGAGGGGTGTCGGTGCAGACTCTAGTGTTCCTTTGTCACAAGTACACAAACGGGTTGCACAAGCAGATAGTATTAGTCTGGGTACGGTAAACAACATTGTGAAAAGGGGAAAAACAAAAATAAAACTTCGAAAAAGATCAAGTTAGATGTTGATTCGAGAATATTTCGAAGACAAATTCACAATTGGTATATACATGAAAAAACACCACCCTCTCAGACGCTTACACCTAAAATTTTAACGAAGATTTGCTGTTTGCTGGTGGTAGACAACATTTGCGTAAAAGTATACCTGCTTTGGTTTTCGATGGCGCAAAATGCAAAGTAATCGAAAGTTACTTATGGAGTGACATAACATTAGAGAGCTAAGAACAATTTTCTTAAGACAAATTAAACATTACCGTGAGGAAGATTGACCAATTATCTATATGGATGAAACATATATTCATTCTTCCCACACTAATCAAAAATCTTGGATGGATAACAGTAATGAAGGATTACGAAGAAAACCAGTGTCGAAAGGTCAAGGATTAGTCATAGTTCACGCTGGATGGGAAAATGGTTTCATACCAATGGGCCCTGTAACCCTTTTTATTGTCGAGATATAGCTAAAGCTATGCTAGCTTTGCCGTAAAGTTTGCATACCCACTAGTTCAGTTAAATTGTATTTTTGCTAGGAGAGTTTTGGGGTAGTTCTGATTTTTTCATTCCATATGTTTTTTGGGGTGCTTAATCCGAATCTGGGATTTGCGGACAAAATTTCGTGACGCAACATTAAAAAAAAACAGAATAAACCGTTTTTTTTTTTCTTTTTTCGGGTTTTTTGCTTTAAAACTCGAAAAATATCAACTTTTGGTAAATGGTCTGTTTACAGAAATTAAAGTACTTGAAATTTTCTACAAATACCAGTATTTAGTTTTTTTTTTCAGACGAATCGTTCGGTTTCTAGTGCGAGTTGAAAATTGTAAATTTTTAGCAGTTTATGCAAAACCCACTTTTTACATTTCAATATTTAATTTTTATGGATGCTGTCATTTGATAAATGTCACTTGGTTTTCCACACAAGTAATTAAAAAGAAAAAAGGCAAAAATTATGCAAATTCAGTAGGTAGGTAGAACTCGTAACAAAATAAAACTTAAAATCTCGTTACTTATGATCATATATTATTATGATTATAAATTATAATATGCAAAATTTATATGAGCCGTTGTCTTTTGGAAGGCCCTGGCTGAGGTTCTTCGATAACGATGAGTCCTGATTCTGCTTGTTCTGGAAAATAAAAGTTTAAAGTTAATTCATTTATCAAGAAGAGATGAAAATTGCAAAATAGATTGTTAGATTAAACATACCTTCCGCATCGTACTGAGGTTCTTCGATGGCATCGGGTCCTGGCTCAGGGTCTGATTGCTCCATCGTCAGCGTCGGGAGTCGTTCTCCTGGAAAATAAAAAGAGGAGAGACACATATTATATATCAAGGAGAGATGAATGACTACAAAATAACTTGTCAGATCCAACATACCTCTCTCTCTTTCTTCAGTTTCTTCTACGTCTATGTCAGAGCTGTCTTCTGGGGGCTCAACATTGTTACACAGTCCTTCGCATGATGCTCATATTGGAGAACAATGGAGTCACGCCTTCCTGCATTCACAATTGCGTTGACAGCCCTTTTTACATTTACATGAAATGTACCGGAGTATTGAGTTTGGTGCAGGGTCCAAAGTAGTTGGTACTGGCACAAGACCACTACTAGTTTTTTGTCATCCACACTCACTTGGGTCTTTTTGTTGCTCATTAGGTGTGGCTTGACCGGATAACCACTGCTGCAGCAGCTTCAGTTGGGTGCAATGAGGAAATGTTGGTCTTATTTTTGAATGATGAAGATACGTATTGTTTATATCTTAAATCGTTTAGTTTTGTCTCTTTTTTCCATATAGAGCCGTGAGAAACATGTTTCCTGCTGTGGCAATCTCATCTTGACTTGAATTAGAGTCTTTGAAAGCTTCAATTACCGATTGCAAATCTTTGTTCTTCTGCAGGACCTTAAGAAATTTCAGTTTCCCTTGATTAAACAATGCAGAAGTAGTATCACAACCACTCATCGCATGCAGAAATAAAATATGATCCAATAGGATTTTCCATCATCCAGATAAGGGTTGTAGAGGCTTTGCGAAACCTTTCCTTTTCCTGGCTTCAAAAAAAAATTATATCAGGGCTACAAAGGCCAATCAAAATGACCAGTAGGTCGATATCTTCCCCCACCACTGTCATATGTTCATTTGACGGGGCCATCTCAAGAGCTGTTGTAATAATTAGGATATCAGCATTTTAATTAACTTAAATACTAGGGGAAATTAACTGAAAACCTTTCAATACAAATCTAAAAAGTGGGTTTTGTAGTCACACCGGTACAAATTTCCAATTTTCAACTTGCACTTGAGACCGAACGGTTCTCTGTACAATAACCAAAATAGTGACATTTGTACAGAACTTTAAGTACTTTAATTTCTGTAAACAGACCATTTACTAAAAGTTAACAGTTTTCGAGTTTTAAGCAAAAAAACCGGAACAAAGCAAAAAAAAACCGATTTCTTCTGGTTTTTTAAACGTTGCGTCACGAAATTTTGTCCGCAAACCTCAGATTCAGATTTAGCACCCCAAAAGACATATGGAATGAAAAAATCAGAACTTCCCCAAAACTTTCCTACTAATATCACTTTACAGTACAAATTTACTGAATCACACTGTTTTCTCGGAAAATACCCACTTTTCGTTATAAATTAGCAATAAATTATAATATTCCAGTAAATTCTTCTCCACTCCAGTGGTAGAGGCGGATA
This sequence comes from Diabrotica balteata, assembly GCA_918026665.1. Lineage (NCBI taxonomy): Eukaryota > Metazoa > Arthropoda > Insecta > Coleoptera > Chrysomelidae > Diabrotica > Diabrotica balteata. Next base: position 88,048,197 of record OU898279.1, read on the forward strand.
AAAACTTTAAATAGAAATTGGGAAGTCTAATTTAATAACAATCATATATTTAGAATTTCTTACTATAGAATGATGAAAAGTACACACATAATTTGTCAATTTCTTTTTTTCAGTTGGAAAGCGAAAGTTAGGAGCAAAGCCAATACATCCCGAATCTATTATATGCCAAGTCAAATTGGAGGGGGAAAGTTTCATGAGAAACATCAGAGCAGGCGTAACAGGTTACATAGTTGAAATTAATCAGAAAGTTAAGGAAGACCCAAATCTGCTAATAAGTGATCCAAAAGGTATGGGATTTGTAGCTATTTTAATGTTAAAAGGGCAAAGAGATCAGCATGATGAAATTCTAAATAATATGCCTTTATTAACAGAAGAAGAATATATAAAAGCGCTAAAGATAGAAATTCCATAAACATAAAATAAAACAAAGCTGGCGATTTTCTTTACAATGATTACAGATATTTATATATTATTACTTTGATTAAGATTATATAACATTGTAATACAGTCTATAAGATATAAATAAATGTTTGTTAATATTTTATTTCTTGTAATATCTAGTTATTTATTTTATAATAAATTTGAGCAGGGGTCGCAAAACCCATATGCCATAGCAAGTGTTTAGTACAAACTATGGAGCAAATGGTCATCCAGTTTATTTTTGAAAATATTAACAGATGGAGCATCTATGATCTCAGCCGGAAGGCTATTCTATATCGAGGACACTCGATTACAGAGAAAAAATTGTCTAGTTGTTGTTAAAAAAGTCCTTTTTAAACTTAAGTTTGTAGCCACGAAGACGATTGTCATTGTCTAGTATAAACATATTCCTCACATTTCCAAAGTTGTATTTTACTATCCAAAACGGAATAGTTAAATCGCCTCGGAAGTCGACGTTTTTCAAATGTAGTGAGTGAGATTAGTCATATTCAGTCTTTCTGTATACGTAGGTCTTGAGTGACCAAAAGACATCCTAGTGCACTGCCGCTGTACGTTTTCAAGAATATTACGATCGCGCACTAATACCGGACACCAAATAGTTCCGCAATATTCCAGAACTGGACGAAATTTTATTTAGTAGATATAATTTACTGTTAGCTTTTTTAGAAATATGCAAAATATGGTGCGACCAACTTAGATTGTAATTAATAATATAATACCTAGATCATTATGTGATTTAGCTGTTAACACGCGCCCATTAATACACATTTGTCCATATTAACAGCCAGCATCCAAGTAGAGCACCATTCTGATATGCAATCAAGGTCATCTTCTAGTAACTGGAAATTTACGGAGGGAAAGATTTCCGAAGTGGAAATTGAAACGTCAATAAACGTATTTTTATCTTTAATTGTGGCTTATTCCCAGTTAAATAGTAATTAATTTACAATGCCACAAGAAAATAGCTTCAGAACAAATCAGAAATTGTCTCGGCAATAATAGATTTCATTATCTTAGATATTATAGGTGTTAAGCTGATAGGACGATAGTTATTAGGATTCAATGTGTTCCCCTTTTTTAAAATCTGTGTTACAGATGCGGTTTTCCATATAGGAGGCAAAATATGTGTGGTGGATGATAAGGACATAATCACATATAGTGGGTAAGCTAAAGCATCAGATCATTTCTTTCAAAATAAAGAAGAAATTAAGTTGAGACCAGGAGATGAATTATTTTTTAGGCTTTGAAGATGATGTTTAACTTTTTCAGGAGTATATATTATATGTTTAAGGAAAGAAGAAACTCGCGACGAAGTAATATTAGGCAACTGATGATTAGTGGGTTCGACAGAGAAAACCTTAGATAAATTACTGCCGAGGACTTCGGTATTCTCATAGTTGATGGATTCGACCGTTACTTGATGGAAATTCATTTTATGTAACAATAAAACACTGAAAACTTTCTTTTCAAACTTCCACAAAATTTATTTTAACTATTATCACTACAGCTGTTTCGGCTGATTGCCTTTCTCAAGCCTTTCACTTGAGAAAGGCAATCAGCCGAAACAGCTGTAGTGATAATAGTTAAAATAAATTTTGTGGAAGTTTGAAAACAAAGTTTTCAGTGTTTTATTGTTACATTCTCATAGTTATTTTGGGATATATCCTCATTATCATTTTCCAGTAAAGGTATAGAAACTTTTGTTGTCAACAAAGATCTAATATACTTGTACTTACTTAATTTTTTATAGGTATTACTAATGGCCATACTCTCTTGCTAGGACAGTTTTAATTTTTTTTAAACGGGTTTTTTTGATACAGTTGTCGGATACTTTGTATGACACTAAATGAGTCTGTTAAGATAATATATTTGCAGTTTGTTGTCAGATTTATCAGTTCTATAGCGCGAAGAGCATACAGTTCAGCTGTACAGATAGTACTAACATTAATTAGTTTCATTTTAAGGACCTTCTCTAAAGTTACTACAGATGCTCCCACACCTTCGGATGATTTTGAACCATCAGTGTATATCTGGGTATGATTTTTATAACGACTAAGGATTTTTCTAAAATGAGAAATATTTAAATCATGATTAGTGGAGTTTTTGTCAAATGACGTAAATTCAAAAGTTATATGATGATATGTTTTGAATCAAGGTGGATTACGGTCATATGTGTATGGAAGACATTCAGGTATGACAATATTAAACAGATTCAAAGGCTCCCAGACATATTCTGTGTGCTGTGTTGTGAATAGTGTCGAGCTTTTTAAGTACTGATTTCGATGCTGAGTCGAAAGCTATAGCCGCGTGGTCTAGCTGTGATCGTATAATAGTATATATATATATATATATATATTATATATATATATATATATATATATATATATATATATTTCACTGCCTTCCCTCGCTCAACAGTCTCCCTTCTCCTCTCTCTCTCTCTCTCTCTCTCTCTCTCTCTCTCTCTCTCTCTCTCACTCTCTCTCTCTCTCTCTCTCTCTCTCTCTCCTCTCTCTCTCTCTCTCTCTCTCTCTCTCTCTCTCTCTCTCTCTCTCTCCCTCTCTCTCTCCCTCTCTCTCTCTCTCTCTCTCTCTCTCTCTCTCTCTCTCTCTCTCTCTCTCTCTCTCTCTCTCTCTCTCTCTCTCTCTCTCTCTCTCTCTCCTCTCTCCTCTCTCTCTCTCTCTCTCTCTCTCTCTTCTCTCTCTCTCTCTCTCTCTCTCTCTCTCTCTCTCTCTCTCTCTCTCTCTCTCTCTCTCTCTCTCTCTCTCTCTCTCTCTCTCTCTCTCTCTCTCTCTCTCCTCTCTCTCTCTCTCTCTCTCTCTCTCTCTCTCTCTCTCTCTCTCTCTCTCTCTCTCTCTCTGTTGTCCCATTCTCCTTCGCTTTATTCATCTGCTGTCGCTAGTTCTTCTTACATGTCCATACTACTTTAGTTTTTTTTTGTTCTATATATGTTAGTATGTCTGTTTCTATTGATGTTCTTTGCTTTATTTCGTCATTACTTCTCCTATCCATTCTTGTTATTCTGCAGTATCTTCGCAAGCATTCCATCTCTGTTGCTACTATCTTACTGCTGTTTTTCTTGTTTATAATTCAATTTTCAGCCCCATATATCATACGCACATGTTTTATAAATCTGTGTTTTTGTCTTCATATTTAGGTGTGTATCCCACGATACTGAGTTAAGTTGTCGGAGGATTGCTGTTCTTGTTTTTCCTAATCTTTGCGTAATTTCTTCCTCTGTTGTTGACCTTTTTCGTGATTATAAACCCCAAGTATTTGAATTTATCCTTTCCTTTGATTGTTACGTTGTCATCAATCTGTAGATCTTCTATGTCTTTTCACTTGTAGATAGGTACTCTGTTTTCGCGAGGTTAATATCTAGGCCAGCCTTGTTAATTTTTCTTGTAGTTTCTTCATCATGTAGCTGAGGTTGTCTTGGTCTTGTGCAATCACTACTTGATCGTCTGCAAAGCTTAACGTATATAGGTATTCGTTCCGTACCGGTACTCCTATGCCTTCGCATTTTCTTTTTCATGTAGTCAAGGCTTTCTTCTAAGTATATTTTGAATAGGGTTGGAGATGTGGAACAACCCTGCAGGAGCCCTTTTGTTGTGGTGAAGTCTCCTATGATTCTTGTTCCCACTTTAATGGACACTTTATTTTCTTTATACAGAACTTTTGTAGCTTCTTATGACATTTGTCATGTAGTTCTGACCTTGGCACAGAGTCATATGCCTTTCTCAGGTCCACAAATGCCAAATGTATACTTCTATTTTTTGCTTTTTTCTTTTCCAACAGTTGTTCCAGTATGTATATGTGGTCTATGCATGATCTTCCTGCCCTGAAGCCTGCCTGATCCTTCCCGATTTTGCCTTTTATGACTTGCTCTATTATATAATATTCCTATTGATGATATTACGCTTATTCCTCCGTCCATTCCGTTGGGAGCTGTTCTCCATTTATGGCTTTCTGAAATATCTATTGTATCATCCGGTGTAATTTTTTTGAGTCGTATTTTATAAGCTCAGGTGAGATGCCTCCAGGTCCCTGCGCTTTCTTATTTTTGATTGCTTTTATGGCCGTTCTCATTTCCCTGTTATTTCTATTCTTGTTGTGGGGATATGTTTCGTCTTCGCCTGTTTTCTTTTCCAATGAATTGTGGTCTTTGTTCTGTTAACAGTTCCTTGTAATAGTCCTTCCATTTTTTGTCCTGTATATTTCCCAATTTAATTTTTTCTTTTGAGTTTTGTTTTAATCCTCTCAGTACTTTCCATGACTCCGAAGTTCTTGTAATTCCTATGTATGTTTCAATATTTAAGCAGGTTCTTTCCCATTCTTCATTTTTATGTCGGAAGAATCCGTTAGCGATTTTTAGGTTGTTTAGTTGGCATAATTCAATCAGACGTTCTCCGTTATCGTTTTGTTCATCCTCTCCAAGTCTCCCCACAACTTTATAATTTTCTTTCCTTCGGTTCTGCCGTTAAGGTCTCCTGTAATAATTATCTCCACGTTCTTTTTAATTAGCTCTATTTGATGTTGATGAAGTTGTTCCGTGAAATGTTCTTTTTCTGCTTTCGGGGAATTGTCTGTTGGTGCATATACTCCGAGTATCACTGTCTCTTTACCGTATATATATATTATATATATATATATATATATATAATATATATATTATATATATATATATATATATATATATATATATTATTCTCTCGTTGATTGGTTCCCATGTTCTAACCCTGTTCTTCCACTTATTTTTGATTAGTATTCCCACTCCTGCCTTTGCTCCCATCATCATCAACAGTAGCTCGACAACCCTTTCTGGGTCCTGGCTTGATCTAGGATTTTCCGCCATTATGTTCTGTTCTTTGCTTTGTTTTTCCAGTTGGTAATCTTAAGTGTTTTCAGATCTTGTTCCATGTATCTAAGTTTGGGTCTTCCCTTTGACCTTCTCCCTACTGGTGTTTGCCTCATTATATGTCTTGGCGTTTCAGTTTCCAACATCCGTTTAACATGGCCCATCCATTCATTGTATGCTGTTGTTTGGGAAAGTATGTACTATTTCTTTTCATATTTTTACATTTAAAATTTTCCTTTTTAGTGTACTATAATGTGATCTAATTCAATGCTTTATTCTAACGACTTCGTTAAAATATATTGCTTCCTGTTATTTCGTAAAATTGTTAATCTGGCTATTTCATTTATTATGTTTTATGTTCGGAGAATTTGACTTCTTTTGTTATTTTCTGTCGCCAATACACACAAGTGTTAAGTATCGTATTACCGTGACAATTAACTTAAATTATCACCATTCAAAATCGCAATACAATAGAGTAATTTATTGGTATACCCTCTTGGTATATAGACCACCACGTAACGGTTAGAGGGTTCTTTTCTGACCTGACAATCTCAAGACACTTCATCCCAAGCCAGCGAACGAAACGCACCAGTTAATCGGTTCTCGTGCTATCGAGCCTCGACGTCCCGACGTGGTACAAACGAGATTCCACTGACTAAGAATCTTACGACATCAATATTTCAGAAGGTGAGTATATATTCTTTGTACAGACAACAGTAATGAGTAAGGCTAGTTAATATCATAAATTATTTAAAGTTGTATTTGCTATTGTTCGCTAATTTATTTAAAAACAAAATATTGCATTTTTTCTTTATTATTATTGATCTAATATCATTTAACCAGCGACCTCTAACTTTTATACAAAACATCTGTGTATAGTTCAAAAGTTATATCTTCTGCGCCATTTGTCATTTTCCTTTACCCCCTTATATATGTGTCTAATAATTGTTCGCTCAAATGTACCTAATAGGTTCTCATCGGTATTCGACAGTGTCCATGTCTCTGATCCATATACAAGGACCGATTTTATCAGGGTCTTGTATATTCTGCAATTGGTTTTTCTTGTGATGTTAGATCTTAGATGTTTAATCAGTCTAGTATATGTTTTATTAGCGATATGTATTCTTCTCTAACTTTTTCACTAACATTGTTCTCTGCGATAACTAGGGAACCTAGATATGTAAAACTTTTCACGCTTTCGATGTTATAGTCTACTATTGTCAGATTATGTAGGATTCTTTGGCCTGTCGATTTACTGGCCTTCATGTATTAGGTTTTTATTTCGTTAATGTTTAGGCAACTGTTTTATGCCGCTCTTTCTATCGCATTAAATGATTCTACCATCTCTCTTTCGCTTCTAACTATGATATCAACATCATCTGCAAATGCCAATATTTGTTCACTTTTTGTTATTATTGTTCCTCTGGTGATGACTTTTGACTCCCTAATTATTTTCTCTAATGTGATGTTGAATAGAAAACAGGATAGGGCATCTCCCTGTCGTAGGCCCGTTCTCACATGGATTGTATGTGTTAATTCGTTTTGAATTCGAATTTTGCTTTGTACTTTAAGTGTTTCTTTTACTATATCAATGAGTTGAGTTGGAATATTAAACTCTTTCAGTGCATGGATCAAAAATTCTCGATGGATGCTATCATAGGCACTCTTAAAGTCAATGAAAAGATGATGAGTGTCTATATTAAATTCACCAGTCTTCTCCAAGATTTGCCCCAAGACGAAGATCTGATCTATTGTGGACTTCTGCCTGCGGAAACCACATTGATAGCCCCAACTATTTGTTCCGCATATGGTCTCAATCGGTCATACACAATATTTGACAGTATTTTATATGCCACAGTCAGTAGCGTTATTGCCTGGTAGTTTTTATATTGAACAGAAGAGTGTCAGATAATTTTTTGAACAAAAATGATGATGTGGAAATGAAGATAACATCATTGAACAAGAAAAATGTACTTTCCAAAGTTCATTTCGAAGTGATGAACAAATGATAAAATTATGTCGGTGATGATGTGGCGAGGCACCTGGTGCCCTGAACGGGCCTTGTCTCTTATGAGTGTTGTTCAAATTCGATAAACCAACTTATTATAATACTTTTAACTGACTGACAACTTCAAAATACAACTGTTTTACATTGTCAAAAACTAGAGCTAAGATTAATACTATTATAAAAATTAATATTCAACTCCCCAGTCTTCCGAGTTGAACCCCGTTGATTTCCATTGCGCCGAGCTTTCAACATCCTCTCTGATGTCTTCTTCAGGACTTCCGTGGTCTTAATCTCCCGAGTCCCCAGACACTACTACACTGATCACTATTCACTTCACTACTACGTTGTGAACATAGGCAATCTTCCGAAGATTAGGTCTTGAGGAAGCTTTGTCTCTTCCGGTAATCATCATCGATGAAGAATAACCGGTTGCTTCATGATCGAAAATTCTATATGCTAACAGGAATATTCGATGTATAATATTTATACACGGCCACTGGTCTATAAAGTGCACATACATGATTCTCTTTGTTATTGTTTACTGTTTTGATAGGAAGTTGCACGAAACGTTCACGATTTTTTCAGTGCCGGTTTAACACAGTCTGCCGCCCAGTGATGATACGGATGCCGCGCCCAGACTCAAAAATATCTCTTTACTTTATTTCAATTCAACAAAACATATTTTGAATACAAGTTAAGTTAAAAGAAAAAAATTAAGGGCGAACTTCAAAAAGGAAAATAAAAAGGTTACATAGTATGTACCAGTAAACGTACCAAAAATGTAAAACCATAGTAAGGAGATTAAGGCATTTATAAAGTTACATAATCTTGATATCATGATGCGTAATATAAAACATCACGAAATAAATAAAGTGTGTGAAATCAACATTCAGGCGACCTCATATATCTGTAGAACTCAGTAAAGGGCACATAAATGATGTCAGTTGCGTATTGTCCCCCTGGTAAAATAATTAAAGAGGACGATTTCTCTAGTTATTTCAAGGGCTTGGTCATCGCTTTATTGCAGTAGGTGATTTTAACGCAAAACATACAAGATGGGTTCAAGACTGATAACAACTCGCGGAAGAGAACTTATTAAAAGTTTAAACGAAAATAACTTGACTCCAATTTCTACTGGGCAGCCAACCTACTGGCCTACAAATAGAAATAAAATACCCGATCTCATCGATTTTGGTATCATAAAAGGAAATAAGTAACAACTTTTTAGACATTAAACCTTCTTTTAACCTTTCGTCGGACCATTCTCCCATATTTATTGATGTGATGGAACATGTATATAATTCAAATAAATACCCCATGTTTTCAATTCATAAAACAAATTGGAGTCTGTTCAGATTTAATATTCAACATACAATTAACTTAAATCTTCCTCTTAAAACAAGTGAAAATATTGAGGAAGCAGTTCATCACCGTACATCAATCATTCAACAGGCAGCTTGGAGAGCAACTCCAAATCTAAATCGGAGTAATAACTGTAAACCATATCCACATCATGGATAAAATATCCACATCGTTGATAAAAATCTTAATCAACGAAAAGAGAAAACTAAGAAAACAGTGGCAAACTTCCAGATCTCCTGAGAACAAAACTGAACTGAATAGGGCTACTCGTTTGCTTAAAAGAGAATTACACAAATACAAAGATCAGGGCATAAATGAATTTCTTGAAAGTCTTACTGCGACGGATGACACAAACTACTCTATTTGGAAACTCTCTAAGAAAATTAAACATCAGATTAAGCATGACGGTCCCATTAGAAATAAAGACGGTGATTGGGCCAAGGCCGATGAAGATAAAGTACAAGCATACGCTAATCATCTCAGCAAAGTTTTTCAACCACACTCCAGAACTATCTCAAAGGAAAGAAGAAGAATTCATTCACAAGAACTTAGATGCACCCTATCAGATGTCACCTCCTATAGAAAATATCAAAATTAACGAAATAAAAGAGTTAGTTAAACATCTCAATACTAAAAAAGCTTCATGGTATGATTTAATATCGGGAAAAATCTGCAAAAATTTACCCGAAGAAGGATTTCGGTTGGTTATGTACATATTTAACGCTATACTAAAGTTAGGCTATTTTCCGTTTCAATGGAAAATGGCACAAATTATTCTAATACCGAAACCAAATAAAGATCCACAAGAACTATCATCCTATCGTCCAATCAGTTTGCTTCCCATTATCTCTAAGATATTTGAGAGGATACTCCTTCAGAAAATGAATTCTATAATCGACAGACAAAAGTTAATACCTGATTATCAGTTTGGATTCAGGCAACAACATGGAACAATTGAGCAGGTACATAGAGTTGCCAAAGTAGCAAGAGATGCGATTAAAAAGAAAGAATACTGCACTGCAGCCTTTTTGGATGTCTCACAAGCATTTGATAAAGTATGGCATGAGGGGCTGCTATCTAAAATAAAAACTCACTTTCCTCATCCTCTGTATGCTCTTCTGAGATCCTACTTTACCAATCGATATTTCCAGGTCAGATGCAATGAAGCAGTATCAAACATATCTCCAATTCTATCGGGAGTACCTCAGGGTAGTGTATTGGGACCAACTTTATACTTAGTCTATACGGCAGATATTCCCACAAGAGTAAACAGCACAATCGCTACCTATGCAGATGATACTGTGATAATGGCTTCTAGCTCGGTTCCTGTTACAGCCTGTCAAAATTTACAAATTCATTTAAATGAACTAGAGAAATGGTTAAAACTGTGGCGAATTAAAGTAAATGGCAGCAAATCAGCACATATAACATTTACTTTACGCAAAGAGAGTGTACCATCTGTGTGAAACTATTGAAAGGACTTCAAGGAGAAATATGCCTCGTCTATATGGATGACGTAATAGTTTATTCAACATCACTACAGGAACACATAGTAAATCTCACAAAAGTATTTCAACGATTAAGAGAAGCTCGACTAAAAATCCAAGTCGACAAATGCGAATTCTTAAAAAGCAAGTTAATTTTCTGGGACACATAGTCACACAAGAAGGCATAAAACCGAATCCAGCAAAAATTGAAGCAATAGAAAAATATCCAATACCGAAAACAGCAAAAGAAATAAGAGGATTTCTTGGACTACTGGTATATTACAGAAAGTTTATTCGAGACTTCGCAAAAATCACAAAACCTCTAACAAGATGCTTGAAAAAGGATGCAAAAATCGAACATACACCCGAATTCGTAGAATGCTTTGAAACGTGCAGGAAATTATTAATGAATGAACCGTTATTGCAATATCCAGATTTTTCCAAACCGTTTAACCTCACAACAGATGCCAGCAACTTCGTTATTGGTGCAGTACTTTCCCAAGGACCAGTTGGCAGTGATAAACCAATTGCCTTTGCTTCCAGAACACTAAATGAAACCGAAACCAAATACTCCGCAATAGAAAAGGAAATGTTAGCAATGGTGTGGGCAACTAAATATTTCCGACCGTACCTATTTCGAATCGAAAGATCAGTTAAAAGCTGATACCATAAAAATTTTTAAGGAACACCTCAACCCGAAAAAGAAATATGCAATTTTATTTGAAACAGAAGAAGAAATTTTTGCAGAGATTTGCGAAATTGTTAGGAAAACTTTCAAAACAACGCATACGACTTAGCAAAATGTAATCTTTTATTGGAAGATGTTAACCTAGAAGAACAGCAAAAAGAAATTATAAAAAACTATCATGAAGGAAAAACGAACCATAGAGGAATAGCTGAAACAGAAAGTCAAATAAGAAAACGATATTACTGGCCTAATATGAAGAAGGACATAGAAGATATCATAAACTTTTGCGATATATGTCAAGAAAATAAATACGACAGACTTCCTCCCAAATCGAAATTTATGGTTACACCAACTCCCACTAAACCACTGGAAATAGTTCACATCGATTTATTCCAGGCTGATGGACAGAAATTTTTAACCATAATAGACGCATTTTCAAAGTATGGACAAGCCTACCCAATAAATGGAGGAAATGCAATCAATGTACTCAACGCCCTATTAATTTTTATAATACATCATGGACTCCCAACAATGATAGTAGCTGATAATGGTACTGAATTTAAAAATGGATTAATACAAGAATTTGTAGACTCTCACAAAATCTCAATCCACTATACGACACCAGAGAACCCGCAATCAAACGGGATGATTGAGACATATCATTCTACATTAATCGAACATCTTCTAATCTTAAGGAACACCAAAGCAAAACTCTCGATAAAATAACAAATGCTATACGCTATAATTGGGTACAATAATTCCATACATTCAACAACGAAGTTAAGACCCATTGACATATTAAACGAACATATCGACGCAAAAGATCCCTTTGACGTTGACATACAAAAAGTAATACTGAACGATTATATCCAAAACCATAGAGAGATAACAAAGGAATTATACAAGGAAGTAAACCAGCATATACAAGAGAATAAAAATAAAGTCATAGAAAATAGAAACAAATCAAGACAAGACCCTATTACGTATAAACCCAGCACAAAAATCTATACACGAAAAACAGTTACCAGAAATAAATTACTTCCGCGATATTCCGCAAAACATATAAAAAGGAATAACAAAGTGACTGTAAATACATCAAAAGCTACAGTTCACAAGAAAAACATAAAACACCAACCTAAGTCAAAAACTAATTCTGAACATTCCCCACAGGATCACCTTGACGATGGCAGAAGAAGTGAAGATCAAGGACCTGAAAGACAATCCAGGAATAATTCCCCTTAACCTGGGACTAGCAAAGATTCATACTAGTACACACGATTTTATACATTTTTTCAGACTACTACCAATAAAGGAAGAATTGGACATAATTGAAACCCAGTACGATGCAGTAACCACAGCAATTCAAAATGGACTTAGCCATCCGTATTTTAGCACTTTACAAAATTTCGACCAAGCTCTTAGATACCAATTAAAATCAGCCCAAGAAAAATTCTCAACAATTTACCCCTATAGCAGAACAAGAAGAGGGCTAATTAATGGACTAGGAAGCATTATCAAAGCAATTTCTGGAAATCTAGATCAAGATGACGCAGAAAAATATAACAATGCCATAGAAACCTTACAGACGAATCAGGAAAATTATATAAATCATCTTGCCATAGAAACCTTACAGACGAATCAGGAAATTATATAAATCATCTTAATCGTCACATTAGCTTGAACAAGAAGATTATAAAAGAGTTCAACGAAACTATCACATTACTAACACACAACCAAGAAATAATAGCAGAAGAAGTAAATAATATCAGCACGAATCTCAATACATTCATTTTTGGCTTCAATCATTATTTGCAAGCAAGAAATGTTCTGGACCAGTTAAATTTGACCCTTTAAAGTATACTTCAGTTACTTAATGACCTAGAAAAAGCCATTACCTTTTCTCATGTAAACACTCTCCATAACAGTGTGATCAAGAAAGATGAAATAAAATGGATCACCAATAAAATGCTAGAGCACCATAAGACAGACCAGAGAACCCTCAGAAGAGGCCAACCCAACAGTTCTGTTCGTCCTCACAAAACTTCTTCAGGGGATGGAGTAGTTACTTACAAAGAGAAAATCTTTGTAAGTCGAAAATAAAAGTTTTAATTGTTAAGTTAGTTTTTAAAATAGTGTTTTTCCCCAGAACATTCATAATTCGGGCAGTGTCTTTTGTTACCAGGTAGAAAAGGTAACGTGATGCATTTTGGAGTTTCAAGGCTTTTCCGGGAGCTGGCACTTGGCATTGAAGTTCTGCAACTCGACCGAACTTCCTTCGAAAGACGGATGCCAACCCTGCTGCGTCTTTGATACTGGCCGGGATGGTAAGGGCCAGTGAGTAGTCAACGGGAAGCGCGAGTAGATCTTGCCTTTCTTCTGTGTTAACACCATGTCTTGCTTTACCGGTACCTCCATAGGCACTCATGAATTCCTCAAACGTGAGGTCAGACACATCTTGGACTTGGTTTACTTCCACCTTTTCATCTAACTCGTGGTCACCCTCGAAAGACGCCAGCCGGTTATGGTGTACTATCATCGGCTTTCGTCTCGGAATCTTGCATATTCTCTATTCTTCTTAAAACATCCCTTTTCGGCTTGCGTATCGTACCGTTTCTTCATTTGGTCACTAGCGATCTGGAGATGGGAACGGACCAACTCGTGTACATCGTCCATTCTTCTTCGTAATTCGATCACATAATCTTCACCTGCTACATCTTCTCCAGGTCGATACCCAAACTCTAGATCACAAGGTAGTCGCATCTCGCGTCCGAATAGGACTCTGGCTGGTGTCTGGCCTGTCGATTCGTTAACAGCAGATCTGTAGGCCATTGTGAAGAACGGAAGACATTGGTCCCAGTCTCGCTGATGATCGGACACCATCTTTGTCAAATACTTGCCAATTGTCCTATTCATTCGTTCTACCATACCATCCGATTGCGGATGATAAGCCGTAGTTCTTGTTTTTTTCATACCTAGTCTATCACATATCCCTTGAAATAGATCGCTTTCGAAGTTCCTGCCTTGGTCACTATGGATCTCCAAAGGCACTCCAAATCGGCTGATATATTCTTGGATCAACTTATCTGCAACGGTGGCCGCCTTCTGGTCTGGAAGTGCGTAAATCTCGACCCACTTAGTGAAGTAATCCATTACTACCAACATGTACTTGCCTCCATTATCACTTTCTGGAAATGGCCCAGCAATGTCCAAAGCTATTCTTTCATACGGGCTTCCAACATTATATTGTCTCATAGGAGCTCTCCTTTTTCGATAAGGCCCGTTACTCGTAGCACAAATAGTACATTTCTTACACCAGTCTTTTACATCGTCGGAACTGTTCATTAAATAAAACCGTTCCCGAATTCGCTGAAGGGTCTTTTTCACACCAAAATGCCCTGGACCCAATACGTCTTAACAACTGAGCCTAGGTTCTATATTTCTTGCCAAGGTGGTCGACGGTTTTCCTCTTTCCATTTTCGGATTTTCTGTATAACTGGATCTCTCTCTTGTTCTTCCCTGATCTTGGTAAGCGTCCAGTCGTCGTTGACCACCGTCGTTCTTAGCACTGCTGCTTCCTTGGATTCCGTTTTGTTACAGTGGGAACACTCTGATGGGCATGGCCTTCTGGAAAGAGAATCAGCGTTTCGGTGGCTAACTCCGGCCCGGTGCTCAATCTTAAAATCATATTCTTGGAGTCGTTCGATCCACTGGCTATCTGACCCTCTGGATTCTTAAACTGCATCAACCACTTAAGGGCGGCATGGTCGGTTCGGATTAAAAACTTCCTTCCATAGAGGTATTGATAGAAGTGCTCTACTGATTTCACTACTGCCAGAAGTTCTCTTCTCGTGACGCAATAATTTCGCTCAGGTTTTGAGAGAACTTTACTAAAATATCCAAGGACTCTTTCCTGTCCTCCTTGAATCTGAGACAGCACTCCTCCAATTCCCACATTACTTGCATCTGTATCTAAGATGAACTCTCCTTCTGGTAGTGGATACCCTAAAATTGGTGCCGTGATTAAATGCTTTTTTAAGGTCTCAAAGGCATTTTGGCAGTCTACATCCCAGCGATATTCTCACTTCCTCTGTAAGTCGCGTTAATGGTTTAGCGATATCTGCAAACTTCTTAATAAACCTCCGGTAATAAGTACATAGTCCAAGAAAACTTCTCACTTGATGTTTGTCAGTTGGTTTTGGCCATTCCTTAATAGAATCGATTTTTCCTTTATCCACGGCCACTCCTTCTTTACTGACTATATGACTCAGATAATTGACTTTACCTTGAAATAGCTGGCACTTCTTGGGGTTTAACATCAATTGGGCAGCTTTAAGTCGATTAAAAACGTTTTCTAAATTCCTCAAATGATCTTCAAATGTCTTCCCCAAGACGATTATATCATCTAGATAAACTAGGCATGTTTTCTAAGATAACCCTCTCAACACATTTTCCATAAGCCTCTCAAATGTCGCAGGAGCATTAGAGTCCAAATGACATAACGTTGAATTGCCATAATCCCGATCCTGTGGTGAAGGCTGTCTTTTCTTTATCTACCGGGTCCATTTCTACCTGCCAGTATCCAGACTTCAAATCCAAAGTAGAAAATAATTTACTTCCAGCCAATGTGTCCAATGTGTCATCGATCCGAGGCAGAGGATAACTATCTTTCTTGGTAACGTTGTTCAGCAAACAGTAATCCACACAGAACCTCGTTGTTCCGTCTTTCTTCTTAACCAGGACCACCGGAGAGACCCATGAGCTTGTAGAAGGTTCTATTACCCCGTCTTTCTTCATCTCCTGAACTAATCATTTCAGCTTCCTCTCTTTTCGCCTGTGGTAATCGTCGAGCTGTTTGCGAATCGGCTTAGCATTACCAGATTCAAGTTTATGCTTAAAAACGGTAGTTCTTCCCGTCTTTCCTCCTTTCGGTACGAAAATATCACGATACTGCCGAAGAAATTCCCTTAATTTCCTTTTCTCAATCTGATTCAGAGACTTTCCAGCAACTGCAACCATTTGGTCAAATTTGTCGTTGGAATTATCAGACGTTGTCGTCTGACGGATTATGGATGTCACAGGTACACAAGTTCCTACTTTTGTCTCTTTCTTGATGGTGACTGGATAGTCATTGACATTGATAAGTCTCACAGGTATTTCTTTAGCCGAAGTCACCAATTCCTTTCCAATTATGATTCCTCGGCCAACCTCGTCGTCATGGTTCCAAGGCTCCATCATAACAGGTGTCCCTTCGTCCACAGTTCCCTGTAGCCGCGCTACTATGATCGTTTCACTTCTCGCGGGCACGACTGTATCTTCTTTAACGGCTGCTTGCATAGTGTTGTCATAATGTGGATGGAGAAATACCTCCTCGTTACCAACTTTGATTACCTTATTTTTAAAATCCAATTGGAATCCATGCGTGTTCATTACGTCCATTCCTAATATAACATCCTCTTCGATGTCAGCAACTATAACAGTATGGACGAACTTTTCTGCTCCAATTCCTAATTGTACCTGGATTTCTCCATGAATGTTAGCATTTTTACCTGTAGCGGTCCGCAGTCGCAACCTCGTTGGTAACAGTTTCTTACGGCTGTTTATAACTGTCGGGCGAATAATGCTTCTGGTCTTTTTACCATTTATTTCTCCATCTACATATACACTATCTTCACGACATTTCAAAGAAGCTATTATTATGAGAGGGTCTTTGGAAAAGTTCTGGGTCGAAACTGCCCCCCTAAGGCCGACCCGTTCTAGTTTTTCTGATGGTGAGTTTCTTTATTTGCGTCGTACCTAGGATGCTTACAGGAACTTCGTACGTGTCCTATTTCGCCACAATTCCAGCATCTTAGGGTCTTCGGTTTCTTGTATGTTATGCTTTTTATCATATTAACGAGCTGGTCAAGTTTATCTTCGTCTCCTTCCTCTTTTACAGTCCTTACTTTACTGTACCCGCCGGAGGCCTGCGTAGCTGACTCGTATTCGAGGGCGGCGGATAAGACATCAATCAGCGTCTTGTGACGAGCTAATCGTAGTGTTCTCTACATTTCATGATCACGAAGACCATCAATAAAAGTTTGAACGGCCAATTTTTCCATCATGTCTTCGGGAGCTGTTGGGTAAGCATATCGCACTAATCTGGCAATATCTACCTCTTATTCTTGAAGAGCCTCATCTTTCTTTTGTCTTCGATTTTTAAGCTGTGACTGATATACATGCTCCAAGTGTTCGTGGCCATATCGCATATTTAACCTCTTCTTGAGTTGTTCGAAATCATCCGTCTCCTCTACGGCTATGGTCTGAAGCACATCTAAGGCATCTCCTCGAAGAGCGATAGTCAGGTTTACAGCCTTTTCTTTTTCAGACCATCCATTCGCTCTTGCAGCGGATTCGAACTGTTTCATGTAGTTGTTCCATGATGATTTTCCGTCGAAAGTTGGGACACAGAATAATAAACAATCAGAAGTCGCCTTTGAAGTTTTTCAGCACGCGCGCCATGTTTTAAGAGGACACAAACATATGATTTGTGAGGTTATGCAATTGTTTACATTTATGTTTAATTATATTATATTTATGTTCTTATATTTAAAACTATTAATATAATTGTATAGTATGTCTATGATTGCCGTAAGTCAAATAAACCTGGTTTTTTTTCCATGCACACCACATAAACAACACTAGTTCCCTTTAAAATCCTCGTAAAACATGGCGGAACGTCTGCGCGAAGGAGATGCGCGTACTTAATTTTCCGTGGAGAGTGGGCATTCTGTTTGTTTATTATTCTGTGGTTGGGACTTTGACATGAACAGAACCTACACTTCCTTCAAATTTCGGCCGTGTTTCCAACTTACATTTCGTCTCGTCTTCTTTTGTCTCTGCTATAATTGGATTGTTTTCTCTCTCTGCTGTCCCTGTTTCCTCCATCTTCCTTTCCATCTCTTTTATCTTCTCTTCGAAGGCCAACATATCGGCAGCAACTTGGTTCTTTAACGAAGACACTCTATCATCGAGGGAAGACATCTCAGAAGTGACTTTAGAGATGTTAGCAGAAACTTTGCTTTCCAGAGAAGAAATCTCGTTAGAGACTTTGTTCTCTAATGATGCGATATCACAGGAAACTTTGTTAATCGATGAGATGACAGCATCTTCAAATATATAAGTTTCCGGATCTAAACCCTCTTCCTCCAAAGTCCTTCTTTAGTCGTTGGACTAACTCAGCATTTTTTCCGGTAGAAGCTAATTCTCTGTCCTCAAGATGCCTTCTTAAATTCGTAACTGTGAGCTCGTAAATCGTAGCCATGTTCACCAATTTATTTAAAATCCCGCTTTTTTTTATTTAAAGTATCTCACTTCTAACACCACTATAATGCTTTTATTAGTCCTAATTTATTGTATTTATTCTAATTTATTGTCTTTTTCTAATTTATTAAAACTCGCGATAATTTATCAAAAGTCTTTATTTTATACTAATTTATTTTACACTTAATAATTACAAATAATTTATTTGCTTTCGGTACAATTTAAACCACGATATCCGCGGTCTTCTTTTTGACTAACTGTCCTCAATGAGAATCGCCGTTATTTATTTGAAACGCCGTTATCTGGAAGGATCTGGCGTGAAGTAGACGGAAGTTGACCTGAATAGCCTCGAACCTGTTTCCAGAAAGATCGAGTAGTAGTTGACCGCTATAATATCGAAGGGGGACCCATAGTTTCAGGTACGTTTTTTTACCTGCGTTTCGACCAGTTCGTGATCTATAAAATACGTGATTAGTCATAATGTATTTACAGTGTTTACACGTCATAATATATTCATTATTTATATTTTATTTATCGTAACAATATCCAACAAAAAGCCAAAAGAGAAGAAAAAGGTTTCAAGTAGATAAAGAAAATTGTGTTTCACAACAAAATCTTAAACTTAGGGAACATGGATCTCTATATCTAGGTCGAGGTCTCAAAAACGGTAAATGGACGTACAATATAAAAAGAGAACCACGAACCATGAAACCGAAGTAGTCCTGTAAAAAAAGTACTGACCAAATGAAGTGCACATTCATTTCAGAAACAGATCGAAGAAGTATTTTTGATCATTTCTGGAGTTTGGAATGGGGAGCCAAAAAAAAACACTAATTGATAGTGTTGTGTCATTTTTACCAATCAACAGACCAAGAAATAGAAAAAATCGTGACACTTAAAAAAGTTCTTAATCAATTAATATCATTTAAGAATCGATGAAAATAACCTGAGAATATGCAGGATCATGGTCCTTAACACTCTCTCAAATAGTAGAATGACCATATTAGAATGGAAAAAGAAATCAAAAGAAGCTAAAGAAGACAGAGGAAAAACAGAAAGAAACAAGAAAAGTAAGCCATTTGAAGAGGAGCGATTAACGCTAAAAAGTTTTATAGATTCAATTCCTAAAATGGAATCTCATTATTGTAGATCAACTAGCCCTAAACATACCTTTTAGCAGAGTGAAAGTCTAAAAAAAATGTATACAAATTTTATGTTGATGACTGGTGTAAAACAAAATCTATCAAACCACTTTCTATTACAACTTTCAATGAAGCATTAGATTCCGAAAATATTTCTTTATTTCGACAAAAAAAAAACAGTGAGAAAAATGCGCCGAATTCAAAGTAGGGCATATATCTGAGGATGAATGCAATTTACATCATATTAAAAAGAATGAGGCATGTCAAGAAAAGGATTGTGATAAAGCTAGTGAAACTCTTGATTTCACTGTTGACTTACAAGCTGTACTGATGGCTCCTAAATCAAAACTTTCGAGCATTTACTATAAAACAAAATTGTGCGTACACAATCTTTGTTTCTATAACTTAAGGAATAAAGATGGATTTTGTTACATTTTGAACGAGACGGAAGGTAACGTTTCTGCAGAAGAGTTTGCCACCATCTTTTCCGACATCACTAACGAAATTTTGCCTACACTTGATCGAACTACTGATTACGGAGAAACAAAAATAATTTTGTACAGCGATGGCTGTAACTACCAAAATAGAAACGTAACTGTTTCAAACGCCTTACTGAATACAGCTGTGAAGGAAAACATTACTATTGAGCAAAAGTACTGAGAAATTGGGCACACCCAAATGGAGGCTCCATGCATTTCACATTTGAAAGGTGTTTAAAGAGCAAAACAATCAACGTGCCAGCAGATAACGTGGAAATATGTTTTATCTGCCCGAAAGATCCCCAAAAAATATAATGTAACTTATTTAAATCATACATTCTTTAAGTCAATGAAGAAACTTGATTTCCTGAAAAGTATCCGTCCCGATAAGAAAAAGGTGAATCAAAAGTAAGTCTTCACAAGTATTTATTTTATGTAAATTCTTATCATGTAATTATTTTAGGTTTTAGATGTGCGTGCGTTAAGATATAATGCAAAACGGTCAAATTGATTATAAATTACGGTTTGGCGATGATTGGAAATTATTACCTCAGAGACTCAGCCCCGGAATTGTACCTTGTTCATTACTTCAACTAGACTGTAGCGATTTTATATTTAATATCTATATAATAGTATAAATTCTATTTTAAGTTTTGTATTCAGTTGTTTCAAAATATAGATGTTTTTGTCTCTGTTACATTGACAGGTAGAAAATTATTCCGGTTAAAACTAGGAAACGAAGACGTTTAAAATAATTAATAAAATGCGTGTTATTTCTAACTATTTTAAAGTAGAATATTTCAAGTTTTTTTGACAATATAGGCAAAATATAGTTGTTTTTGTCGTTGAAAACGATTTGTTTACATTCAAAATCCCCAATTCGTACGTGTTTTTTCCACCGATTTAAAAGTAAATATTTAAAGATGTTTTTGTTGTCGATTCGTTGTTACGAACGAGGTCAAGAACGGATATTGTTTGTTTAGGTTTGTAGGCGCAACTTTTTCGGAGAGGTGAAAAGAATTTGGATTTACGTTGAAATTTTAAAACTGAACGCAGATAGCAGTGAAGCAAGAGATTTCAAACGAGAAAGACGTTTGGCGGATTTTGAATCCAATCAATTCTTGTGTGTAATGTCTTAAGACCGGTTAAGGTAATAATACTCTTTTGCAAAATATGGCACTTTAGAACACAGTAATCATCATAAGATTTGGGTAGTATACCGGAAACTAATGAAATTTTGAGATTAAGTATAAAAGTTGTCCCACCGGCTTCGTTTTGTTTGTCAGCTTGCTCCTCCACCAAGCCTGATTTACGTCTTAGATCCTCGTTCCTGAGTATGGAAACGATTTCCTTTTTGTTCCAGTTTGAGAATTTGTCCAAGTAGCTTTCCCATAGATGTTTAGCAAGTTTTTCAAAGTTAAGTGGCAAAGTTTGTGAATTAAGGTAACAATTAATATATTAATTTTTCCAAGTTATATAGACATTTTTAATAATTGTTTTCATTAAAATAAAAGAATTTGTAACATTTAAAGTTTTATATTATGTTAGAGGCGTGGCCAAAAAAATGTCATAATTGATTCTGTCTTACAATGTTATGTTTGAAATATGACATTTTGGCTTAAATCTGCTGTTGTTGTAAAACAATTTTAATTTGATTATTTTATAGAAAAGATATTTCATATATAAGGTTAATTTTTATGATGTTTTCAGTAACAAGGATATCCTTAATTTTTAATAATCTAATTTTGCCATATTAATAAATAACCTAGGAACCATTTCGAAAATTTTTGTAGCAATCTCCTTTGTAAACAGATAAGCACGTAAGTTTTTGATAATTTTGTATTATGATTATATAGTATGTTTTTGTGCAATCTGTATTTTTGATAACTGTTGTTGAGACAAAAATAAACATTTGATTTGTTTCTCTGATCCATTTTTTTATTTTAATTTAGAAAAGTCTCCTAACCCTTGTATGTATTCTTGATTTTAGGGAAGAAGAAATTTTCTTTTTCCAACAGGAAGTTTTTCTCGAAGCGGCGTCCCGAAAAAGAAAATGGCTAGAGGTAATTCTTATCTGCCATATATTGTTCGATTTTTGTTCCAGATTTATGTAAGTATCCCATTGTTTTCATTTTGTAGATACCCCAATCCGACCCATTTATTTCAACTTATCCACGACCCAGCTCTCCAACAACCCACTGAGTGTCGTAGCATCAGTTTCGATTATTTTGTTTACTCCATCCCTACCCCCAGTAGTTTCTGTCACCAATCTTCTACCCCCATGTTCTTACCCTGAGGTAAGCAAAATATATCGTTACAAGACTAACTTTGTTCTGAAAGACTGAAGATTTCAAGTAGGAAGTATAATGACCTACAGGATTTAAGACATATTTTACCTAATGACTATCATACTTTCTACGATATTATTTACCTCATGAATAATATTATGTAAAACAATAACAACATAATTAAAATGATTTTTACTATAGCACTTTGTATACTTGCTTATAATTTTTTTTGTCCAAAAGATTTAATATAACATATAAGGAAATTTTTTTTAACTCTCCTATAAAATCTGTTATAATGGACTTGACAGATTTACACTCTTAACAGATGTTATGTTTTTTGACCTCCTATAACTCCGCTATTGTTGGTATATTCTTGTTGTTGACTTCTTCTTTTAGTATTGGTAACCAAAGCCTGCTACATATATTTTTGTGTAAAAACTTTGTGTATTTTAATTGTGGTTGTTAAAAAATAGATTTTGTGTTTATGTGTATTGTGTGTTGCGTGTAAGATTGTAAATTGTTTTTCGACCTCCTATTACACCCCTATTGTTGGTATATTCTTGTTGTTGACTTCTTCTTTTCGTATTGGTAACCAAAGTCTGCTACATTTTGCTGATGGGTTTGCTACACATTTTTCTTCGTTGAGTATTTTTAGAACCTTGCCAAATATAACTTATTCATAATTTTCAAATTGGTTATTTCTAAAACCCAAATCGCACTTTGCAAGTAATTGCTTGTGTTCAGAATTACAATTACTGGAATAACAGTCCGCAATGACTATTGGTGTCTCAAAAATAGGTATGACCACTGTAACGTCAAGCAATGTGACTGTTATTATCTCCAAAGGGAAAATTCACTCATTATAGATGTGGTATCAAAAGGATTGGGAACGGACCCTTTCCGTGTTATCGAGCTCTAAATGATCTCATAAAAATTTTCTGCCACTTCAATTATATTAATATTATTTATTAATCATAATAAATCTTTAGATTTATAGAGAAACAAACAACAATCTAGTGGTCTGCTACACCTCATTTTTCTGAAACAATGTATGGTAAAGGAAGTTCAAAGGAAAAAGAACATAATGGCTACAATATCTGCGAAAAATGCTCTACTTATATAACTTGATTAATTCAAAACAAGCAACATCAAAATAGTCATACCAGTATCCGACATTCTAAACTTGTACACACTTTTAGAAGGATGGATTTTTGTAAATGTTTATTATGAAAAAATATCCACTTATTATCAGCTAATTTACATCGGCTTACCAATCTTCACATAATTACAAACTGTTTTATTCTTGGAAATGCTGGTGCAATATCTTTCTACTATTATTGCTTTAAAATCGCAGTTATTTTAAACTTTAGTATAACTCGACAAATAATGGTCATTATGTCGGTAAATCGAAGAGCAATTATTCAGTTCTATGAGAGAAGCGTAAACATCCACTTACTTAACATTGGACACCAACTTCGGTTTGAAACGTTGCCAGATA
Source organism: Diabrotica balteata (assembly GCA_918026665.1). NCBI lineage: Eukaryota > Metazoa > Arthropoda > Insecta > Coleoptera > Chrysomelidae > Diabrotica > Diabrotica balteata. The sequence goes on from OU898279.1 coordinate 88,071,747, forward strand.
ACTTCATAATTCGTGAACTAGTTATTTGTAGAGTTGTCATATAAAAAACTGAGGTGAAATCATTTTTTATTAAAATGAATAACGTAAGTGCCGTAAAAAATGGATTTAGAGTGCACTAGGTTGTAAAATCATGTAATCTGTTTTAAAATGTACGCAATAAGAAGCAGAAGAAAAATCACTTCTTATTGAGTTATCCAAAGTACAAGAAGGAGTAGCTGCCTTGACAGGTAAATTGATTGTATATTTATATTTATATATATATATATATATATATATATATTATATATATTATATATATATATATATATATATATGTACCGGGTGGTGAATCGCCAAACGGGCCATACGAAATTCAATGGGAAATTCTAAATTGTTGAATTCCTGCTTCCCTAATTATTTTACATCAAAAGTTATAAGAAACTATTTGTAGAGGACTGAAATATGTATTAAAAACAAATATTTAGATTGTTCTACGAATTAAATGTATTCCAAAATTTTGTAAAAAAATATACATTTTTCAGACGACCCCTTAAAGTCAGGCCACACGAGATACAAGAATGTGTATGACATGTTGCGTTTGGGCATATTGATGATTCTGATATTTGGCAATATTTGAATTGTCAATATTTTTATTTTGTGATTAAATGATACACAAATACTAAAATACGCAAATTTTCACAAATACTACTACTACTAGTGAACAATAAATAGTAGTTTGTAAATAATAAATTATATATTTACAAAGCAATAAAATTTATGAAATGTATTCAGTTCACGAAAAATCGCAATTAAGTCGTATTCAGGCAATAATGCGAACACTGCCAGTTCTTTATTTACCACAATCATAATACACTCCAATTCAATTCCAGGTTATACAACAATTCAAAGAATTTTAATATAGCTCTGTGATCCTTCCTTATCATAATTTCTAAACATAAAATAACAAATGTTCCAACAATAAGCCATTTTGTACTAACCAGTATCCCACTCGACTGTAAAATTCTCGTCTATCATTAGCCAAAATGCCTTACGTTATTTTTGCACACTCTTCAATAATTCGCATTTTTAATGCTTCAATATCTGTAAATCTTTGGTCAGAATAGATTTTTGAGTTTAGATGCCCCCAGATAAAATAATCGTTTGGAGCTTATATCTTACGCTAAATAAAGAACTGACAATTGCCTGAATAAAACATTTTAATTAATTATTGCTATTTTCTCCTCAACTGAATACATTTTTTAATCAACTAAATTGATTTTAAACAATAAATCACAACATTAAAATTTTGGCAATTCAAATATTGTCAAATATCAGAATCATTAATATGACCAAACGCAACATGTCATACACATTGTTGTATGTCGTGTGGCCTGACTTTAAGGGGTCGCCTGAAAAATGTATTATATTTTTAGTAAATTTTGGAATACATTTAATTCGTAGAACAATTTTAACATTTGTTTTTAATACATATTTCAGTCCTCTGCAAATAGTTTTTTATAACTTTTGATGTAAAATAATTAGGGAAGCAGGAATTCAACAATTTAGAATTTCCCATTGAACTTCCTATGGCCCGTTTGACGATTCACCATCGTGCCAATATACAAAAAAAGAGAACATGTAAACTGCGACAACTATAGAGCAATATGTCTGTCATCGGTATGTTTTAAAATATATACGAAAATAATAGAGAAGAGACTGAGACAAGAAGTAGAAATGGTATTGGGAGAAGAACAAACGGCATTTAGACCGAGAAGACAGACAAATGACAACATATATATCATTAGAAACATAATAGAAAGAAGTATAGATACGGGCGAAAAACTAGTATTAGCATTCATAGACCTAAGAGCAGCATTTGACAGGATAGAAAGACATATTATAGGGAAATGCTTGAGAAAAATAAATGTACCTAATGCATTGATAAAAATTATAGAAAATACTTACAAAGAGGTAAAAGGAAGGGTACAAATAACAGGGGAAAGATCGGAAGCATTTAATTGGAAGAGAGGTATTAAACAAGGATATAGTCTCAGCCCTTTGCTATTCATAATAGTGATGAACGAATTGTTAAGAAACACTAGAATCAGAACCAATCAACTACAGACAATAATAGGTTACCACAGATTACAACCGGTAACAATAGAGTCCTTAATGTATGCAGACGACATAGTACTAATAACAGATTCCGAGAATAAAATGCAGAAACTAATGGATATATGGGTAGAACAAATAGAAGAACTAAAAATGGAGATAAACGAGAAAACAAGTAAGATAATGATAATCAGTGGCAATGGAGATCAGGAAGATAATCAAATAAAGATAAAATGTAAAAACTCAGAATTGGAAATAGTATCAACTTACGAATACCTGGGAAGTATAATAACTAATGATGGAAAAATAGACTGGGAAATAACAAATAGAGCAAAGAAATCAAACAAGTTATACTATGCGTTAGCCCCAATAATGGGAAAAAGAGAACTTACACGAGAAACAAGAATAAAAATATATAGCACAATAGTGATACCGACTGTGCTCTATGCAAGTGAAAACTGGACAATTCTGGAAAAACATAAGAGCAGGATAAACGCAATGGAGATGAGACATCTAAGAAGGATAGTTGGAAAGACAAAATGGGATAGATTAAGCAACGAGACTATTAGGAGAATGACCAACCAGGAACCGATAATGAACAAAATAGCAAAGAGACAAATGAACTGGTATGGGCATCTGACGAGCCAATAGAATAACAAAAAAAGTTTATGAAGCAAAAAATATCGGAAAAAGAAAAAGAGGCAGACTAAGAAAAAAATGGATACAGCAAGTAGTAGAGGCGGGAAAATTTAAACAAAAATCACTCGAAGAATTGAAAATAATGGCAAGAAACAGAAAAGAATGGAAGAGGTGGGTAAATGGAAATTAAAATAGCTAGCCCAAATCCGACACCCTGATAGGGTAAAAGGAAGGGGAGAAAGAAAGAAAGATGTTTATAGGTGTCAGATAATCCAGCGTCAAAAAAATCGCTGAACAAGGTCTTGATGTTGCAAACGGAGAAACCCTTGGATTATTATCCACACCTTTTTTTCGTCTTTATAGAGGGGGAGTCTGGAATCTTCAGAAGACATCTCAATCCAGGACGCCGCCTGACTAACCTTAGGACAGGATTCGTTCTTCGTACTCCCGGCAATAGTTGTCCTCTCATTGCTACGCCGAACGCCTACCTGCTAAACCAGACCCTCCTCTGTCATCCAGCGATCCGGAAGCGGAATGGCCGCTGTAAGGACGGCATCACTTTCATTCATTCTCCATCATTCTCCCCTAAAACACCGGTGCCCTGTGAGCACCTGCGTCAGGAAATAATCCAGTCGCCTGTGGCCACAGTACACCCAATCTCTTATGTTCGGGATCAGAATTTTCGTCCACTGTGCCACATCCTTCCGTGTTGTTCCATTCTTCTTGTTATCTTTCAATTGACTTTTCCCTTTCCTGTCTTATCTCGGCCTCTATCTATGTCTCGAGCTCTTTTCTTTCCACCACCAAAACATGCAACGGAACACATCCAGTGATGGTCCACAAGGCTGCCGCAAACACAGTCCTGTAGGCGCATGCCACTCGCAACAGACTTGTTCTGTCTACTTGTGTCACGAGCCTCCTATAGGCCGTTATCCCTACGACTGAACAACAACGTGTAAGACCCTTACTTCTTTCGGATTTGGATCCCCCAATGTTGGGCATCATCCTCCTCAACGCGAGTCGCACTATTCGCTTCCCCCATAATCCATTTTGGTGCAACGTCTATACTAGGTAGGCTCCCGCACATTGTAATTCAACACTGCCTGTGGCTTCGGTTTTCTCTGCCGCAAGTTTCAGTCCGTGCTGCAAATAATAAACTAAGAAACGACAAAAAAGTCCTCAAAAATACAGCTAAATTCATGTGATCAAGGTATATTACGGAGACATATATGATTTTCATCTTAGCAACAAGTTCCCACAGTTAAAAAAAATTATCAGAAATTTGTAAACGAAATGAGTTATGCAGTAAGTAGAGAGAGTACGAGAAGGGAATTTCACTAACTTGGGTTTCACAGAAAAAAAAAAGCAGTCAGAAACAATAAAAAAAATTTGATAAAGATACATGAAATTAGATATTTAAGGCTAAAATACTTAAGGAACATTAATGAATCTACAAAAGTAAATAAATTTATAGTGTTTACTGACGAGACATTTTTAAAAAACAATTGGTGTGATACTAGTAATAATGGACTTAGAAAACCCGTGTCAACATAGCAACATTTAATTATTGTTGTGGCAGAAAATGAAAAAGGTTTTGCTCCTGGATCTTATTACAACCCTTCGTGAGCCCTGGCCTGCCTCAAAAACATTGTTCCATCCTTCCCTAGCAAGTGTCTGTCATAATAAAATTGCATAAACCCCGTTATGTCAAATATAAGAGCACAAGGACATGATGTATTTAGACTCCCACCATACCATCCAGATTTGAACCCTATTGTAATGGTTTGGGCAGCTTTGAAACGCGAAAATGAAAAAATCGAATCCGAAATGTAGACTTTACACTTACAGCAGCTTTACAACTTTACAATACAGCAGCTATCGAACAAATGTTTTCAAATATTTCCTGTAGAATAATGGAAAAAATGACTGACAAAGTCATCGCAACTGAACGTGAGTTAATATCAAAAGAGCCACTAATTGAAGTAGTCGTGGATAATATTGTTATCAATGTAGACGAGTACAGCTAATATTTTCAATCAAATTCTGATAGCGAAAATAGCGATCTTGATAATATTTAAATAAAAACCGGTAAGTATATGTTTATAAACTTATTACCACTACCGTTTAACACAATTTATTTTTCCCAAATATCGCAATTCAGACAATTAAAGAAATTTAGCTTTCTAATTTAATATACTTTTGTTCATTTTAATGATTATGAGTAATAACTTATTACATATTTGATCCATTACCACAAACATTTTAAGCTTCGGTCTCATTTCGGTGAGACTTCGGTGATAATAATCATTTTGGGGCATTAATTTTACCAATAATTTTGTATTCTAGTATTCGTTTGAAAGTTCAAAAACAAAGATCTTAAAAAATTGCCAATTAGGCAACGCCGCATCAACGGCAGATAAATGTGTTTTACTATACTTTCCATTGTTCAGGTAACATAGTGTTCACCGCATTCATCCTTAATTCAATTTCATATCTTGAACCAACTCTCCTATTTACCCATCTGTTTAATATCTGGAACAGATCTTGCACACAAAAAACTATCCATAAATAAGGAAGAGAAGGCACATGTAATAATGAAACATTAATTCAGAATATATCTCACTTCTCAATATTCATTTTATTCAATAGTTTCCAAGAATATAAAATAAAAATCAACAAATTAAAACATGTACGTATATAGTACATAGTTCTTATGTACATAATGATAATTTTAGAAAACAAAATATAAACTGACATTTCCAAAATTTACATCATAAACAATAGTCAACTTTTCTAGAATTTTTTGAAATTTAGGAAACAACATTATTACAAACGCCTAGTCGAAAAAAGATTTTAATTTGTTTACAGTGTCTGCCATACTAAATTATTTGGAAATCTTCGCCAATAAAATTCATAATAGTATTCATACTGGTCAACAATAATGTCTATGTAGACATTTTTTCTCGTATACAAGATAAAGAATTCATGTAAACGAAATAGGCTAATTGTTTTAAACTACATATTTTTTTGACTATATTGTACAACTATTATATTTGACGTTTCAAAATTTTGGAAAGAACAATTTCCGAGGTATATATATATACATATATATATATATATATATATATATATATATATATATATATATATATATATACTACGTTGGGTTCACTTGTTGGAATTGTAATAAAATGTTTTCGTATATTGGTAGACGTCATACGTTTATAAATTGTTTTCCTATTAACCCGTTTTAATAGGAAAGATTCGAAATATTAATAATTTTCCAGCTTTGTGTAGTGTTTGAGCTTTGCATAAAATCTAATCGAATGGTGATTAGTGACAGAATCCATATTTTAGCTGCTATTTGTGAGATTTTCCCAGAAGTTAGTCTGGAACTAGACCGCTCTTATTCTTACCGTTTTTTTTTTTTTTTTCGACTGTTTAGAAATGGGGAATGTAACTCCGACATGCAAAAATAGCTGTCGGTCATCCCTTAGCCTCCCTACTTATAAGATGTAGTTTCCCAAACTATAGGGCAATAGTTCAACTAATAGTTCAACTATATTGAAAGGGCAAATGTTTTGAAAATATTAAAGGATATTAAAGGCTCCTGAAGCTCAAGGTAAACACCATTCCACAATATCTAAACCACATTCCCACCTCTCGTTCCAAAAGTGGAAATGAGGTTAGGAGACCCGCTAAGGGGAGTACTTTGGAGGGTACCATGTTGGAAGATTTTTTGCAATATTTTGAAATAATTTCTGAGAAGTTTTTAAGAATTAGTTTTGGAATTGTTGATCACTCCTCATATTTATACGTTAAATTTTAATGCGTAATTTAATTCTAAAACATTTTTCTGTCGACCGTTAAACTAGTACTGATAAAACAGTAAATATTGCATAAGAACAATCCGTTTGATCAAAAATTATGACATGAACTGCATTTGACCTATGATTGTAAAGGTTATTTTTTGCAGAGATTGTTAAAACAATCAGTTCAATGTGTAAAAAATCGCATTAAGATACACCGCTGCGTAATTTATAGTGATCATCGGTTATTAAAAATAAAGTTTTTAGTTGGTTTATAGTTTTCCAATAATCCAGAAGTCTGTTAAATTATTTAATGAATCATACGGCGAAAATTTATAATATTTGACATAAATATACAATTATCATTAGAATACTCTTTATCTTAAAACTGAGCATCAAAGCACATGGGATAGGTTTCCAAAATTTAAATGAGTTATGTAGACTATTATCTAATCATTTCGATAAGTTTTCTCAAAATATTGCCAACGCTCCAAAATTTATCGATCTTACCCACCATTTGATACATAGAGGCTTATTTGATTAACAACTTTCTTTTTGGATCAATATTTAGAGTCTGATTGGACCTGCAATCAATGGCTGTGACTCTTGACAAATAGTACTACTAAACATGACGCAGCTAAAACCCAAATTTGCAATGCCTCTAGAATTTTGCTGCGATATATCACGTATTACTTTCCACGAAACGGACATATAAAAATTTAAGCTCTAAGCATAGATTCTGTTTTATTTAACGACTTTGATCATAAAGCCATTAGTTTGTAATTTAAAATCCAGTATGTACGTTACCATGAATAATCGTAGAAACAATAGGAATAAGCTTTATTTCTATTCTTGAAAATGATACAAACTAAAATAGATTTTCGTAAAAGGGACAGTTCATAAGGGTAAAAAATCGTTAGCTTAAAAATTAATTTAGTAAAATCGAACTTATGTACACTATGACTGACATTTGTATTCTATGTTTGTAGAAATTAAGGTTTAACAACCACGTCTTTTTTACGTTTTTTTTTTAAATTTTATATTAAAAGCTATACTTATTATTAATTTTGGTGTGAAATTATTGCTCGATTTATTGCAATGAATATAGTTTTGTTTAAAGTCATGTAAACTAATTATTGATTGTGAAGAGATGCTAATATCTAATTAAATATTTTGCTAATATATAATAACACGGTACACAACTATGGGGTAAATATTATTTCAACAGTAAAAAATCAAAAAATTGAATTGGCTAGGTTAGGTTTTCAAAACTTTTATTAGACAAATCTCGTGGCAGATTGGGAACTAGTGAATTGTTTATCTTAAATTAATTATTAAATGATATCTTGGTATGTTCAAACATAGATACGTTTACCATTATATTTCTGTATAAATAACATAGTTGTTAATATAATGTTCCTAGCACTGAGCCGTGAGATCCTATTTCTTACCATATTACTACGGGTCATCCATTGACCGGCCAAGTCGATTCACTCGCTAATTCTAATTCAAAGCCACAGATCCACTTTGGATTTTGTATTGCTGCGTTCGTTAGCAAAATTTCTGATGAGCTTGCCTCGAACCATGAATCTAATAAATACTCACATCTAAGTAGTTTTAACAGTCCGCTGAACTGTGGAACCTACTATTAAAACTAAAAATTATAGATTGAATGTCAGCTTATATTAATTTTTTTCGTTATTACAATCACCACTCTTTAAAGTCTACAACATGCTACTTTTATCAGCTAACCTAGGGTAACGCGGGATCCTGTCTGTACCTGAAAATATACTACTCTCCAAAATTAACGCACCACTTCAAATGTACCGTAATTTTGAAGCTATTTTTCTCCCGAATCCTTGATTGGATTTCGATGATTTTTTTTAACATTATAGATATATTTCAAAGTAAATACTGTATTATTGTTTTTTGAGAAGTCAATGCTTTATCCAAATATGGGATGTAAAATAAAGTTGTGTTTTTTCATACTATTTTGCAACACCGTGTGGAATTTATTAGTAACAAATACTACATCTTATTACTACTGCGAGTAGCTTCATCATTTTCTCAAAAATTTTCGTAAAGAAATCAGCTCGATATTTCGATTATAAAAAAAGTAAAGTACATTCAAAACATAATGTAATTTTATTGAATTATAATACTCATTAATGGAAGCAGTTAGTTGGTTATGAAAAATTAAACAATTTGACAGGACAGTTTTAGACTGAAAATATTGTTTTCCCGTCTTACGTGTGTTCTTTCGTTGATCTGGACCGTACGTCAAGAAATCTAAGCCGCAATGAATGTGTGCAGGCAATTACTTGAGGTGATGTAGGGTTAAGTTATCGTGAAATAGGCTTGAGTATCTCATACTACAATATCACGAGTTCAACGATATCGAGAAACAAACGACCATACAAGATGATGTGGAAAAGAAAGAAGAGTCACAACACCACGCCATGATCATTGGACCACGCTTCGTGCATAAGAGAACGAACACTATACAAAGGCGTTTAGATTAACAAGATATGCATGTTAGGATGCCGGTCAGAGCACCAACTTTAAACATAAATCATCGTAGAAGTAGATTAAAATTTGCCAGAAATAATCTTGACTAAACTTTTGATGACTGGAAGCACGTGTTGATCAGATGAATCGAGGTATAACTTATATAACTCAGATGGATGTGTGAGAGTTATTCGATGGGCAAGAGAACTCAATGCATAGTGCAATATATGATTTATGGCTTTATTCAATGAAGGATCTGTAATAGTTTGGGAGACAAAGACAGTGTTCAGGATACCAAGGATCAAGAGGAACAGAGGCACATGAAGAGGAATGAATATGCTGAAGGAGGTCGAAGTCGAGTGATAGAATGCCATGAAAACTATAATAGGACCTCACGATATAAGTACACAGAAGTAAAAAAAACTGAACATATAATATGTCACATGGTATTGAATGCTATGTAAATGGGATAGACAAAGAGAATACTTTATATCGGCAACAGCACAAAGATCAGAAGGTAAAAGATTTCTTATCAATTCCGCTGAGTTTTGCCGCTCAGTTAATAACAAAGTTTATTCTGGTGTAAAATATTACCTGTTGTGTAAAAGCATATTTTATTAGACTAAAATGTTTATTCTAACATTTTGTTATTTAGAGATAAAAAAATTTCCTTGTGTTAAGCAGAATAATAAAAACAATATAATTTATTGGTAAATGAAGAATGAATATTTGTAAGTATATATTTGTAATATATGATTCAAACAAATTTGGCAGCATCGAACTAGATACAATTTTCTGCATGTTATTCCTTCCCCCAAAACTTGGTAGTAATTTTAATATTAGATTATTACGAACATTCATTACATTTTAAGAAGTCATTGTTACAACTTTTTTGATGAAACTATTTCTCATCAGATAATATCAACAAACAAAAAAAGGATTCAGTGACCACCTGGTTCCACCGACTTAGATCCAAATTATATTTTTCAGAGGATTATGCCAACAACACGGTCATTGGATGACTGTTAAGTAATTTGTTAGGTTAAAACAGGTTAAATGTATAAACCAATATTAGATGAAGAAATCATATACTGAATTATGTTTTTAATCAATAATAATTTTAAGTCAGAAATCCGCTTTATTTCTTATTAGAATTGTTTTTTAATTCATCAACTACTTTTTTGGGAAACACTGAAATTAAAATACCGAAAGAAACATTTGGTAAATTAAAGCAACATAATATTTTATTTTACTTGTTTAAATAATAGTATAAAACATACTTAACTTAATAGTACAATTATTAATATTAAATTCACTCACATCGCAGTAGTGGCTTTCTTAGTGCGCAAAGAGTAGGAGTAGACTAAGCTTGCAGTGTTGCTATATATATATATATATATATATATATTATATATATATATATAATATATATATATATATATATATATATTAGGCAGCTGCATATTCATCTCTTGGAGGTATATTAAAAAATTCGCATTTATTTTTTAATATTTAATATTTGTATTGTGTGTACCTTCTTTTATTTCATAATAATTGAATATACATTTTGTACATAGAATAATTTTATATAGCTAACCTACTTGTCTTATGTTGAATATTACACAGAATGTATATTTTAGAGATTCGGTGAAACCCCATGTTGAATAGTTGACTTTGAATAAGACTTGGCAACAACGTTCGAATCTGTGTTGAGCTTATTTTTATTTATCCGTTATTTCGTATATCATAAATCAACTTTAGTAATTTATAAGTAGTACTTTGTATAAAATTATAAATCAATATGAGGCATCATTTATTTATTGTAGGACTAGGTCCAAATATTAATCTTTTTAAGATTATTAGATGCGTATTATAATATTATAATGGTACTTATAGTAAAATGACTATAGAAGTGTTTTAAGATACGAAATAAGGAAATGTAGTTAATATATTCATCCTACCGTTGACATTAAAAACTTTCTGTCAATTTAGAAGTACTTAGCTTTGATTTTTATTAAATTCTTAAGTTTTGGCAGACACTGTACATGAATTACTTTGGGATAATTAATAAAGAAATACTTTCTAAATAGAGAAAATACTATTATTAAACATGTCTGACATAAATGATGACGAATCTACTTTCGATAAATTGTGAGTTTTGTTCCATATCTCTATGGATTCCAATTAATTTTTTAAAGCACAATAAGATCGCTGACGATTTTCACTATCGGGAATTTTATTCCGTCTCGAACTTGACTTGACCAAATCTGGGTCTTTTAATTTCAATTTCTCCATCTAAATTTTCTCCAGAACTAGAGGGACTTCCCACACTTTGTTCGTCCATATGCCTCTTCAAATCCATACCAATGTTAGAGTAATGTCCGGTGCTAAAAAATATTAAAAAAAGATAATATTAAGGCACTAATATAATTTGTTTGTAAAATAAAGCAGTACATAAAGTAAAGAAAGCTACCAAATTTGGAACAGATGGTAAGCATTGGAGAAGAATGGACAGCGTTGGAAAACAGGAAAAATTATACTAACAGGTTTGTTTAATAGAATTTTGTAAGTTTAGGACAAATATCAGACGAATAAAGAAGCCGCGCCGTAGTACTTGTATTTTACAACAAAGTTCAAGGGTATATACATTACAGGATCATAAAACTACTCAACCACACCTCGAAAATATGGGAGAGGATAATTGATAAACGAATAAATTGAGGGTTAGAAAAATATATACATACGATCCCCACGTATCTTAGATTGGACGCGAGCGACAACGAGTTGAAAAAACCTACAGATGCCAAAATACAATATTATTGCTTAAAAAAGTAAATATACGTCCATCAGTGTTTTGACGCAAATGTTTCCACTTTTAATGTTTCTAGGAGTGTTCCGTTGGGATGAAAAAAACTAGTTTATTAAAGATTATCATAATTCATCGGAGTTATAGAATAATAAAGCATATCAGCAATATGACCCAAAACAATGTTTAAAGTTCTTCATTAGTTAAAAAAAATTATCACAAACAGTGTGGAAAATTATGGGTGTAGATTGACTTTAACTGACAAACATGGTGAATCTATAGACTATGATTCTTCATAGCTAGTGAGATGACCGGTAAAACCAACATAAACAAGTGTGCTCAATAATATTTTGCAAAATTTATGCGCCTAATATTTTTCAGCTTCGCTCAGTATAATGTGTGTATATGCATAATCTTTTATTATAAATAAGTCTCCCTCAAAGTTCTCAAAATTGTCTTTTCCTGAAAAAGTTCAAAATAAAGCCCATCATCGGCAAGAAATAAGATATAAAAATCATTATATACCCAGTGACATTAGAAATGTTACACCCAGAAGCAATAATTTCTTGAACTTAATTTTTTTGGCACCATGGTCGATTTACATCAAGAATGAAACAATAACGTTGTCAAGAACTTTTATCAACAACTAATAAAAAAAATTAATAATGTGTTTGGCGACCCCGTAGCTGAATACACTCATGTATACGTCTAGGCATTGACAAAATGAGATGATCGATGTCTGCTTGTGGCACCTCGTTCCAAGCAACTTGAACTTCATGTATTACCTGTGCCAAAGTCTGTGGAGGATGGTCCAAAGTGGACAGTCTACTTCCCATCATATCCCATATATGTTCGATAGAATATAAATCCGGAGTACGGGGCGGCCACGGCAAAATAATAACGCCAGCTCATTGGTGAAAGTCCAGAGTTTGACGAGCAATATGGGTGCACGTTATCTTGCTGAAAAAGGACGTCTCGACGGCCAACGAGATAAGGCAGTAAAGTTGTTTATAATATGTCATCCATATAACGCGCAGCTGTCATATTACCTCGAATAAACTCAAGTGGTGATCGGTTACAATAGACAATAGCCCCCGAAACCATTACTCCAACTGTCCTGTGTACATGCCTCTAAACAGCAAAACCGATATCTCGTCGATCTCCACAGTTGTGACTTACCATCCTACCACCATCACGCATTCATCACCATCGTGATTCATCGCTAAATGCTACATTGCGCCATTCTGCCACACAATGCTGCCGTTCTCTGCACCAATTCAAACGTTGATGACAGTGGTCCGCAGTCAAAGGAAGCACTAGTCATAGACGGACTGAAACCAGTCCAAAGGCTCGAATGCAACGGTATGGAGTACGCATACTAACAGGTCTACCTACTACTCTAAACCATTAGTTAGTAATTTGACGCGTAGTAGCAAAACGGTCTCGCAGAGCCAGTAATCTAAAGCGCCTATCTTGACGCTCTGTGGTACACCTCGGTTGACCAGTTGGTCTTCTTCGGGTTCCTCTACCTTCGTTTATCCACACACGACAGATACGCATAACCGTCATTGCCATACAATAAATACGACGGCCAATTTCGCAATACCACAAACCAATATCTCTAACATGGTGGTAATTTTGGAGTCTTTGAACTCGTGCCAATTTCGTGCACTGAACACAATTAGACTGAAGGATAATAACTAAAAATTTCTATTAAACTGGGAATAAGCCACATTTTGAGACCGATTTCCGAAGTGGAAATTGAAACGTCAATAAACGTATTTTTATCTTTAATTGTGGCTTAGTCCCAGTTTAATAGTAATTAATTTACAATGCCACCAGAAAATAGCTTCAGAACAATATTAAAAATTTCTATACGAACCGGTTTCATAAATCTGTCTCTTCAAAAAACTTTATTTTTACAAAAAGTAGAAAAGATAAAACATTGGTATTGTTATCATAGCATGTTTTTTAAATATAGTCATTCTTTGGTCAAAAAATTAAGTTCAAGAAGTTATTCCTTCACATTGGAAGGTGTAACACACATACTTGGCGGGTGTAACACTTCTAATGCCACTGAGTATATAATGTATTACTTTCTCTTGATAATCACACATAGTTCTCTTCTCCAATCTACGCTTCAAAAATATTACCAAATTTACAGCTGCAACTATGTCTAAAAGACATGACACAAAATTTATTTTGCCTGCATAGAATTTAAAAATAATGCTTGGTACAATGAACTCATATACATACCATACGCCGCATATATAGGTACATACGATACGTCGAAATAAAATACTACAAGTAATCTTGTTAATGTAACTAAAAAACAGACAAATTTAAAATATACATATGTACTTGAATGAAATTGATCTTTAAAGAAATTTAGCTGATTATTAACCATATTAAAGAAAAATGTTATTTCTTTTTTAGTAGTAGCTGCCTGTTCGGAACGGATTCAAATTTGTTTATTTTATCGATTCAATGTCAAACTAATAATAATACTTACTAATAGTAAATGATATATCTGCGCGTTGGAATAGGAGGATATATTGATATCTGGTTAGCCTAGACGAGATTCGTGGATAAAAATATTGTGTTACCATAGCAATGAAGAATAACTTATTAAAAGTGTCAGTTTGATGCCAAAAAGCAAATTATCAAGTACCTTTATTTGAAGGAATTAAGAGAAAATTACGAAGATATGCTTAATACTTGGCGATCAAGGTCCTTCATATCCGCCGCTGATAAAAGATACAAGCACAAGAACTCATTTTACATTTAATCGAGTACATGCACTTTGAATTAGAAAAACTTTATTACATAACAAAATATTTATAATAGTTTAACTTTGTTTTAGAGAGTATCAGCTGCACTTAAATTGGTGAGAAAACAATTTACCATACACGAAAAAGAAAAGAAAAAAAATCCTGCTTTATATACTCCAGAAAAGGGCAGACCTCGTTTAAAAACAAAAACAACAAAACAAAAACAAGTTAATAAACAATGCAACTACTACTAAGTATGACTTAACATGTTAGAGTAATATATTAAAATAAATAACTTTTTAGAGAATCATATAAATAGTGAAGCGTTTATCAAATACATGGAAAACAGAAATAGTACATATCCAAGAGAAGTTGAATATTTTTATTAGTTTTATATTGTTATTAGAGTATTATTAGAGACAGTGAGTAAAGCTATATTGAACAGCTTAACGACTTAACACACTCTATAATTCAAATGTGACATACCTATAAGCATAGTTTGCAGCTTGAACTATAACAGGTTGTGATGAAAATCCTCCTGGAGACATTGACCTTTCTTCAATATTGAATTTTTCTAAAAAAAATCATAGAACTATATAACACAAAATATATGTAATCATCTTATATATACGTTATTACATATAATTAACTATTAAACTAAAGTTTTCTGGTCGGTTGCACACAAATTATGTTGCCACTGTGTTATAAACAAACGATTCCTATGTAAGTCGAACTTTTAGACGATTTAATAAAACACTATCTTAGATTCAGAAGTACTGAACGATGTCGCAATAAAAGGAATGAAAATTGATTTCCATGATGACCAGTTCACGTATATCTTTAAACAGACAATACCTTCCACAGCAAGAAGACATAAAATATCTTGATAGTAAATTAACCTGGTGAAAACACATTTTCACAAAAGGGAAACAATTGTATCCCCAACTACATAACATGTATTCATTATTTTGCCGAAAATATCGGACTAGCAATATTGAATACTTCGCAACATCACTCGGCTTATACTATACTTCATCTAATTTACATAACGATGCACGTCATTATCTACGTCAGAGATCGAAGTTGACATAGTTGCCAAACTATAAAAAAATCCTGACTCCATTTTAAATCAAATAGATCACATAATTATTGCAAAAGTATTACCATCTCTTTACAACGACTATTTAAATTCTTACGTGTCATTTTTGAAATAAAACACACTAATTTGGTTCTAAAAAGAACAGATTTTATTAAATAGGTAAAAATATAAAACAAGAGATATTCACTTTAAAATTCAAAATAATAAAGTACAAAAAGTGTCAACACCGCAACTGTCAAATAAGTGTTACCAATTTATGCCAAAATTTCACCTTCGTTCGATTACAGTTACAGTGTTTCCGAAACAAATGTTCTTCATAAAAACGCTTTATAATGCATTTATACAAATTAAATGAAACATATTATTGTGTATTTCTTTATGTTAACATTAATATAAATTTTTAAATATTATTTCTACGCGTATATAATAAAACATGTCTAGTGGCTGTAATGCCAGTGTACTCGGCACAGTGATTCTAAAAAAGAACACACCTATCGCCTAAATATTTCGTGTTGGTATCATATGACGTCACGGGCTATGACGCCGATGACGTGCATCGGTATGTAAATTAGATGAAGTGCATATTGTTAAATGCAGCTAATTTAAATTTGTTTCTTAAATATGACGTCTATCATGATTTTAAAAAATGTAATTATCAAGAGTTTTAAATGAATATTTAGCCTCAATTCCTTGGAACAAGGTATTAGATGAATCAGATATAAAGTTCTGCTTAGAAAATTTTTACCATATTTTATATAATGCCATCAATATGTTTGTTCCTATCAAACGGTTTAAATCATTAAACTTTGCAGTTTGGCTTTCGCGAGAATTAATTGAGCTTGTCATAAAGAAAAAAAATAGCTCACAGGAATTTTAAAGCAGCAGGCAACTCATACGAGGAATTTTCGGTGTTAAGGGAAAGATGTAAATCATTACAAGTAGTATGTTATAAGAACTATTTAGAGAATATTCAAGCAAATCTTTCCAGTAATCCCCACTCTTTTTGGAGGTATGTTAGTACTACACGTGGGTCTAGTGCTTATCCTAATGTAATGTCTAATAAAGGTGGGGATGTAATAGCTCAGAATGGTGATGAAATAGTCTTTGCCAGGTATTTTTCAGGTACATATAATGATAGTGAGTATAATGTACCTAATTTTAAATTGGACTATAGTGTGGATTTCCAGTCTGAAGTTTAGTCTGACTGATGTTTTTAAGGGGATTAGGAGTTTAAAAACTACATATTCTTCAGACTCTGATGGTATACCTGCAGCACTTATTAAGAACTGTATTTTTTCCCTTTATAAACCTTTACAACAAATTTTCAATTTATCATTGTCATCATCTGTATTTCCACAATATTGGAAAAATAGTTTTCTTACACACATCTATAAATCTGGCAATCTCGAGTGTGTTAACAAGTATAGAGGTATAACTACTCAATCAGCAATCCCGAAACTTCTTGATAAATTGGTATGGATTTTCTAACGGGAAGTCAACAGAAACAAACCTTGTCAATTACCAACAATACTTGTTGGGTGCATTTGAGAATAAAATTCAGGTCGACAGCATTTACACATTTACATCTTAAAGGCCTTTGACCAGGTTAATCATAATCTTTTGGTCCACAAACTTCATGCATGTGGCTTTTGGTGAACCCATTATTAATTGGATTAAAACTTTTCTGATGGGACGTACACAGCAAGTTCGTATTAACAATTATATTTCAAAAGAATTCCATTGTTATTCTGGTGTGCCACAAGGGTCTCATTGTGGTCCCTTGTTTTTTAACTTGTTCATTAACGATATTGGTAAAGCTATCAAAAACTCACATTTCCTGCTATTTGCTGATAATCTTAAGTTATTTGATTATATCACTTCAATTAGTGAATTTTACCTGCTAAGATATTATCTAAAAATTCATGTTATAATAGAAGGTACACTCAATACAGGAAGGGAAATGTAAACTCTAATGTCATAACACAATGTAATTATTTTAAGAAAAAAGTTTAAGCTACCTCATCTTATAAAGTTTTTATTAATAAAAATTGTATTTTTGAAGTTTTTGAGAAAAATCTAATTAGTAAATTTTACCTGCCGAAATATTGTCTAAAAACTCATGCTATAATAGAAGGTACACTCAATAAAGGAAGGAATGCAAATCTTCCTTTATCCTAAAGTTTTAAAGAAATTTTCACTTATTAAAGTAATTATTACAACTTAAGAACGGCAAACAACAATAAATACTGTTTAAGTAAACTAACTGAACTAACATAATCCAGAAAAGAGCATGCAATTATGACTTTTACCTGACGGGATTTTATTAAAATTTGCAAATAATGAAATGTTTCAAATTGAATGTCTATGTTTTAACGATGTTTTTAGCTAATGACTTTTTCCAGGCAAAGATCTTAAACCATTATAGCACTGGTAAAAAAATGTCAATTTCGCTTATTTGTACTTAGTGAGTTTTACTTGTCAACTGACGAATATAATACTAATATGCAAAAACTATCCTGAGATCCATCAGGGCTTATAGTATCAAACTGTGGAGAACTGTATCAAACTTTAGTATCAATAAACTAGAAAAATTCCTGTTCTAATGTAGTCAGGTTATTAACTAACACACCTTGTTCTTTATTTTACATATATGGCATATTTAATAAAAAAAACTGTTTTCGGTTACGAAAAATTTCAGCATTTTTTCCACCCGATGATTGTATTTACAAATAACTAAAATCAATATTTCCAATGCAACGAGGAAATAGGGCAATATAGTATAACTTTTTTCTTGCTGTCTTATTTTGCTCATCTTGTGTGGATATACAGCGTGTCCTAATATTAAAATTGACCGATTTACACGTACAGTTTTAATAGCCGTAGTCTTATGAACTCCGTCTAAGTTTCAAATGGTAGATAGAAAAGAACATGCTGAATAAAAATTTGACTGGGATATGTTAAAATGTTTTCAATTAAACATAGTTTGACTTGGTCCTTTGACAATCGAATACGAGAAAAAGTCTTCATTATCCCATTCTTTAAAATGATTTTTTGTGTTGAAATATTTTGGAAGTATTATTTATAAATCAAATTTATATAATTTTATCCATTTACTAATTAAAATGTAAGTGCGAATCAAAATATACCTTCTCTATATTCTTGCCCATTGGAAGTAGTAACTTCTGTAATATTGTCAACAGGATGAGGCAACAATAATCTAGCCTTAGTGGCACCTACCAATGCCGACATTTGTTGATGACCTATCATACCTCCAGAGCCAGCATATGCGGTGACCGGATTACCGGGACTTCCTGGTGCCGACTGACTGATATCAACAAGGTGCTCCATCGTAGGGGAACCTTCCCTCGATAAACACTCTGGCGTCATTATGTCCGACATACTAACGTGTGAAGGAGAAGCAGGGGCACTTCTAAAATGTTAAAAATATTATTAGCATAATTTTATAAATGTGTATAAATATTTTAACTGTACTAGTTAAAATCTTAATTTCAAAATATACTAATTTACCACAAATCTCTTAGATTAAACTTGTGTTCTGTTGAGATACAGGGTACTTCATTTAAATATTTGAAAATAAACAGAAATTTCTTTACTTTGCAGAAGGTTCAAGTAATTTAAAATGCATGCAATGATAAAAGAAACGCTTACTATCGCCACAGGCGTATGGCAATACACGGAAATAGTTTTAGTATCTTCCTTGCGAAGACGAGTAAACAATTTGCGTCTGTATTGGAGATGGTCCATTTGTCTTATCCATTTATCAGCACTGGTAGCATGCACGTTCTATTTATTGTTAGTCTGATTTTTTGGCTTACATATTAATTTTTTTAGCTGCTTGTTTAGCCCAAAATAACATTTGTTCGATAGCATAATCCTTCGTTTTACTTCTTTAGATCTGTCAGTATCACTTGTTATGATGGAAACCAGGTAGTAAAACTTATTTACTAAATCAAAATTATAGTGGTCTATGTTTAAGTTTTGTTCGGGTTCGGCATGTCTAGCTACATCTCTGTTATTCGGGATCGACGCCATAACTTTGGTTTTTTCCGCGTCCATTTTAAGCCCCATATTTTATGCGATCATTGAGGTTGGAAACCATCTCTTGAAGTTCTCGTGTAGTGCATGTGATCAAATCCAAATCGACAGTATAAGCCGTAATCTGACATTACTTATTAAATATTATTACCCTATTGTGTAACTTGGCATATCTTATAGTCCTTTCTAACGTTATATTGAAGAGAAGATATATCAAATTGTCTCCCTGCCGTGACACCGAATATGTTTCAAAGGCTTGTGACAGATAGCCTTGATAGCAGTTAAAATATATACATATATATAATACTATATATATACTAGTTATATTATATACTAATATATATAATAGTATAACATAATATTTCTGATTTTGCGTTATAAATAAATATGATAGTTTTTTCATTAAGTAATATATGTCATTAAGTTTTAATCAAAGAAACAATGTTTGTTCCTAATAATTAGTTTCCATATTATAAACAATGTGTTTTGGGAAAGACCAGATGGGAGAAGATCTGTACGACCACCTAGAAACAGGCAAGATGCAGTCATAGAGACTCTGCATAAAATGGGAATGAGACAATGGGAGATAGTAGCACACAACCGACAAAAGGGAAGGCAATAGTAAACTCGGCAATAGTAAAAGCGGCAAAAGTAAACACGGCAAAGACTCACGCAGAGTTGTACCGCCATTGATGTTGATAATGAATAATCATATTTCATGCCATCGTTAAGGCGTTCAATGTTATCATAAAATAAACTATTGAACTATATGAGTATTAAAACTATTGAATATTTAAAATAATCAAAGAAAGATTATTTCCTGTAGATCAATAATATGAATTATCAATGAAATGACAAATACCTCGAAAATATAGTTAATGTAGAGTTAGATACAAATTATTTTAGGGTGATTTCATTGTGAAAGAAATTCACAAAAAAAAAACGATTTATTATATATATATATATTATATATATATATATATATATATATATCCG
The DNA here is from genome assembly GCA_918026665.1 of Diabrotica balteata. Taxonomy (NCBI): domain Eukaryota; kingdom Metazoa; phylum Arthropoda; class Insecta; order Coleoptera; family Chrysomelidae; genus Diabrotica; species Diabrotica balteata. The sequence goes on from OU898279.1 coordinate 88,092,522, forward strand.
TTTTTTTTAGGCGTTTACGCCTGTCCGGTAGGGATCTATGGAGGAGTATCACCAAGCCGCAAGCCCTTATCTCTTGCCGTACTGCTCCACCATAGGCCGATCAGATCCCAGCATATCCTAGTCTAAGCCGCAGATTCATCTAGAATTTTAAACTGCTGCGTTAGACTTTTGTTTTCTGTACACCGAGCTGGGGCTCGATCCCACATCCACTAAACCATTCGACAGTGAAGCGAATGAGAGGCAGCCGCACAGCCCGCTGAGCTATCTGACCGACAAAAAAAAAACGATTTATTCTTAAAAAAATTACGAGGTATTAAATTTTTAAGCCAGTAGTCGATGTCAGACCTTAGAACAATTACTAGTTATATGGCACTATTAGGTCCTAAGACAAAAAAGATGCAACTTACAGGTTTCTTTGTTGTTACCAGCAACTAGATATATCGAACGATATGTGACGACTTCAATTTAAAACTTTAAGACCAGACAATGTGTTGCCGGTTCCACAAAATTTTATTAAGTACAGTTATAGACATATAGTCGATTTTACTTAACTCTTTATTTATATATTACTACTATTTTTTAGGAACGGTAAACAACATTTAATACGAATACATTTATATTAAAATATTTTCATATATTTCTAGAGCAACAGAAGCATTTCAGGAATTTGAAAATATATGACAACTGATTGAGAGCAATTTGTTTCATGAGCTTTAAAAGCGTCGTTAAATTTTGTTGGAAAAATTATAGCAATAATTGGCAGAAACTTGGTAAGACGTAAAAAAAATTATGGCCTTTTTGGCTGGTGATAAACATGTAAAAAAGTTTTATAATAACTATAATAAACTATAATTACCTGGAACTTAAACCAAATGGTGCTCGGAAACACGAGACGCCTCGCTGTCTCCTTCTTCTAAATGCCTGTTCAATTAATTTCGATTCAGACTGAGGATCAATTCTCCAAAACGAACCTTTACCTGGTTCTTCTTGACTTCTTGGTACCTAAAATTATTAAAAAAATCATTTCAGAAATGCTATATCTGAAGTTAATTCCATAAGGGTTTGTATAGATGGATATGCACTAGTTTTTATTTTAACTGGAAGCATTGTATGCTGTAACAGTTGAATTTGCCAGAGCGTGCCTATTGTACGGATATTAATGTAGTGTTATCTTTTTTGTTTGTTCTAAAATACCAAATTTTACTAAGAAAACCTGAAGTTTATTATTTTTTAATATCTTTACCGTATTTGTCTTATGCATTTTTGGATAATTTTTTGTCCACATATTTTACATGATTTCAGTTGACAAGTTTAACTTCTACCAGCAGTCCCACTGGACTGCCACACCCGTTTTTAGTATTTTTTTTATTTTTATTCTTCAAACAACTAAATATCGTATTTAATATTTATTTTTCATTTTCAATTTTCATTTATTTCAGTTATATTTCCTGTATTTGCCTTCAAACTGTTCAATGTCACAGATTTCTATGCCTCACTTCATTAGACAGTATATCTGTTAGTTGGCAACTGTGCTCTGGCATGTCACTTCTCTGTCATTGCCCTGCCACAATTATTAATCTTACATTTTTTATCAATATCGTTTATCTATAAAAGGCATGCCTCAGTTGAAAATTCATTTTACATATTAAATCTTTTCTTGTGGTAAGTTATGTTTAATATTTAACCAATATTATATAATTTGATTTCTTTTTTTATAAATGCATACATAACCTCCTCTTCCGCACATGTTTCTTTTAACTTTATAATAATTTGTCCAATATGTAGTTAGTATATTTTTATTATAATTTAACTAATTAATCTAATAATAATTATATCCATTTTATTTTTGCCAATTTGCTATTTTCTATTTAATATTGTAATTATTTTAAATTTTCATATGGCAAGAAAATATTTTAAAACATATGCAGTGGCTAACACATGGTTAATTCTTTTAGTTTTTTTTTTGAAATTCAATTTCTCCTGTTCTCCCTTGTTGAGTGGAACTGTATAAAAGCCTTATGGTGCACCACACACATGGGATGACAACTGCAGCAGATATGCAGAACCTAATAGCTGATCAGAAATAAAACTGGCTCGATCCCGGCATCTACATTCTGCTATCCTATGAAGCCAACATCAGCAAATCAAATAACCACTTCATTTTGCAATCATTTGAAGCCAACAAGTTATCAAGTGATGCCATAAGTATCATTTTATATTTGTAAAGCTTAGGCAAGATTTGATTTGTTTAATTTTATTAAATTTTGAAGTTTTATATTTATTCCTGTATAATAAATATGATTAGTTAATATTTTGGTTTATTTGTCCCAGTCAAACTCATTTTTCATCTTTACTTCTTACTTAGATAAGATACTTTTCACACCTCAGAGATTGAGCGAAACGAGGCCTAACAATTGGAGGAGGTAGTTCTATTGGTATTCATTGACACACAATGTTTATGATGGATCGTTCAAAGGTTACAAATTAAGAAACCTAATTAGCGGAATTTAAAAGATCAAGAAATGAAGTTGTATAGTGAAAAATTTAAAAATATTGCCTTTGACCAGAGTCGTTTAAAAATTTCCAAACCATAGAACCCACTGCAATAAACAGAGGTTTTGGTTATTGAGGTCCATAAGAGTCAAAAAAATTTCCAAATACCTGGCCGGATCAAAGTCCCCAAAAGTTTACTTTTTTACCTTATGTCTGTGGAATATAATTATTATTCGACTATTTTTTACTAGTACCTCAATAATATTCTCAGAGAATATGTGGTCGGTATACTGACATTTGAAAAATGGGATTTTATGTTTTCCAGTTTTCTTTTATCAAGATTTTTATAAAAAATTATAAATATTATCGGCTGATCGCAGAAAATATGGAAGTGACAAGTGACAACCTTCCATAGAGATGTTAGTCCTCCAATGAACCAGCACAGAACAATGGCGGGAAAAGCGAAGCATAAGAAATATGATATGACAAAATTTATAACAGTAGGTAAAATACCCATACGAGCATAGCATTGCTCAGAGCCAGCAAAAATTGACAGAGTACATCCCTACTGTTACCTCAAATGGAGACGGTATACAAAGAAGGTTTTACATATTAGGAGTATAGCAAGCACCTACAACATACATGCAGGAAATCCAATTTTCTATACCTAATATAGTATCAAAATGAAAAAAATACGAATATAAACAATTATATTAATTTGAACTCACCTTAATAAAGTATCTGTTAAGACTAAGGTTATGTCTAATTGAGTTTTGCCAACCCTTGTCGGCCGTACGATAGTAAGGATAGTGCTTTGTTATGTAACTATATATTCCAGATAAGGTAAGCTGCTTATCGGGTGCACTTGCTATTGCTTGTACTATAAGCTGCGCATAAGAATATGGCGGCTTTGAATCATCTTTACTGCTACTACTTGCTCCGTATGGTACTTCGCTTACCACAACGGAAGGCATCTAAAAAAGAAATATAAAAATTAAGCACTTAAATTAACATGCTCCAATACTTTTGTTATATGTATTAATTAGCCGCATTAATCTCGCGTTAATCATGATGAATATCGGTAGCCGCGTTATATTTTCTCCCTTATTCTATCAAAAACGTATGACGTCACAATTTTTCAGCAAATCTTTGCTCCTTATAAGGCAAACTAAATTAGCAATATTTAAAGCTTAAATACGTAGAGTTGGATAATCAACTTCTGTAATTAAACAATTACAGAATTAGTATTTACAGCGCATTAAAATAATTATTTAAAACATTGTAGTTATCAAATAACTGACATTTGTGAAGTTAGCCATTTGGGCTGTCAAGAAAAATTACAAAATATAATATTGAGCTGTTCCATTATAGTATCATTTTACAGTAAGCAATAATCGAAAATTAAATATGTTTATATGATATTAAGCCACAATTTATTGTAATGAAAATTACATAATTGTTACTGGACGTTTCGATTTCCACTCCGGAAATCGTTTTCAAAAACAGATTATTTAAAATAGTAGACTATATGATAAGAGAACAAAATACATGGTCTAATGCAAATGCATTTTAGGAAGAAACCTGCTAAAATGGTTTTAACAAAAAATGATTATCCATTGTCATTTAACATTTATCTTAACAAAGAAATTCACAAGATTGAATAAAGGAAACAACAGAACACCATAAGCAATCCAGAAAAGCTCATAGGAAGGTATTTTAAGATGACAACAATACCATAATGTAAATGGCTTATCAGATAAATTAAAAAGGATAGGAAATAAGTACAACACAACAACATTCAAAACAACCAATACACCGAGATGTATTCTGTCCAAAAGCAAACTTAATAACATAGAGAGGTCAAATAACTGCATGGATAAAATACCTCGTTGATTGAAACAACTTTTATGTGGGAGAAACCGTAAGACTGCCAAGTGTCAGGATACAAGAGAATGAAACATACATCAAAAACAGAACTTCGATAAATCACAGATATGCAAACATGCCTGGCACAGAGTACAATGTAAAGATGCATGAATAATCATGAAAGAAACAGAAATGAAAAACAGAAAAATCAAGAAACAGCTCTCGTCCTACTTAATGAAAAAAAAAAAAATGTGTAGCAAACCCATCAGCAGAATGTAGCAGGCTCTGATTGCCAATACTGAAAAACGAAGTCGCCAACAGGAATATATCAACATTAGCGAATTAAAAGTCAGATACACTGCGTCTACAATTATATAGAATACATATACAATACACAATACGTAATGACAAGATACATAGATATACAAAACTATCAGAATTTGATAGCATCCTTAGGTTACAAACACCACCCTCAGAATTTACAACTAAAAGCATAGCAACTATTTGCCTACAAGATCGTTTTTCGAAAATAATAACCGCCAAACAGCTATTGGTTATAATAACAACTCACTATTTTAAAATATTTTTTCGATTTCGAGTGGAAATCGAAACATCCAATAACAATTATAAAATGTAACTTCCGTTACAATCAGTTTTTGGGTTAATCCTATATAAACATAATATTTAACTTGCCACAAGAAAACAGTTTCAGAACATTTTTAATAAAAAAACATGGAACATTTTCGAGCAATTGTTTAGTTTCGTTTCGATTGAAAAAAAAATGGGTCCATCTATGATCTAAAAGTGCATTTGGTGATGTAAGCACCTTCAATCACCATGGGCTTGTATGGCCATCATAAAAAATCATCCATGGGCTTGTATGGCTCCTCTACACATCGGCAGACGCGTCCGCGGACGATATCTACGTATGCATCTAGAGATGTGTAGATGGGGTAATTTGATCATCTGTTTTTTATATATCATGTCCGCGAATGCGTCTGCGAGATATCCGATTGTTGTCGGTTTTGTTAGCACAGATCAAAGGGTTTCGGTGCGGACGTCCGACGCCTTTCCACACATCTGACCTCTGACTTCTCCTTTTCAATTTTTTTAATGATTCTACTCCGATGTACACTCAAGTAGTAGTTAAACGTTCTAAATAGGCATATAGCTGTGGCAGCTATGGTCTCAACGTCAACATCCATTTTTTTAATGGTCGTGTAGATATTGCGTCTTCCGGGAATTAATACAGAAAGATTTACAGATGTGTGGTCAGCTTGTGATGATACCTAAGAATATAGACGCTTACGATACATCTGCAGATGCGTTCGCAGACGCGTCTGCCGATGTGTAGTGGAGGCAGTAGACTATTTACGTTTGTTTGTTTATTGTTTGTTATTTGAAATCCCTATTCTGAGAATTTGAACTATAGAATTGCGTTGTTCTCTAAAATGGTTGAAATTATCGTGTTTAAACGAGAGTAGTAATATTACGTAAAAATGATATTTACGTCATCTGTTCTAATCAAAAGCACTAAACAATTTCATCAAAAAAGTTCTGACATAATTTCAACCTCAGACATCAACCACGTAGGGATCCCGGTAACAAAATATAAAATAATTCATAAATACTCCCGTCGTCAGAGACGAATATGCCACTCAACCTCTAAAAATCATACGAACAAGATGAATTTTGCCGAGAATATTAATTTTGGGATCCCAAAAAAGATGCAAAAAAGTTAACCACTTTTACCCCCGGGCTTTCCCCTAAAATCCCCTCGTCGGGGGGCAAAAATGCAAAAAAATATCGATTTACCAAGAATCTGTACGCCGTGGAAAAAAATGTTTAAAATAAAAATATAGCTGAGATAATTTTAAACAAAGATAATAAATTTTTTTGCAATTTTTGTGTAGAATGAAACAACGCTTGAAGCGACTGTCGATTTTGAATGTCAGACACGTGCGAAAATGTTCAATAAAATTTGTATCAGCTCGACGGTAAAAATTCGATATCTTTTGATTCAACTATCGACAAAATTCAATATGGGTTTTAAAGGTAAAGAGTACAGCTTTTGTATTTTACTGCGAATAAACTCAGTTTTTATAAAGGTGTTAAATAAAATCGTGGAGCGATTTTTGCCATTTTTTATAATTCTTCTGGGATTAATACAATATATCCCTTTTATTGACTGGCTACTACAACGTTTCGATTACTACAGCCTAACCTTCAAAACCTATAACACGAAAATTTTAGTTTTCAGTTTTGGCAACAAATGTGAGGCATTTGAAATATGCTTAAAAAATGTTGGATATAAAATTTCACATAACCAACAATCTAAAACGTTTAAAACATTTTTTTTAATTAAACTAGTCCGTTTTTCAAAAGAACAAAACTGTTGCTATAAATTACACCCAAAACCACCTTCTTGGAGGCATTTCCCGTGACGTGCAATCGTTTGAAATGTAAAGCATTAAATTCTGCATTTTTTATTCATATTTCAAATGCCTCATCTTTGTTGCCACAACTCAAAATTTAAATTTCTTGTCATATGTTTTAAAGACTGATCTCCAAAAAGTGGTCAATTTTATTGATCTCACGAAAATCGTAAACAACGGCAAAAATCGCGCACCGTTTATTTATTTACCACCTTTATAAAAACTGAGTCTATTGGCGGCAAAATACAAAAACTGTATACGAAAGTTGCACTCTATACCTTTAAAACGCATCTTGATTTTTGTCGATACAATACTTAAATCAAAAGATATCGAATTTTTACCGTCGAA